>JAMXBD010000533.1:0-600000 GCA_024138025.1 Combretum micranthum | reverse complement strand
ACAGAAGCTACGTAAAATTTATTTTCACGTAACATGAACGAATGCCGGCTAACTGGGGTTATACGCCAGCAGCGTATGGTCTGGCGTACATGGGAAAGCTAGCAGCTTACAAGAAAAAGGCAGGCATCTGGGTTTCAATGCCGACGGCATTGGAGCCGACGTACACCCATGTTTTTCCTACGAAAAGTCTGTATTATATGAACAAAAAAAATATATATATATAAATATATAATAAATACTAATAAACATATTATATATATATATGTCAAAACAAAATTTACTAAGTAGAAAAATAAATACAAATATTTAGAATAATAGTATTTAATACTTGATAGCTTCTAAAAACCCTAGAATTATAGGGAAATATTAAGTGCTAATAACAACTATAATTATCAAATATTTGTTCTATACAGATAAATAGGTAAGAATGGAAATTGAAATAAGCTAAATTTACGAATAATGTGACTTTTAAAAATGACAAAATAATTATGTGAAATAGATTAGGAGAAACACGACGACACTAAGCAATAATAAAGGAATATGATTTACTATAATGAGTCGGGTATAGAATAACATAAAATCAGTATTAATAACTACAAAAACTTAATAAATATCAATTTTTTGAATACTAGATATATGTATATAAATATCAAGTAAGACTAAGGCAAGCAAAATGAAAATAAAGATTAATTGATAATTGTTTTCATAAGACCCCTAAAGAACCAAAATAAGTAATAGAAATCGAGCCAAATATCAATTTAGGACACTAGACACATATAGGAGTTTAGTTATATAATTATCTATATGAATATTTTATTCTTCTCAATAGGTGACTTTGATGCCATAGAGAACCTTCCGGAAGATTACTACGATTAAGTCACCATGAGCAGGTGAGTAATTCAGTCATATTATACTGTTTGTGCTTGTAATTAGCTGAATATGTAATGCAAAGATAATAATAATAATATGAATATTTTAATGGAAATCTGTTGTGATCTAGTTTTATGATTGCTAATCTACCATTACAAAAGTGATAATACAATGGTATGATGATGTGAAGTAGTATGATGATAATTGTGTGTAATGTATGATCACCATGAAATTGAATAAGAACTATTGGCTTATTAAAATAATTTGGTCATGCATTGCACGTACTGCATTATTGCATATACAAATGGGTGACAGCCTGCTATGTATTAATATTTCGGTTCTCTGTTAATGCTTGGTTTTTCTAAAGTGTTAGTTCTTCCAAGGTTTTCTTTGTTCCGTTGGTTCTACGAGAACTAAGTGGCAATGAAGAACGCCGCCCGTAGTATCACTTTGAAATGATTAATACTCAGGGAGTTTCTAAGGATGGATACAGGAAATGGTCAATTAAAACTATTATTAAATTTAAAGTGATAACCTTAAGACGAGAAATTATTGATTTTCCTGTAAACTTAGTCTCTCCTGAGCAGGTGGGTCATAAAGTAAATGTTCTTCAACCCTAAAAAGAGAGCGTAAATCTTTTTCCTGTTTGGATTCTAAATCATCCAAGCTTGTATCTGAGCATATGTTTGAGTGATTGCATTACTTACGATTTGTTAATAACTTGTTTGATGTGTAATATGTCTGGTTGTTCACTGAATCATGGTTTCGTTCATACTCCAACAATCTTTTTAGGTTTACGCTTCGACCTTGGTTAGTTACTTCCAAAAACATGGCTCCAGTAAAGGCTTAAGAGCTGGAAGCCTATGGTTCTACTTGGGATTAATGATTTATATTTTCCTAGAATGGATTAACTAGTGTTATCTTATCAGTTATGTATGTAGAGAATTACAAGAAAACTACATGGTTTGTAATAATCTATGATACTTTATGATTAAGATAGTAGTTATTTACTAATTTATTTCTTACATGTATTAATCATTCTTATCGAAGCAACTAAAAGATCCTGTTATTTTAGAAAACATGTCACTCTCCAAAGGTAATCTAGTGATAGTATTTAGGTGTGACTTGTCTACTTCTACTAAGGTACCATCAGGGCGTGACAAAAACAATCAGGTTTCAAAAGGGTTTGATCACCTGATACTTTGTAACAAGGAAAAAAAAAAAAACAAAGTGATGATGAAGAAGTTTCACATGAAGACTTCAAAGGAAAAATATGCTCCACAAAGACAACATCTCTACTAAAAAAATTGTTTGGGAATCTAAATCAAACAATTTCTAACCTTTGTGATTTGTGGGATACCCTATAAAAACATACCAATACCCTTTTACATCCGTTTTGTCATTTGTCCCATTCAAATTTGGTGCATAACAAAGGCAACCAATGATACGAAGATCATTATATGATAGAGATTTATCAAATAACATCTGAAATGGTGACTTCTAGCTAAGTTTCTTCATAGGTAATCTATTTATTAGTGTGGTTGTAGCAAGCACACATTCTCCTCAAAACTTCTTTAGCAAGTTTGCATGAATTCTAATTGCCCTTGCCCTAAGAGATGTCTATGTTTTCTCTCCATAATCCTATTTTGTCAAGGCGTATAAAGAATAGTTATTTGATGAATTATCCCCTTTGAATGAAAAAATTATTGACCATTAGAAGATAAAAACTCTCCTACATTATCAATCCATAAATTTAGTCAAAGTATCAAAGTGTGTTTGAATTTTAGAGACAAACCAAACTATTGTGTTTGAAGTTTGGGACCTATCTTTCAAAAGAAAAGTTCATGTGAATCTACTCTGTCACCTACCACAGTGAGGAAGTAACTTGCTTTAAAGATAGAAAGTATATTAAAAGGACCCATAAATCTATGTGTATCGACTCAAAGTTTTGACAAGAAACAAAAGTACTTGAAGAAAAAGTAAGTCTATGTGTTTTAATAGCATGACATGTATCACAAATAAAAGTATCAACATTTACTACATCACAAGAAGGAATATGCCTCTATTTTTACATTGAAGGATGTCTTAGATGGATATGTATAACATGAAACATTGACAAAGACTTTTCAAGGGGAGTATTACAAACTAAAACTTCAGGAACATATGGCTTTAATTATAGTACATACAAGCCATTTCTCTATTGTTGTGATTCTTCTAGTGCTCTGGTCCTTAAATGTACATTTTTTTAGTAGAAAAGGTCACAATAAAGTTGGTATTGGAAAAAAGTCTATATATTGATAACAAATTATGATGGGAATCAGGAACATGTAGAAAATTATTTAAGACAATGCTTTATGTTAAAAAAAAATTTCCCAACTTCAGGAACAATGTTAAGAGTTTCATGCAGTAGTTTAATATGTATAAGGTAAAGAAATTTATGGATTATGTGTAAAAGGTCTTTATGAGATTTCATATGATCCGAAGCTCCCCATATCAACAATATAATCATAATATCATTATAATGCACAAAACTAGATCCTACAAAAAAAGTCAAGACAAGAAATAGCACCAGCAAATCTTGTCATCCACACATGTTCTTAATGGTCAACTCCTTGGTTAAATTGTCCATTTCCTTTCCCTTTAAGTATTTTAACCACCTCTTGAAATATGCGGGAAACTAATTCATTTTCATTAGTAAATATATTGACTAATCCAACATCAAAATCAGAATTAGAAAAATCAAGCAAAGTATCCAGCTTCATGTTCTCAACTTGATTAACAAATTTTGCAATCTTTTTATCTTTCACTCCTTTAAACCAATTGGAATAACCATACAATTCAAAACAATTATCTATCAAATGTCCATTCTTTTTACAATGCACACACATCAGCCTTGCTTTGGATCTACAAGCATCTTTTCTATCAAAATTGCTCTGTTGTATTCATGTATTAAAGGCATGTGATTCATCATTTACAGAGATAACCCCCAAATATAACTTCTGTTTTTCTACTTGATTCACTAAATAATATGCCTTATTGATTGATTATTAAAAGAATATGATTCCTTACATGCTCAAAGCTCTCATTTAATGCCATGAGGAATTGCATGAGTCTACTGCAATTTTTCGATTCATTTATCTTTCTAGTAAGATTACATGAACAATGAATCAAAACCCCATAGGTACATTTAGGAAAAGACATCAAATTAGCTAATTCATCCCATAACTTCTTCATCTTACTATAGTAAACATTGACCGAATTATTTCCTTGTCGCAAATTGGATAACCCGTATTGTATTTGACATAGTAAAGGTCCATTAGTTTGACCATATCTTTCAACTATGTCATCCCATAGTTCCTTCTCAAACCTAACATACTTGAATTCCTCTGAAATTTCCTTCACCATTGTGTTTAAGAGCCAACAAAAAATCATCAAGTCACATCAAATCCATTTTTATAACTTCGACTTATCATGTTTTGGTTTTTCTAAAAATCTATTGATAAAACCTATCTTTGATTTAGCTCCCAGGGCAAGTTTTATTGATCTACTCCATGAAAGATAATTTTTTCCATTAAACACAATGCTTGTGATTAAAGTTCCAAGATTTTCAAAAGTAAGAAGATAAAATGGATTGTTAAACAACAAATCAAAATTCGTATCCATCGTCGAACTAGTGTCCGCATTCATTTTTTTTAATCAAATCAATAGTATACTTAAAGACGGAAAGGTATTACCGATTAAGAAATCTCCTTAATTTCTATGTGAAAGATCCAAAAAATTCCCTAACTATGATGAAGATCCAAGATTTACGAGAGGAAGAAGAAGAAGCATGGGAAAAATCTATTATTCACATATGCTAAAGTTAGTTATAGAAGGCTACACAGGGTTATTTATACAATAGAAGAAAAGAACTAACTGCTACACGTGATATGCAGGTGTAAGACAATACGACCGATAAACATCTAATATCATAATAGTTAAGTCCACTAGTATTCATATTTGAAAACCCATGCAATACATATTATCATCAAAAATCAATAAAATCTGTGACTAATGCTTTAATTCTTGAAATCAATCATTCTAAATTTTTCTAGAATATGGGTACACCATTAAAGTTAATGAACATTTACTATAGAAGTTATGGTTGGCTCAATGATAGACCTCTAAATATGAAACTTTATTTTAGAAAGAAAATATTGGATAAAAGCCCTAAGCTAAGATGGTAAGATCCAACATTGGTAAGATAAGATGTTTTGACTCAATCGCTTAATTTTTAGATTTTGGTTTCTAGTGTGTGGAATCAAAAGCTATGCCACCACCATCTTAAATCATTCTAAAACTAGTGCAATGTAAAACCTAACAAGTTATGAGCTATTGAATAACACCTATGACTTTTTTTCTCGTTTGTATTATCGAAACGTTATGGCACGCACACTATTATTAGTTT
This sequence comes from Combretum micranthum, assembly GCA_024138025.1. NCBI lineage: Eukaryota > Viridiplantae > Streptophyta > Magnoliopsida > Myrtales > Combretaceae > Combretum > Combretum micranthum. The sequence continues at coordinate 594,683 of JAMXBD010000533.1, read as the reverse complement.
AAGAGAATGAACATTGTTGAATATCAAACAACTTCCAAATCTAAAATTAATAATATCATAGTATAAGTCCAACTTGATTAAAAATAAATTAAATTTTCAATTTCATCATGCATATATAACTTAATTTTGAGGTTTTACTTTGTGACTACTCAAAAAAGTGAGCCACTAGAGTGAGTTGAAACCTACCAATTACGCTATACAGTGAACTCGAAATTCATAGTTGACAACATACAAGGTTTCGAGTTGGTCGAAGTGTGAGGGGTCATACTCTATGCCCTACAAGATTTAAACTCACATCTAGCTTATAACACGTAATACTCATTTTAGAAGTTAATTGATCATCCAATTTTTTACAAGTTCAATCAATTCCATTGAACATCTCTATTTTGACTAACTACATATTTTTGTTATCTAGTTAATTTGGTGTTTGTACCATTATTATGCACACTTGCCTTTCCTTCCATATCAATTTTCTCATTCTACTTCTGTCTATATCTGTTCAAAGTTTTTCTCAAAAACACTAGCACCTCTCTAAAATTTGTTTGATAAGTAGACTTATCGTGCTTTTAGCATATCAGATTTGATATGAGCACAAGATTGGCCTAACCCATGTCCTGACACTAAACCAATACATTAAAACTAAGAACCAAACCCATTAGCTACTTCATAATTTGTCTAAAGATCTTGCATTTCTATCAATGCTCAAGCTAAAAAAAAATTAATACATAAACATAGAGGGAAAGATTTATGATGTAATATTAAGTCAACTACAAAATATGAAGTTTGGTGTCACTCAAAGCCAAAAACAATTGAATTCATATATGAATTCATCACATCAGCTTCCCCCTTCAATCTCTTATAAAAGTTTCACATGGATGGTAATGAAATATATAATTTTTTAAAAACAATACCCATAATACGTATGTCAAATTTTATTGTTATTTATATACAACATGTACAATACTCAATAAATTTTTTCTCATTCTCATAAATTTATCAATATTTTTTCCCATTCTCCTAAAATTGTCTCATTTTGTCATATTTTATGTACTTTTTTTTTTTAATTTTAGGGGAGATTACAAATAACCCCCAAACGTCAACCTAGGTGTAGATATATCCCCTAAATTTTTTTATGTTGCAAATAACTACCATAAATTTTTATAAATTGGCAATGTAAAGGATGTGTGTTTCTTTTTTAGTTTAAAAAAATACTAAAATCAAAATTTATGGGTGTTAAAGTAAATAATAATTTAGAAGGATTTTTTTGCATTAAGGACGGAATTTACATCTTTTTCAACTTTTAAGGGGTTATTTACCTATTTATCAAAGTTCAGGAGGATAATTTGCAACATTTGAATAATCAAAGAATATATAATACTAGTGTCAAGTTTAGAAGGGTTCTTCGCAATTTTTCCCTAAATTTTATGAATACTTTATAGCATAGGTTTTATGATAAACATTAACATCTCTTTAAGTGGGGTTTCTTGTATCATCTTTCTTGCAATCCTAACATCTTGAAGCAAGTAACTAAAGTGAAGCAAAACATATGTCTCTAAGAATTAAACAATGACATGAATGGAGATTACTTTCATGCAACAATCTTTCAACGCTATATGGTATAAGTAAAGTGAAGATGGAATGAGTTCAATTTGTTCACGGTTAAGCATGTATTGCAATTAGTAGTTGTTGGTCCCGAAAGTAATCAAGAAGGGGGGTTGAATTGATTATTTCATAAAATTAAAATTTTTGCTTCTTTTTTAAAAACAATTGCTTTTTAAAAACATCCCTTTGATTTTAAGTTAAGAGAACAATATGAACAATTAAACAGCTATAACATAAACTATGGAAATATAAATAGAGAAGGGATAAGAAGATCAGGCAGATATTTATAGTGGTTCCGCCTTGTGTGTCAGTCCACTCTTCCAGCTCCGAGCCGGGGGACCCCGTTATCTATGGGTTTGTTCCACTATATCCATAAAATCAATTACAAGCTTGTACAATTCTCTCTGCTCGATTCTCCACAGCTATCCTCTAGCGACAATCGATCTACAGAGTCTAAACTAGTAATTGAACTAGCTCACTTAAGACAACAACAAGTTGCTTCAATTATCTAAAAGACAAATGTAAAGATTACAATAAAATTTTGCTACAATTATGCACGTGAAAAGAAAACAAAGAATATTTGCTTTTTCAACTCTTAAGATTTTTTCTCGGTCAACGATTGAATCAAGTTGCTCTCGGTTTTTTGTTTTTTTCTTCTTTTTTTTTTTTTTTACTCTTAAGTTCTGTGTCTTGTTCTTCTTTTTAACTCTGTTCACGTGTCATATCCTTCTAACGTTCTGAAATTGTTGCGCTCGAGATAAGATAAATATCCCAAAAATCTCGGATGAAAATCTGTACCTTCCTATCCTTAATTTGATTTATCAAATGTTGCTGATATTCTTCGAGAGATGATCTCGTTCTTCTTGTTTTCTTCGGTTCCAGATTTGAATTTGAATTCTTGATATGCTGAAGTAAGATAAGATCAGCTTGAATTTCGTGATTTGAGATAATCCACTTGTTTTCTGTTTGAAAGCTTCTGATAAAGTTGATCTTGAAGATAAATCTGGAGATCTGTTGCTGGTTGCTGATTGCTGATATCACGGTCTTAAACGTGATCTTCGTGTGTTATCTTCTTAAAGATAACATTGTTCTTATTTTTTTTTGATTTCTTAAAAATATTCAATTCGATTTTGTTTTATCTTGAGAAAAATCAGAAAACATAACTGTTCTAACTTCAAATCGTTCCATCGTTAATCACTATAGCTTCTGTTCTTTATTTCCAGAAAACTTCTCTGATAAAAATAATCATTCGACAATTTATTTAATCCCCTAGGATAATCCAACTTTAGTAGAACTACTAAGTATACCGTACGAATATACTTATTCTCTCGGAGCTAGCTATCTCAAAACTATTTATCTTTTTCATAAATAAACGTAGATCTTGTTTAAGAAGATGAACAGTAACCATCTGTAACTCAGAATTACTACTGAAGTTTCTTGAAAAAGTTCTGTAAAAACTTCTGTGTTCCTGGAAAACTTCATTCATTCAGAATGTTGCTTTGAGTTTCTCCCAAAGGTTCTGTGAAAGGTTCTGTGTTTCTGGGATTGTTTTATACTTTAAGTGTCCTTCTGAAAATCATTTTGTGTACCTTTTTCCTTTCTAAACATGATCCGAAATCTTCATATCGTATAACAACTCTTGCCTAACTTATCTAAAAGCTTGTTTATATCCAAGACTTAATATCATTCAATCTTATATATTTGTTCAACAACTTTACCAATATTCTGTATAAAATTCTGAATATAATTCTACACACTAATAAAGTAGTTAGTTCATTAAGTATTTTTTTATCATCAAAACTTTAGATATTTAGAGAATCAACAGTAGTATCATGTTTTTTTGTGACATTCCATTGTATTGGTCACATTAATTAATTTATTATCGTCCTAGCCTTGGGGAAAAGGAAATTAATATTATTAATTTCATAAAAATTATAAAAATGCTACTTTTTTTAGCAAGTTGACCTCTCTTTTCAAGAAAGGATTCATAAGTGGACGACCCCATCTCTTGAAAAGACGATGTCATTTCTGAATGACCCCATCTCTTGAAGAGACAATGTTAATACGGATAAATTCCAGCAATAGCTGCTTTGTCATTTCAATTCCTTAATACAATATTTTATTTATACAATATTCACGTGTCAAAATCATTTACAATCACCTATAATAACCCAAATAATCCCATACTCAATCAATCCTCCACCAACAAAAAACAACAGCATCAAACTACAACATTTTAACCAAAACACCATTCTCACACTCAATCCTCCACCAACAACATAGTCAAAAAATAACAAAATACAATATGAGAAATATTTGCACTATTGCTCAAGTCCTTACATGAAAATTACATAGTACAAGCAACCATCATAAAACATAAACATAAAAAATGGTAATATCTATTGCTATCTGCTCCTCCTCTACCAAACAAATATACGTATTTCGGGCCTATGCTAATTTAGATGTTGCTAGGGATACTCCATAGATGAATCAACCTAAGTGAGTGTGTCATCCCCATCTCTATCATATGGGTTATGATGGTGAAATGGGATGGGGTATGGCTCCACCTAAGTGAGGCCTTCCCCTATATCATACAGCGGTGCTAGACATCTCTTCCCAATATCCAGCTGATGTAAATATGAGGATGATGAAGGTCCAGGTTCATCAAGCTGAATATGTGGGGACGAAGGCTCATCTCTGGTATCACCAACTCTGTCTCGACCTCAACCTCACTCCTGACCCCAATGCCGACCCTAATCATGCCCTAGTCTCTATCTCTAAGGCATGTGTCTCTATGTCGGTTGAGGTTGTAGGCCATCCTCAGCATAATCTATCAATACCTTACCAGTGTCATTTCATCAATTGCCTCTTGCCTTTACCTATTGAACATGGAATAGATTTTCTTAACTAAGGCTGCCATGGTAAGCTCTTAGCATCTTTAAGAGCAGTATTGTAACTCTTAATCATGTTTGTTGTACCAATTCCAAACCTTATGCACTCATCATAAGATAGGGTCCAGATACAAGGATGCAACTTGCTGAAATATCACAACATCCATAAACTAAATTGTTTTGCCTCTTTAAAGTAACCATGAAACTTTCTTGCCTGAGTTTGGTAGGCCACCCTTTTCACTAATTCTTTGCATTCTTTACTCTTGGTCGTTGAATTGAAGTTGTTAGAAACATGCCAAATGAACCATCCCCAAGGCCAGCCTCTAAGCCACATTACATTCTCCCCTTCAACAACACTCCTAATATCAGTATAGTAGTTAGATATCGAGCAGATGTTCGATCCTTGATAACATGTTCTAGTGTCTTTGGAGGAACCAATTTCAAGTGTCATCTATCTCTTCATCGACAAGAGCATATGCTAAGGGCACTATATGATGTACCCCATCTACTGCTACTACAATAAGGAGTTTATGCTTGTATTTGCCATATAACAAGGTACCGTTAATTATAATCATGGGCTTGCAAAGCATTACCAATCATTACTTACTACACAAATGACAAGCGTATCCAAGTATATCCGACTATTTATTAACCGCATACCTAAAGTGTTGAAACGCTTTGATGCAAGGTCCGAATGCCGAAAAAAGTTTATTGAGGAAGATGTGCCCTATAGTGTCAGATTCTACAATTCTTTACTCCACCTATGTTCTTGGATTTGCCTCCTAAATGATGTTTAATGGATGTGGGAGCTTTGCATATGAATCCTCCCACCTACTATACACCTACTCAATAGCCATGCACTTCGCTTGATGAATTCTCTTGAGATAGACTGTATACCCAAACTCCTTTAAGATGGTTGTTTGGAGGTCATTCTCTCTCATATCTGGAGAATTTCGAATCTCCATTATAATACACCTGCACATGTTAGAGAAGTATAAATGGAAATGATCCTATCCAGTGATTTTATCAAAACATGTGTGAGGCCCCTCATATTTGGTGATATGAAACCACCCCCTTCCCTCCCTATTTTTCTTATAGCACACTATAAGTCTCCACTTACAACCCCTATTGTAGGTATCAATACATTTAATTGTCCATGACCTTGGGTCTAAACCTACTTCCTCGAACTTATAATAATTCAACATATGTCACATTTTAACTGCCTTTATAAGATGATCTTTACTCTCAAACCGCGTTGCAACCTTGATTTCATCATTGAATCTCCAATTTCCAACACTCATTTCTTGCTCATCATCAAATGCAACATAACAACTACCCACATCTGCAATGAAAAATGGTACTAGCTCTGAGCTCTCTACTGCATCAACATTTGTAAGAACCATAAAACGATGCCAATCATTACTCCTATGTGGTGTATGGATATCAGTGATCTGTTGAGGCAAACCTAGCACCCATTCATTTTCATCTTCATCATAATCGTCATTAGATTCACTAACTAATGAGTATTGCATCACATCAGTATGAATCTCACTACTCCAATGTGATGCACACATTTCAAAGTTACCCATTTGGACCTTGCTACCATCTGCTATTTGAGTGGGATTGGGGATGTCATTTGCCAGCCTTTAGCTTCCAACATTTGCATGAATGCCAATGTCTTCCTTAGGTGTGTATGGCAACTCCTTTTCAAATGTCTAAATATGTACCTCTACTAAACCTTCTATTTACACCAACATCTCCTAAGCAGCAGCATCATATGTCATTAGAATCACATTATAATGTAGTGTCTTATCTCCAATGGCAACCTTATGGTGTAGCTCAACTTGATGTGTCGACATATTCTATCTTCAACCAATTACATATTGTAGCCAATATTTGCTCGTAGGTAGATTTCCTACATATGCTAGCCACTGTAATCAACCACCTATCATTACCAAAATTATCATTCCCTTCGACAATATTGTCATGAGCATATAGCACAAACTTGGCCTTGTCTATTTCCATCCCTACCTTGCTAACTCAAAAAACAAGGTTGAATGCATGAATATGATCATGAGTTATGTATGAATTGTACTTCCCTATTATCGATTACATTTACTATCACTAGTTCATCACATTACTATTAAAAAAAAAATTACATTGATGTGGCTTTTAACAATACAATATCATATGGATGAATATCAAAAATTATCAATGTAAACATCATAAATGATAACTTGAACTTCAAAGAACGAGGACAAGTTAACACAATACAACAACAGATTCCAACGAATTTCACGTATTAAGACATCAGAAAGGGAATTTTAGTGAATTTCAAAACAACGCAGCTTGAAGAAAACATTTTTATTAAGATTAAACACATGCAAATCTTCTTCAAAAATTATCAAGGTTGCTTCCAAATTAGCAATGTAGCTTCAACACATGAATTTTAATACAATGAAGCATCAGAAAACATGAATAAAATCAAATGATTAGTTGGAGCAATCTACTGAAAATTAAGCATGATAAATGGAAATTGGCGCATCCACTATAACTCCAAGGTTAATCGGTTGCAATTAGCATGAATCGATGATAGAGTGATGCAATACGATCAAAATTTACCAAGAAATCATGCTAGTTTGATCAAAATATTTGTTAGGTTCGATTGAATTTAGGGTTAAGGTTTAGAGCATAGGAGGATTTGGGAATTTCAAGGGAGTTAGAATGAGGAAGAAGAAGAAAGAGGCAGGGAATATTAGCCCCGTCAACCTCGTCAATTGAAGAGACAATGTTATTAGTAGATAACCATGTCTCTTGAAGAGACGAGGTCTTTCTAGCAGTGCAACCTCGTCTCTTGCTAAATCAAGAGACAAGGTTGTCCACTTATGACCTTCTCTCTTCAAGAAATAAGGTCAACTTGTTTAAAACATGATTATTTTCATTCCAATAATATTTTTATAATTTTTTTAAATTAATAATATTAGTTTCCTTTTCCCTTGCTTCATCTCGGCACTTTCTTAAATATTTGTATCATTCAAGAAACACTTAACGGATATTGAAGTTCAAGAAAATGGCCAGCAAGAAACAAATAAGGTATCGGAGAATATTTATGGAGGACAATGATAAAGAATACTTAGATCTTACTAACTCTTCAAAGAGATGGTGACACCATTTGCAACACATATTTCACGGTGAATATTTCCATGCATTAATTAAGGAATTTCAATAAAAATGATATAATGATTTTTTTAATTATCACATGGACGTACAATGCCACATTAACACTAATTGTGATTGTAAAACAAGTTATAGAAACATTTGTAAAATGTTAAATTGTGTGAAAAATATTAACATTAACAATATTATAACAACTTTTTACTTTAGTTATTATATTGTTATACTTTTTTATTTATTTCACGTAAGGGTATAACACTACATGTTTATTTCTAACATCGTATCTTCTTGTAACCGTCTATGTGCATGTCACAAAGATAAATTAATGAGTTAGTATTGAAAATACAGAATCTGCATTGATGAAACGAACTTATGAAAGAGAAGTACGGTAAAAAAAGGAAAAGTAATAATAATGTAGGCCGAGTAATGCATCCGGGATCCGTAACTCGTATCCAATTGAACTTTATGATCAGACATCAAATCCACGGATTCATGTTAGCCAGTTCACAAGTCCTGGAATCGTAACCCAAGACCGGCTGAACCATCGAGTATTATGATTCGATTCAAAGGTGAGGATGAGGGCAGGGTGGTCCCAATTCAGCATTTGAGGGGTCGTGAACCAGGTCGAGCCAAGCTCTCAATCAAATGTAAGCCTCAGTGTGGTTATGAATTATGATAGGTTTTTTATTTCATGAAAACAAAATATTGATTAATCATAAACCATGATTACATGAGTTCCTTTGTATGCATCATACATAACAAAGTTACTAATATTATTCCAGCCAAACATAGACAACAAAAAAAATAAAAACCAGGCATTAGTTACTTAGACTACCTTGGCAGGGTAACATCCCTTGCATTTCTATATCCACTTAAATCACCCAACCATAGGAATTGTACAGCTACAGGAGAGATTCTAAAAGCACTTCATCTTCATTCATCAACACAACAAAGTTTGTCATAGCATCCTCAAGTTTATTCATTTCCCGAACTTGATGTTCCAGCTTGTAGTGCTAGAGCTGTAAGATAATGCCCACAATTCAGCAGAAATTATATCAAAACAACAATTTTTTCTTTTGCAAAACCAATGATCCATTCTCGGTTCTCCAGCACAATTTTGAACTACTCCACCAATAGCTTCCGTGGATGTTAATAGATTAACAGAAGCATCCGTGTTTAATTTTGCCAACCTTGTATAGGAGGATGCCATCGCAAATTGATTTTTTCAATATCAATTTTTTTGTTTTTTTGAGATGAGCTTAGAATCCATGAAATTTTGATCTAATTATAGTTAAACTGTCTTCGGAAGGACTTGTCTAATGATATATTAATTTGTTTCTTGAATCTCATAGTACCCATAACATTATTGCAAATATGAAGCACCTTGGTAGGTTAATTTGAAAATAGTTCTGACTCGTAAACTGATAGTTCATAAAAACCCAATTAGAGAAAACCATGTAATTTAAATTTTGAAGTTCCCAAACTTCAATAATATCAACAATGTAATGGCAATTTCTTAAAGCAAGTTGAATTTCTCCATTCATATCACCACATCGAGAACATGATGCATTTGGAGCAATTCCTCATTGATGTAAATTAACACTTGTTGGTAAAAAGTTTGTCAAAACCCTCCATAAGAAAATCTTTATTTTTAGAGGGTAATATGATGACCAAATCCACTTCTATTTATAATTTCTTGATCTAGTGTCTGCAAAAGTTTATCATATGTACAACATAATGATGGAGTTAATCTACTTTGAGCAACAATGCAAATCTATCCTGATGATTAGTAAGCAAAGCAATTGGTCCAAAATTTTTTATCAATATATCAGACAGAGCAGAACCAATTTTATTATCGTCCCAAGAAGTTTCATTTAACCAGTAATCTTTTACTTTTGAGTTGAAGTAAATAAAGTGATATTGGACCCTGAATCAACAATCTTACTGGTCTTTTTTCATGCCATATATCCAACCAAAAAGACAAATTATTTCCATTGCCCAAGCAGCCAAACCCATTCTACTTAATCGAATTAGCAGACTTAATGATATCTTTACACGAAGAAAAACAGTTTGATGGTAACTTATCTAGAGCAGAGTTTTTCAACCGTTTATAGTTTATACTTTTGAGTTGTATAATTTTGCTCAAGTACTTTACCAGCTTTCCTCGTTATGATAGGTTAGTCCTTTGCTTTTTGGGAATCTCAAAATTACAAGGCATTATTTAAAATTTTGGTCGTTTAACGTTGCCAACGACTTATCTTGTCGAAAATTTTTACTTGTTGATATGAAAAATTAAGTATGCCACGTTTGTTTGACGGAAAAACCGTCCTTTTTTTTTTTTGGATTTGTTATTTTCTGATCTTTAGAATTCTAAAACATCACTGTAGAGACTCAAAAACGTTATGATCCTTTGTGATTTATAATAGTAGGCGGTGATTGAAGATGAACATAGTCACCATTAGTGACTAAAAATATTAATAAAAAATAATATAAATTATTATTACCACATGATCTTCTTAACATAATAGCTCCCGAAGAGAACAAATAGAGGTCCCTATTTTTTATCATCATTCATCATAATCAAAGATGAGAAGTCAGCAATATGGAAAAAGAGTAAATTACACTATAAAATCTTAACATTAATAGATAAGTTCATTTAAGATTCTAATATTTGTAAAAGTGTCTTTTGAGTTTTAATTAAATATTTTACCTATTGATACATATCCATGAAGACCTTAGAAAAAAGATATTTTTAATTTTAATTAAAAATTCTCTTATTGATACGTGTCAATGGAGACCTCAATTGACTTGCTTTTCCAAATTTGGAACCTCTTTTTGAACTAATCAAAAATATTGGGACCTCAATTGATCCACTTTTTTAAACGCTAGAACCTTTTTTGAACCACTAAAAATATTAAGACCTTAAATGAACTTATCCCTAAATATTGGGACCTTCTAATGTAATTTACCCTATGAAAAAACGTTCATTAAGAGCACTACTCTTTTGCATAACAATTACAGAGCAAGATGTTCACACACAATAAATGTCATGCCATTTTTGTTGCAAATTGCTAGGACTAATTTAATACTAGTCGCAGTTTCCTGAAAAACTGTCTCATTGAATAAAGTATTAATTTAGATTGTTTAAGCAGTTAAGGTTTAATTTTTGTGGAAAGTATGATAAGAAAAGGTCCTTTAAACGGAACCCTCATCTTTAATTCGTCTGATGTTTCTACTTGTTATAAGAAAGAAAAATGAAAGACAAATTTTTTTAACACCAATGGTGGATGAAATTTTCACCCTAACACTAACAGGTTGCAAACTGCACATATTGTATTATTAAAGATAAAATTAAATTTAAACGCTACTATTAAGAAGATGCATCTAGATCCTGCTAAATGATTATGTGCATAGCCGTCTGTTTTTAATATCTAAATCTCATGTACTCGAGAGTAGTTGTCCATACAGTATAGTGATGAGTATGAACATGGGGTGTATGAGCTTTCAAGAAGAGAGTGACCAGAGTGGCTGCCCAGCCATGTTAATACATGAAATTTAAATTGGACACCTTCAGATGATATGTGAGGAGAGGAGATAAGGTTTTCCGCATAAATTCGATGTGCGGTTCATTTTCCATTGGTCACAAAACTCCTTTACAAGATAATTATCAATGCACAATCCATCTTTTGCTATCTTCATTTATATCAACATGAAGAAAACGTAGCAAAGGTTTGAACTAAGCACTTGGATTAATAATTGTATCCAAATAACTATGCCCATATTTGAAATAATTTAGGAGAAATTTTAAATCAGTACTAAATCCATTTGATTTGTCCGTTTTTCATCCATTTGGCATTTGTTTGGTGTTAGATATTTGTCAAAAAAAATAGAAAAAAAATATAAAGACCTAATTACTCATACACATTATTCATTATAATAATAATAATAATAATAAGAGACAGGTAAAAAGGGATAATTCAAACAACCCGTTAACCTATCCACTTTATCCTTATCGCGATTATACATATTTCTTCAACCCAATAATAGCACTGAAAAACTTTGTTAGTTCTATCCCCTAATCATTAAAAAGATTATCAATTATTAAGTTGTATATCCCCATCTAGATTGCAACACCCACTTCCAATACTTTTACCATTATTACTTGCTGTTGGAAGTGGTAATTAACTTCATATATCACTACCAGAGCTGAATAATGGTGAAAGTGATTGAAATCGTGGTAACAAGCTAATTGTTAAAAAATAAATGGTATAATACACCAAGTTATTTATGTCTTACTCCCAATATGTACATGGTAATTTATTCACAATTTGATCTCTTAGCATGCGAGATAAGTCTGCTAAAAGAACTTGAACTTTTCCTTTTCTTCATTTCCAGGATTTATATTTTCAAAATATTTACTTCAGATCTATATTTTCAAATAAAAGTAACATTTCCAGTATCACTCATTATAAGGCCATTGAAGTTGCATCCTAAAATAGAGGGAAAAAATAAAAATACAAGTCCTATAATGAGAAACAAAAAATTAAAAGAAAAATGCAATGTGCTAATTCTTTTTCATGTATTTTTCATTTCAAAATCCATATTATTTATCTTCTTTTCATTTTAAGACCTATGTCTTAGTGTATTTTCATTTTAAAATATGATTTTTAATGATGCTTATAGAGATTGTAACAAAGATTTTATTTTGACTCATGTTTATGGTATAGTTTTTAAAATTTAAAAAAAAAATAGAAGAAGAAGAAGAAAGAAAACACAAATCCTGAAATAAAAATGGATTAAAAACTTAGATCCTTCTAATTTGTTTTGCCCTTAATGTTCATATTCTGATCATCATTCATTTCTTATAATTCATCCTAGTGGCTCATATTAACCCAAAAGACTTCTCGAAAACACTAGCGATGGATAAATTTCACAATGACTTTCCACTGCTATTTGTGCTTTGACATCAATCTAGAAATGAAATAGCCAACTCCACTAAATTTGCTTGACTTCTGCAGCAACCAGGAGTTTACATCCATAGGCAAGTTGAGGTCTTCTCCTGTGTCCCTTTTCTAAAAGAAATTTCTGGAGACAAAGCATGGGCATCCCACTTGAGATTGCCTTGGTTTGGTGGATGACCCATCATTTTACATAAATATAAAAATGACAATTACCACAATGAACATTACTATTATTTGCCTATATAATTACCATGAACTTGTATCTTCCCCCATTAAGTCAAGCAAATCTCCCATTCAACATCCCTGGTATGTTCAACCATTCTAAGCTGTCATTTGATATTTTAAGGATCGTTTGATGTTGTTAATATGACCTAATATATTTAGAGTAAATTTGTTTTTGTGCGCTTCTTCTTTTTTATAAGTTAAGCTCCCTTAATCTTGTACTTCAAATATAAGGGATACCATGTTACTCAGTTTGAAGATTTTGATTGCCTTTTCCTGACATGGTCCTTTGTTTCAGTAAGTGAAGACTGTCAAAAGGCTGGAGAATGAGGTTTTTGGCACTTGCTTTTGTCCTCTACATATTGGTCAGCTCTTGCTCGGCCATGAAGAAAAACACTTTCATGGCGCATAATCATGAAAGGGCACTGCTGCACAACCTCGACGAGAACGATGGCACTTTCGATACAGGTGAACTCGAAAGAACTTTGGATAACCACCATTACATTCCAAGGGAGGACTTCGGCAGCCATGGCGGCGGTGGACCATCCACTGCTAGTGTCACTAGCACCCACAATGGTGATGGCTAAAGGCTATAAGCAGGGTTTGATAGTGGTCGTTATTCGTATATGCTATGCTTTTGATACTACATCGCATACCTGCCTACTAGCCGCTAGCTCATAATGTTAGCATGAACTGTTGACCTGTAAAATTATTGCATAATTACCTAAGTACTTGGTTGATTATAATAAATACGTTATAGAAACTGTTGCATAATACATTCTATAGTGATTTTACAGGTATTAATCCTCTCCCCCTCATACTAAACAAAAGAAGAAAAGGCAGATCAACAATGTCAAAACAGTGCTAAATCAAACTAGTTAAACAAAGGGTTAATTATAAAAAATAACTCGTGTTTTAGTACTTTTGCAACTAAGTGACCTGTGTTAATCTTTTTTACAATCAACTAAAACGTAATACAATATGTCTTGTTCCGTCGCAATAAACAGTTAATTTAAACATATGCCAGTCACATGCCAATTAAAAAACACACCAAAAGATCAATTCTTGAGTTAAAATCAGACATTTCCCTTCCATCGCAAGAAACGACCCTCAACCTCACATTCATCTCAAAGCTCGGCATGGTAGAGTTATGGTAGTATGGAGATAATCGATGGTGATTTGTGTAGTTTAGGTTTAGAGATGGCCTCGACTGATTTTCTAGGTTATGTCAAGTTTGTCTTGAGTCCAACTAGTAGTGCCGTCATGAGTTTACATTATGTGGAGTATGAATTTTTTTTACAATCAATTAACCCGTAATACCTTTTGTTTTGTCCCATCCCAGTAAACTATTAATTTAAACACATGCCAATCATGTGCCAATTGAAAAACACACAAAAAAAAAAATATCAGTTATTGATCTAAAATCGAACATTTCCCTTCCATCTCAAAGAAACAATTCTCAACCTCACATTCATCTTGAAGCTCGGCATGGTAGAGTTCTGGTAGTATGGAGATATTCGATGGTGATTTGTGTGGTTTAGGTTTAGAGAGGAGATGGCCTCTACTTATTTTCTAGTTTATGTTGAGTTTGTCTTGAGTCCAACTAGTAGTGTCGTCATGGGTTTGGGTTATGTGTAGTATAGAGGTGAATTCTCGATGGTAGAGTTTGATATGGGTGATGCGGCTTGGTGTTGGTATGGTTTGCTAGTGAGTCGACTTGCACAATTGGGGTGTGTATTTCGATTTCATGACTTGGTGAAGCATGAATTGTCAAAGATCAATGGTTAAGTTTTGGGTCGCTAGGAACTAGTGGTGTCTTGGTGATTCTACAATTGGAGCTTGATGAAGATTAGGCTTGTGTGTTCATCTCAACCAATGGAGATGTGAACCGGGTTGGTGACTCGATGATGATTCCAAGTTTGGTTTTTAGTTGGGATAGACATGGTTTGGTGTTTCTCAGTTGAGATGCTGGGTTCTTGGTCCTTTGGGGTTCAAAGGAAGAGGTTGAAGGAGATGAAAGTTCAGAGAGAGAGATGGAAGTTTGAGAGAGGAGTTGTGAGGAAGAAGGAGAGGATGTTGTTATCCTTAGAGGAAGAAGGCGAGTGCACTGCACTGCACGTACTTGACATGTATTTAAATTAACGATTTTATTTGGATCGATCAAGACAAAGTATATTACATATCAGTTTATTTAAAAAAAATTAACACAAATTATTTATCTACAAAACTACTGAAACACGGATCAATTTGTTGTAATTAACCCTTAAACAAATATGCCAGCAATTTAATGTCCAGGGACTTCTGAATTAGTTGATCTCTAGCAAGATGCTTAGCTTGTAGAGCCAGGCCCATCTACACTATGGAAAAATATTGACGAAAATATTTCAGCTCTCTGCCTGGAAGCATTGGCTCGATGCAGATTTTATTGTCAAAGCTACAATAACAGAACCATTAATATGTCCTCATGGATCTCTGTTTCCTGCCCTACTCCATAGCTGCATGCTTCTCCACTCAGGAAAACGTAGAAGTAAACATTCTCTTATTAAACTTCAGACAGGAGCTCAGAGCACAAACCATCCCCCAAAAATTATGGTATGCTAAACTACACCATCTTACAAGCAGGCAAAAAAATACAACATGCAGCGCATCTTACTCCTAAAGACAAGCTGCTCTACACTAGAATATTAAAATACTGGCTGATCGTTTATTCCATTATAATTTCAATTTTATTAGTCTTATAATTTTTTATATAAAACTATTACGACATTTAATCACCCTAATATCATATCCATAATAAATCTGTCACAAAAATCATTAAATAACTATTTATCACCTGAACCTAGTCTATGAATGGCGACCCAATACTTTAATTGATTTTTTTACAAAATACTCTTATTTAAATAAAAAATTAATTGATTGATTAAAAATCCTGTAATTACTCTATTTAATTCCTTAGTAATAGCAAACTAATTGGTTATTAGTAACACAAACAGTTCCTCCACAAGATTTCTACAGTTCAGCACAGTTGATGCTGCATACAATATGTTTCACTAACCTCAATCACATCAGCATGTCCAATATTATAGAAGTAAATGCTTGTTGAGGGGACAATGCGAATGCACCTAGAGTTGTCACTCAGACTGCACAAGTTTGGCTATCTTGTAAAATCTTCACCTTAACTAATTTTCTTTAAGTTCGATTTGGGGAATTCCATGCTCTGGGCATCCCATTTTCACAACGTGATAAACTTGTTTCTCCCACCCTAGGCCCTCTCACTAGTTATAGGATGAATCAGCATAATGTTTCCATTCCTACCCCAACCACCCCCAACAAAAGTGGCCTATGCTTGTCTCAACCAAATTATCATGTCACATTCATGATAACAAAATTCAGCTTGGCACCTCCAAGCATGAAATGAGAGCATCACGAAGCTTGCATTTCCAGCCAATTGCAGTCACAAGGAGGCAACTTCTTTCCGAGCAAACATACAAAGAAAAAAAAATGGGAAGCATATGATTGGCATTCATCATAGGTATGTGCAGTACAACTATACAATAAATAAAGGTGAGATGATTTCTGTGCAAACAAGTACAAAGTTGCAGTGCCTGAGAGTCCAATAAGGCCCACTATACCCTCTTTTTCCATAGGCCATGAACATCACTAACTGATAATTCCAATCTGGCAAAACTTATTGCGTTATAGTGCTTTAAACCACAATCTTGCTCTCTTCTTTACGTATAGAAGTTGGACAATTCTCTTACTCGGCGTAGAACAGATTCTGGTGCTTGGTGAGAAAGTTGCTTCCTTCCTTGCAAAACCTGCTTCAATGCACTCATGTATTTATCATGGATTACAAATAGTTAGAAAAAGACTCCAAACCTAGATACCAGTGATTTTACCTTCCTCTTTCTTCGCAACTGAGTGCAGCTTGCCTTCACCAAATTCCGCCATTTGTCCTGAATATCCAGGTTCAACATAGTTTAAAATATGGACAGGAAAGGGATACAATCATCAGAGTTTGAATATTATATACCTTTAGATCAACAGATGTGCGATGTTTAGAAGATGAAAAGAGAAGCTTCTTTATTTTTGACCATTTCCCTACTCCAATGCGAGAAACTCCTTCGATAAGGTTCATCACCTCAGAAAGCGTCCATGGCATATGATGCTTCCTTCGTCTTCTACTCTTCTGTATAATGCTCCCAACATGGTCATCTTCTGAAACATGGCATTGCATATCAGCTGACAAGTACTCCGGATCAAATCTTTCTTTCTTTGGGAAAATAGGAAGAGGTCTTTCATTTGAAAGGATGTGTTGATTGCATGGCCTACTGTCAGGTTCACGAACCTAAAGGAAAATTAAATAAGGATTATAATTAGAACTGACATATGAAGGCAGAGAGATGCAAGCAACACCAATATGCTTCCTACCAAGCAGGTGAGAAATTTGAAAAGTAGCATTGTTTTCTTATGAAAGAAACTAAAAATTGATAGGCATCAACTTGGCCTACTCACGCAATATATGACCTCACATAAATATTATGATTCATACAAAATGGAAGGAAAAATGTTCGGTTTTACACTCCAGAATTCAGCCAAAGATCACATAACAGAACTGGCTGCTCATTCTGAATTTTATTCAAAATATCTTATCACGGAGATCATCCCGAATATAATTCCTTCAACACATAGGTATAAAAATAGTTAAAAAGAAAGCCAGGCACAGAGTTACATGAATGGCACACAAATGGCTTCCTCATCCTCATACCATTTGGCCCCTTTCACCATTGCCTCAATACACACTCCACTGGACAACTGCTCATCTATAAAAGGGACCAATCTGACATAAAATCCCTGACAACCCAAGAAACTTGCATTGGATCCATAATTAATACATAACAGCTATCAAAACATATGCAGATCAACATCACATTTAAAATAACAGAAATACCATTACTTTCTTTAGGTAATAGATAAATAAATAAACACCAGTATTTGGCAGGTTAAAAAAACATTTATCAGAGTCCATGCAAAGCAACAAGCAGTGTCCTTACCAAACAAGGTATGTCCTTGATGTCCTCTTCTTCAACGGGAAGACCAAATGGCACTTGAATACAAGCTCCATTAAATGTCCCTACCTGATCTGCAGTGTCTCCAATTACATTCCCCTTTCCACTCAGTTGCTTGAGAACTCTATTGCTCAGACACTTGGGCCTTGAATTTCTGTCAGACGTTCCATATTTCTTATGATTATATCTTGATTTAATATCCAATAATTCTTCAATATACCTTCTAGGAGGCTTGTGCACTCTCTTTCCTGTGACAAGTGGACCTGTCACATCCCCTCTATCTTGAAAATCAACACCAGTTTCACTGACCACTGAAGATGAAAGTGATGGGGAATCAGAACCAAACCCTATTGTTTCGGCATCAACTTTAATTTCATCGTTTGAGACTCTTCGACAGGACTTTCTGCAAGATAAGCTGCCTTCATCCTCAAAGGACGTCATATCAGATTCAGATCTCATTAGATTTGAACTCCGATCCAACTGAGTACTATTAGAAAACCCAAATGTAACACACTGTCTCAGCCACTGCTCATCTTTTACTATGATATCTTGCTCAAGTACATTTCGACAAGTACTGTGGAATTCCTGAAGAGTCATCTTGTCAGGAGAGGAGATCTGATCACTCTTGGGCACTGCACTAACCACATTATCTGATGATAAATGTAATGTGGTAGCATTAGAGTCCCTTCCAACCATACCAGAGGATTTGTCATCCAAACCAGCACTTGCATCTCGATAATTTCCTAATGTATCATAGATCAGGTTTCGGTTTCCACGAGCACTTTCATCATCTAGCGAAAAAAAGCATAAAACATTTAGACCCTACAATTTTCTATGACCAAGTACCATATAAGTTCTATCTTAGAATTTAAAATCCAGAAATCTACCCATAAAGTATCCCATGCTTGAATCCAGTTCACGTTTTGGTTCGTTTAGTACCGTCTCCCCCATCCCCTGCAACATTCCCTCCAGATCCTAAAAAATGAAAACAGTGATGGCCTTAAAAAACAAAAAACATGATCTTGCTCAATATGTTTGCAATAAGAGTGGCAAGAATAAAAGAAATAAGTAACTATGTCCACATTACTTAAGATCCATAGAGAGAAGTGTTGAAAGCTTCTAATGTCCAAGCTGGAAGAAGCGAGTTAATAGTTTCCAAAGAACATCAAGAAAAATTAAGCAGTAGGCAACTGTATAATATATAGGCCGCCCTCACATATATATAGCCAGTCAAAGCTGCACTGTAATAAGTTGTCAAGTAGAATAATTGTATCACCAGTTGCTAATAAAGAAAGTTTCGCCAGAGCAACAAAGTACATAAACAAAAACATCTATAGCATCAGAAACTGTATATAGAACACCTATACTCTTTGGATAATGTCTAATTATGTAATCACAGGCACAGCCACTTTAGCAGCTAGACAGAGAAACATACATCTACATTCTTTCGATCTCCAACATTAGGAATAGAATCCACTGCATCTGGACAATCAGGAAAACAAAAGGTTAATTAACAAAAATTGATGAGAAGGGAAAAACCTTTTTAACATATTATGAGGGAGTCATTCCAAGAAAGTAATTACCACTGTCGATTGTTATATCATCATCCTCAAAAGTGCATGAAAAATTATCAACACTAAAGCACTTTGGGAAGTCAAATGTGCTGAAGCCTAGATGTGCCCCAACCAAGTCCCTGCTGCATTCAGGCTCCAAAAAGGAATGCTCTCCTCCTATAACTTCATCTTCAAAGGCAGTAAGAAAGGATGCATGCCTGTCAACCTTGAAGTAAACAGGGTGAGAAACAATGCAAACCAAAAATAAGTTAGGAAGGAGAAGTGAATGCAGATCATACAATTAAAAGGAGAGTTTGGCATGAGCTTGAAGAGGAAAGAAGAATAGAATCACACAACCAAAGAAATGAGTGTCAATGGTAAACATATTTTCAGATTGTAAGACAGCATATTTCAGTGCCACTCTTGCAATAATTAAACTGAGAATTTCCCTTTTCCTGTTGGCTCTATGTTACTGAACTAAATTATTAGCATCAATTGAATCAAAATATGACAGACTGTCACAGCAGTACAAATATCTCTGTCAATTAAAACAGTGTCTCTACAGATCCAATATCCATAAAATACCGACTACCTCCCAAAGGAGCACAGGTAATATTAAATTAAAGAGCCAGCTAGCAACAAGCAAACAAACAATATAACCAACCAGTAAGTTATTTTTCTATAAATAAATCACGCAACTAGAAAGTTGGGCCAGTATCATCAGCTTCTGATTTCTTACTCAAAGGGTACCTTTCTTAAATCACAAATCTAAAGGGATCTTTCATGTAAATCACGGCCTAAAGAGATAGCTTAATAAATTTAGCTTAGGTTAGATGTGCAACTTACTCTTCCTGCTTCATTTCCATTTCATCGGTCCATTTTGTTGGGGCAACATCGTCAACAAAGCAATAAAACATTCCATAAAATCCAACTCAGTATAACTCCTCAAAGAAGACATTATGAAACAGACAGCAAACAGAATCAAAATCTTGACCTATGTATCTTGTTCATATCATCCATTCCAAATCCTGTCACTAGATAGGGATAGCTTATGTGTTGCATCTTTGCAACTGAACTGAATTTCCATATAGGAAGTGAATTTGTTCAAAAAATCAAATGAACAGTAATGCATCACTTGTATTTGAAACAGGATACTATTAGCTAATAGCATAAATGTTTTATATACCAATGCTTTAGTCTGCCAGACTTGCTGAGCGTGCTGTCAAATACACAGTCAGCTCCCTGGGCTGTGTGAAAGATAGCAACCACTGTACACTGAAAGTGGTGATCCAATCAAGGAGAAATGTTCATCATCAGATAAGCAATGGACTCAAGTAGAATAGAATTTGTGTTCTCATCTGAGATTTTTATCAATCTTTTTTGTTAAAAGCAGAGCGCTACTGTGATAGAACCAACTGCCTCCATGCTCACGAACCACCCTACAGAAACCATACAAGATCCATGCACTGGTCTATAATGGCCTGTGCTATATAGAAGCACAAGAAGAGGCCACCAATAGAATTTGATCCACGACTTCACACAGTTCACACAATTTACTTTGAGAACTCCAAGAACTTATCCTTGGTGTTCTTTAATCAATTTAATAGTCTTTTAGCTTAAATATATAAATATGAACACATAATTAACAGTATAAACTTTATTTAGGCCCCTTACCCAAAGAAAAATTACCTTACCCAAAAAAAAATTATAATTAGGCTGCTCTAAATCTTCTGCTTCTATACATGTTTAGTCACTTCAAGTTTTTGTATCACGAAATAAGATATCTCTAAATTAACCAAAAATGTATGTCTCAGAACCATCCAGTGATACGTCCCAATGAAAATTGTGAGCGCTTCATGGTCATAGAGAGCTATAGAAGAACTCCTACAATTTATGCTCCCTCCTTGTGCCATAAGTAATATCATTCGCAATTTCAATATCTCCATACATATTTGAAGCAAACTTGCATTTAGGTACAATTTCTTTTTTTTTATCCCCCTTTTTTGGCAATACATTAAGGTGCAACTAAATATGCAATTTTAACAATTACTTTTTCATATTGCCTCTCATATAAACTTTACATTTTATATATTGTCTGGACTAGATTTGGACAATAGCCACTTTTCTGAAACATTTCTCTCCATGCTCGAGTTTTTCTGTTGCTTCATCAACCAGCACCACTATAGCTTCATTCTAAAATTTCTCTTACACTTAATAGCTTGAATGACAAACTTGCTATTTGAACAGCATCAAGCAATCAAATTTCTTTTTATCAGATAAATAAAATCCCAATGTCAGCATTATAATTGAAACATAAAACTCAAAGGCTGCATCAATCACTTCCTTCAGATTGCAGTAGAAGCATATATTAATCTTAATAAACTTGCTAGTTGCTATTCATCAAATCAAGACCTCTTAGGAATAAATAAAATCTTCAATCTATAACAAATGACTGTGTAGAGCATGTAGTCTACTCCTACATGTAAGTAAAATACTAACAGAATCAGGCATGAATTGACATTAGATTTCAAAAGAGTGAAATTCTAAAATGTGCAAAATCGAGACCAAATCATTCACATAGATTCATAGGTAGTTTATTCATGAATATTTTGTATTCAAAACCCCTGTCTTGGCCGTGTTTAATCTTAGGCTTAGAGAAGTTAACTGAGAATGAAAACATGAAAATGCTCTGATCATACCAAAAATGCAAGTTCGGAAAAATCAAAAAACTTAGCCGAGATAAAATGTCTTGATTTGCAGAATGATATACCTCAGAAAGACAAGATGTGAACACATTCTCATTTTCATCTATTACAAAAGCATCCTTTGCTGCTGCATCAGCCATAGTCCTAGTTTTCCAATATCCGGCGTGTTCCTTCCTGAATTAAAGAGGCAAGGTTTCTTCATGTAAGGAAAACTCAAATTGGTTAATGTTTTCTCCATATCAATCAGCTGCAAGAACTTCCAAGAAGCTGGATGATATAATGCACACCATAATTAGCATTGAATCATAATCACTGCACTAGCCACATATTCGAGCACTTCATGGATGAATTCATGAAGACATGCACCATTTTGGGTAACATGGACAGAGAATCTTTACCTTAATGACTAAACAAGATATGCTATACACAACAGATTACCAACTAAAATTGGAATGATTTAGTAAATATTTAGAGCATAACACCGGTACTCAATGTAACGATGCCCCTTTCTTAAGCAAGAGATGAAGGTACAAAATATAACATAAAAATAACACCTATATATTTTTGTACAAGAAACCTTGATAAGGTGGGTTCCTCTCCCCACCAGTGCCACCACAACACCCCCTCTCTTTTCTTTCACTGTAGTGGGATCAACTGCATTGATCTTCCTATGCAAGTAAGCTTTCTTCATCATGCATGATTGCATAAAATCTACCACTGTGTTAACTTCAATTTGATTCACACATAAACAGACTGCTAACTTGCAAATCTGCCCATTATTTCCTCTGCTTTCTTTTTTAAATGAACGCATACTTCAGAGTTAGACCAGTATAGTATTCCCGCAAAATATTCAGCAGCATAATTTGCTGATCCTTCTGTTACTCAGCCCACAATTTTGTTATGATTCTGCTAAAACATTATTTCCAATTTCCTTCTAAATTAATCATAATAAGAATATTCAAATCTTACCTAAACAAACATCCACATAACAAACACAAGAATAAAACAAAACAAAGAAAAAGAATAAAAATTCCAACCAAGGCACTTCTTGAGCCTATACAAACTTTCATGTTTGATAAATCTTTAGCGCAGAAACAGCTTTTTTAACTTTTTCAATCACATAGGACGAGTTGTGATCCACTGGTTGCTGACATGACAAATTAAAAATTGGAAACTTTACTTTATAAAAATTAAACCAAAGCATGAGTCTTGTGGACGGTTCATTTGCCGCTCCACTTATAGCCATGCCCATTTTTTAAAAGAAGAAAAGTCCGCTAACAGCTATCAAATCATTAATTTAAGAGGCTAAGGAAACAATTATAACTAAAGTGAGGAAAAAGACTTTCTTCTTCAAAAGACACTCCACATAAACAAACGTTAGCCCCATGTTCAGACCACAAACAGCTCTTATACAGACTAATCTTTCAACCTCTTGCATGTCTCTACTTTAAACAAAAAACCCACATAGCCAAATCATGCAAACAAGACACCAACAACAGTACGCAACAACAACCCAGAATCCATTACAAATGTACAAAAAAAACCCAACTTAAAAACAAGTTTATAGCTCATGAACTAACACATTGACTCACATTAAACTTTTACATTACACAGTACTAAACTAAATTTAGGAACATACATCGAATGACTAGAACAGCTCAAATATACACCATAACTACAAAAAAAAAAAAAAAATCCTCAGAGATTGTTATTAAAAACTAGTAATTGAAAGCAAAATCACACAACTGATAAGAACAGAGGATGTGAAAAAATCAATACCGGTTGGATACAGGAGCGTGTTTCCGAAGTACGAGATAGAGAGAGAGAGAGAATGGAGAGGAGAGAGAAAAAAGAGAGGGAAAGTAGAAAGCAGCAAAAGTAGGAGTAGCAGTGCAGAATTAAGGCGGACACCAATGTTTTTCAAAATGGAATTGGAGAAAGGGCGCGTGAAGTTCAGCGCGTGTTGATGAGTGAGAGTACAGAGAATGCTGGCCTACATTAGTATAACTGTGTGCTCTCCAGATGTCTAATCAAACATCCTTGAAATAACAACAGTTGTGTTTGTCTACCAATGCGATTGCAATAGAGTGTAATCTTAACCATCTTGTTTAGATAAATCACTAAATGCATACACATTACACAGGGAGGAGGAATAAAAAGGGAACTAGTGATATTTTAAAAAAAATCATTAATAAAATTACTAATAGCTCATTTATCTTATCCAAACTTATGATGAAACAAGGGGTCTATTTAGATGATCTGTTGTTTATCTATATTTATATTTATATTGAAATAATACATGTAAATATATATTATTTATATTTATATTTTATCTATATTTATTTTATTTAATCTTTTGATGAGATTTGTCAATTTTTTTTATCTATATCTATTTTTTTTAAAAATAATTTGTTAAAAAAAGTTTAAAAAAAGTATCTGTATCTATCCAAAAAAGCCAAACAAACAAACCCAATATCTTGAAATGGAAATAACTATTTATATATATAATGCAAGAAATCGGTACGACAACTGTGTATTAGAGTATAGTAGATGGGGTGAACGACAAAGACAGTATTATAGCATTGTGGTTGATAAAAGGATATAATACAATCAAATAATATTACAAGCAAGTAAAAATATTTGGCAAGGATAGAAGAGAGGGATGTACAAGAGAGAACAACAAAAATAGCAAAGTAGTATTAAAGTGAGAAATGAGTATATTCTTTCGGAAGTGAAAGAGAGAGAAAAGGGAAGAAGTAAAATAGGGAGCTAGAAATTATCTTTTTACCTTAAAAATTGGAGAATAGTTGTAATATTCTATACTTTATAGTCGTAAAACTAATATATTTACTAATATCACACTTTATATTATGTATTCATGGACTTAACTTCAAAAATTTCCTTTATAGTTAGCATACATTAAAAATGCATTATACCTATAAGTAAAAACCAATAAAATTTTATTTAGAAAAGGATAATACTATTAATAAAACTATGATTTTTTTGTCAAATAATAAAACTATGATTAATAAAAGTATACAATGCGAGAATTCAATACTACAAGTAAGTACAAAAGCATCTAGAGAGTAAGAGAGTGAAGAGATGTTAGTAGAAAAGCAAGCAATAAAAACAAAAGCGCTGGTGCCAAAGTAAACATTAACTATTTTGGAATCATGTTAGATAGAAGTATATGAAGTTTGACAGAGACCGAATGAAAACTAGTATAAGGATTGCCCGCCTATTTAGTTTGTGATTTATTTCATAGATTACTAGAAATTAGCAGAACTGATTTATGCTCTAATTTAGGGTTTATTTATTTCGCCATCATTCCGTTGTTTTTTGCTTCATTTTTTTTTCAAATAAACTATTTGTCAAAAATAGATATCAATGAATTACAAACATTTTTACTCATAAAACCGATCAAATAAACCAAATACTGATATGAAACAAATATGATTCGATTTATTTTATCTTGATTCTGTTTGTCTTGATTATAACGAATGAACACATTTTCCCACCATGAATACCGTGAATAATGGACTAAGAAATAAGATGAATTTGAACACACTTTTCCCACTATGAATATCGTGAAAAATAAGCTAAGAAATAAGATGGATAATGGACTATTTATTGAGTTTCTTTTAATTTACAGAGGATAAACGTTGTTGAAAATTAATTTAAATTATTGCAACTGGTTTGGTTTAAATAGATTTTTTATATTACATCCAAGCCCATTTATTTTGGTATATACGTATCCTATCCAAAGCTAGTAATATCTATATCATATGGTTTGTAAGAGTACAACAAAACTCAATATAATTTGTGTTTTCTTATAATTGTTATGTGAATGTCTTTTTATCTATATGAAATGTTTTTATAATTCTGAAACCATATGCAAATGTTCTAATTTATCAAGCAATTAATTCGTAAAAGCCAAACACATAATATTGACATATTAATACTACAAATCAGTATAAAATTGTTGGCATATAAAATATTCATATCATATATAAAATTATAACATTATATCAATCTAAAAGCGATGCAATCCTACTTATAGCATTATATTATATATGTGTTCCTGCAATTTATGCTACTGATCAAACTATAAGGATTACAAATATACTCTTATGAGTTTACATAGAATTAGGTATGGAAATGATTAAAAAAGGCATTGAATGGTAATATTAATAATAATTAATAACTTCTTTTTTTTCCAAGATAACAACTACGAGCTTAATGGTGAATTCCCAATAACAAGACCAATCTATATAGTTGTTTAGAATGTAATTGACTATTGGACAATATCAAAAGCATTCTAGTCGTATTCATCAATCCTATGAAACCATATGCATTTGGATGGATAAACAGTCCTTTTATAATATTATGATGATTGCTTTCTAAAAGTTAAGTATCCTATTCCCAATTCAATTTTAGGATCATTTTTCTCATGGGTCTCAAGTATTACACTCTCCAAATTATCCAGCCAGCAAATTCAAGTTATTCAAATTAATTACCCACTACTACTACTTATGATTATCATTCTATTAGTCACAATTCAAATTCAGTTAACATGAATCAATTACAAATCTACCTAGACATGAAATCCCTAGTAGGCTTTTCATATAACTTCCTAGTTTTTATCAATATTCTTGAATTGTAAAATTTCTTAATTAAAGTAATAACTATCTTGACATTATTAATCTTTAATTCTAAGTCGATCATATCGAATCTCTTTACAATTAATTAATAACCGTTGATAATGGAATATAGGCCACACCTTCCATAGCCCACTCGGCTCCTTATCATCCTGACACGGATGGAAGAGCCCAAGAAAGGCTCAAAAGATCATCAACTCTACCAGCCTAAGAGAGGCCACGATAGACGACACCTCGGATCCCACCTTAGTGAGAGACCTCGAACTTGCGCTCTACTTGACCTCAAGGGAGACCTACAACCTCACTCTGTTGGAATTTCCCGATTTTCATGGGATATTTTTCCTAAGTTATTTGTTGTGTTTTTTAGTTAGATTTCAATTGAAATCCTTAGCTATTTTATTGGAAAATTCACTTCCAAATGTGGTCAATTTTCTATACAAGTTCAACCCACTATACACATGAGAAAATCTCGCATCCACACATAGCTCACATCCATTGAACTCTATGATGGGCAAAGTTCCATAAATAAGGTGTGATACATCTCTGATTGGGGTCACTAAGCTTGCTTCCCCTTTAAAAAAAAATTACACCATCGAATTGTGAGCGAGTGAAGGTTTAGAACACCAAAATAGAAAACGAAGCACGATTACTCAAAAGTTAGATTTTGATTGCAATGGTTAGAGGTATGTTTTGTTGATTAATTTTGCTTCCGCTATTTGATCTAAGTGCATATATTTAGTTTGGCAAACATGTTTGGATCAGTTATGTATTTTGCATATCAGAGCCTTAGAAATGCCTCTATCTTACATCTTTGTTTTGGTTTAGCCTGTTCATCTATAATTCGTTTTTGGTTTTTTGGTATTAAGATTTTGATGTTTTTGAACCCAATGAGGTTAAAAATTAATAGGAAATTAGATTTCTATGATTTTTGAGCTTTAAAACATTGGATTCGTAGTTAAAATTGGCCGGAAAACTGTCGAGTTTTCCATTTGGAGTCGTGGGTCAAAACTAGGTCGTAGTGATCTAACTAAACAGAAAAGACGACTCTTTATAATAATAAAAAAAAATCCAATGGTCTTTTACCTTTAGTGATCCAACTAAAGGTAAAAGACGACTCTTTATATATATATTTTTTCTTTTTTGGTCACTTATGGGCCTTTTTCAGATGTTTTGGTTCTTAACTTAGTAAAGCTTTTAGTACTCTGCATATAAAACATTATATGCCTAAACTAATTTAGTTACACGAGTTGGTATGTATATAATATATATTTTCGGTAATAATTATACATATGTTGAATAACTAAATTGAATTATTTAGCATAAATAATTCCTCAAAAATAATTATGAGTTCTTTATGATTTTTAATGTGTTTGAATTATTTATTTATTTTGATGAATTTTATGTTTAATTTTGGTATTTATTTAAGCATGCAATACTAAGTTGAATAATTTATGCACATCAAAATTAGTGATTAAGGAGCACATATGATTTAACTATTGAATAATTGTATGCATATTTTGTTTGTTTATTTCTTGAAATTTGTATGTATGAATTAACAATTATTGTACATGCAATATTATGTGACATAATAATTGTGCATAGTTATTCAATTCACTTGCATTATTTAGGAATTTATGCAACCATTTAGTTTTTAATTAAGAATTAAAAGGGAGTAGCCATAGCATATCTAATTAATTAGGATTATTTAGTTTTAAGATCACATTAAAACATTAATTGTAGTTAATCATACATGATATAATAAAATCTACCCACAATAATTTTGTTATATTTGTATGGTTCATTAGGATGAAATATCGGATTACATTAATCTACGCATAGGAATTAAGAAAATGAACATAATTCGATAGTTTTATCATAAGGCTATGGATAAATCTAATTGAGTTGGACTTTAGCCCATATGCAAGTTTTATGTCACTAGATTCATGGATTAAAACACGATTTATATTGGTAAAGCATCGATTTTTTATTGTTCTCGAATTATGAATAATAGGCATTTATGTTTAAACTTTTTAGTTATTCAAACAGTGAATATTTCTTATATTAAATATGAAACTATGAATTAAGGGATGACAACTACAAGGTGTAGAAGGAGAGAATTATCTTCCGCTTGGGCTGAATGGATATAGATTATGCTATTAGGAAGGATGAGCCACCAGGTATTACTAAAACTAGCACTTCAGATGATATTGTTCTTTCTGAAAAATGGGAGAGATATAATCGCCTCTCCGTGATGTTCATAAAAACTAACTTATCTATTAGTATTCGTGGTTTTGTCGAACAGCATGATAAGGTCAAGGATGTTTTGAAAGCCATTGGTAAGCAATTTGCTACATCTGACAAGGCCCTTGCCGACACCTTGATTATTCAGTTGTCATTCATGAGACTCACTAGGATAAGGGGCGTGTGTGATCATATCATACGCATGAAGGACATAACGGCACAGCTGAAAGCCTTGGAGGTCACCATATAAGAATCTTTCTTGGTGCACTACATTTTATGCACTCTACCCCAACGATATGGTCCTTTCAAAATCTCTTATACACGTATGGACAAATGGTCAATTAATGAACTGTTGACCATGTGTTTGCAAGAAAAGGAAATGTTGATAATGGAAGAGGGTGAAAGGGTAAAAGGTAAGATTTCTCCTTAGCCCATCATAAAGAAATAGTCAAAGTGCTTCTTCTACAAGAAGAAGTGGCACATGAAGAAAAACTGCTCTAAGTTTAAGAACTAATTCAACAAGAAAGGTACTCCATTTTTGTTTGTTTGTTATGAATTTAATATGTTCAATGTTAATCATAACACGTGGTGGATTGATTCTAGTTCTGCAATCCATGTTTCAACACCTTATAAGGTATGTAAAAACTAAGGAAGCCAGTAGGAAGTGAACAATACATCTATTCAGGAAGCAAGATGAGTTAACATGCGGAAGCCCTTGGCACTTGCGGTTTAGTTTCAAGCAGTGGTTTTATTTTACATTTGGAAAAGACCTTTTATGTTCCAAAATTCTCTAAGAATTTGATTTATATTTCAAGAATTGTTCCTTTGGGTTTTTCCTTTAATTTTTTGGATTCTGGTTTTAGTTTATCTAATAAATATGAAATTATTGGTTATAGTACAATGTTTGATGGTCTTTACTCAATTCAATTACAAAATAATGCTACTTATAATTCTATGCATGTTACTGTTGGGTTAAAACGATGTGTTATAAATGAAGAATCCTTTATGCTTTGGATTTTTCTGATTTTGAGACTTCTGTGGATTACATTAAGGGTGAGCAAACTAATAAGTTGAAATAGGGTACAAGGAAGAGCACAAACCTATTAGAAATCATATACACAAATATTTGTTGTCTAAATATGGACGCAAATGGTCCAAAATACTTCATCACCTTCATAGATGATTGTTCACGATATGTATCTCTACTTACTTCATTCCAAGGATGAAGCCTTGGATGCCTTTAGAGTTTTTAAGGCTGAAGTGGAGAATCAATGTGGAAAATAGATTAAGATCATGAGATCATATAGAGGTGGAGAGTACTATAGTAGATACACAAATAATGGATAAGCACCTGGTCCATTTGCAAAGTTTCTTTACAGACATGTGATTGTTACTCAATACATTATGCTTGGTTCTCCGGATCATAATGGTGTCGCAAAAAGAAGAAACCAAACTTTAATGGACATGGTGAGAAGTGTGAGAAGTAACACAAAACTACCTCAGTTCTTGTAACTAAAGCACTCAAGACAGCTTTGCATATATTAAACCGAGTTCCAACCAAAGCTGTCCCAAAGACATCTTTTTAGTTATTCAAGGGTTGGAATCTGAGTTTGAGGCATATACGTGTTTGGGGATACCTATATGAAGTGAGAATTTACAACCCACAGGAGAAGAAGCTAGACCCAAGGACCATTAGTGGGTATTTCATTGGATATGCTAATAGGTTTAAAGGGTATAGATTCTATTGTCCATCTCATAGCACTAGGATTGTGGAATCGAGAAATGCAAAATTTCTCGAGAATGACTTGATTAGTGGGAGTGATCAATTTCAAAACATAGTTTTTGAAAGGGACTGTTATGAAGCTCAACCCTCTAGTTCAAGTGATAGATTTATTGTCATTCACACCCCTCAAGTTGGAATGGATGTTAGACAACCAGCTACTAAAGTTCCACAAGCTGCTGATGTCGATTCAATAAATCAAGTTGTAAATGAGGAACAATATGAAACTGTTGAGCAACCAGTTGAACAATAGGTTGAGCAACAAGTTCCTTAAGAGGATGATGGTACAACATTGAGGAGATCTACTAGAGTTACAAAATTGGCAATTCCTGGTGATCATGTAATGTATCTACAAGAATCGAACTATGACATTGGAGTCGAAAATGATCTTGAAACATTTTCACAAGCCATGAATTCCAAGGAATCAAACATATGGTACAATGCCATGATAGATGAGATGCATTCTATGGCACCCAACCAAGTCTGGGATCTCGCTGAGTTGCCTAATAGTGTAAAAGCCATTGGATGAAAATAGGTCTTCAGATCAAGAAAGAGTCACAAGGCAACAATGAGAGACATAAGGCAAGACTCGTTGCCAAAAGGTTCGCTTAGAGGGAAGGAACCGACTAGACGGAGAGATTTTCTCCTGTATCTAAGAAAGATTCTCTTCATGTGATTATGGCATTGTTAGCCCATTTTGATTTTAAGTTACATCAAATGGATGTGAAAACAACATTCCGCAATGGTGATCTAGAGTAAGAGGTTTACATGAAACAACCTAAAGGGTTCTCCTCTTGTGATGGTAAGCATTTAGTCTGCAAACTTAATAAATCTATATATGGATTGAAACAAGCCTCTCGACAGTAGTATTTAAAATCCCACGAAGTCATCACTTCATTCAGTTTTGAAGAGAACGTCATGGATCAATGTATGTACTAGAATGTCAGTAGGAGTAAGACTTGTTTTCTTATGTTATATGTAGATGATATTTTTCTTGCAACTAATATTAAGGGTTTGCCATATGAGGTGAAGCAATTTCTATCAAAGAACTTGATATGAAGGGTACGGGTGAGGCATCTTATGCTATTGGCATTAAGATCCATAGAGAAAGATCTCGAGGCATTTTGGGTTTGTCTCAAGAAATTTATATCTACAAGGTTTTAGAGAGATTTGGTATGAATGATTGTTCACCAAGTGTAGACCCATTTGTGAAGGGTCACGGATTTTACTCGAGTTAATATCCGAAAAAATGATTTCAAACAGGAACAAATGAAAAACATTCCATATGCATCAGCAGTTAGAAGCCTTATATATGCTCAGGTCTGCACCAGACCTAAAATTGTGTATGCTATTGGAATATTAGGCAAATATCAAAGTAACCCAGGTGTTGACCACTAGAAAGCTGCAAAGAAAGTTATGAGATATCTTCAAGGGGCAATATACTACATGCTCATGTATAGACAAACTAAGAATTTGAAGTTTATTGGCTACTCTAATTCAGACTATGATGGCTGCATTGATTCATGAAAATCAACATCTAGTTATATTTTCATGTTAGCCAAGGGAGCTATATCTTGGAGAAGTGCAAAGTAGACCTTGAGTGCTACCTTCGCTATAGAGGCTGAGTTCGTTTCTTGTTTTGAGGCTATGTCGCATGGTGTATGATTGAAGAGTTTCATTTTTTGGCTTAGAGTTTGGATTCTATTTCTAGGTCATTAAGGATGCACCGTGACAACTCAGCTGCGGTATTTATGGCTAAGAACAACAAGAGTGGGGAGTTGAAGTAAGCACATCAACATCAAATATTTAGCCATAAGAGAACGTGTTAAGGAAAAGAAAGTGGTCATTGAGCACGTTAGCACTACGTTGATGATTATTGATCCATTGACCAAAGGCATGGCATCAAAGAATTTTAAGGATCATGTAGTGCGAATGGGACTTGGTTCCATGATGTGATTTTCATTATACCTACATTTATTGTTTCAATGGAACTCATATTCAGTTGGATGCTTTCTCGTATGGTTTTGTGCACATATTTATTTGCTTTGAGAAATATCATTTTGTTTGGACCTAAAATTAACATATGGTCGATTCATTAAGTTTAAGGCCAAGTGTTGAGAGACCTGATATATTGTAATATATGGAAGATAATACTCGCTATAAGAGGACCTATTGCCATGATTCATATATTTTGTTTCTTGTTATGTTTAATGTTGGGTTAAATGGACCAAGCAGGAGAATGTTGGACTTTCCCAATTTTCATGGGATATTTTTCCTAGGATATCTGTTATGTTTTGAATTGGATTTCAGTTGAAATCCTTATCTATTTTATTGGAAAATTCATTTCCAAATGTGGTCCATTTTCTATACAGGTTTAACCCACTATACACACTAAAAAGTCTCACATCTATGCCTCGCTCACATCCGTTGAAATCTATGATGGCAGAGTTCCATAAATAGGACGTGATGCATCTCTAATTTGGCCACTAAGTATGATTCTCCTCTAAAAAAATTTACACCATCAAATTGTGAGTGAGTGAGAGTTTAAAAAACCAAAATAGAAAACGAAGCATGATTACTCGGAATCTAGACTTTGATTGCAATGGTTGGAGGTGTGTTTTCTTAATTAATTTTACTTCCGCTATTTGATATGAATGTGTATATTTAGTTTGGAAAACATGTTTGGATTGATTATGCATTTTATTCGCTCCCGAGCTATCTCCATAAGACTCCCTCTTCACCCCTATCCCAAACCGAGGGGGGAGGGGGTACCGCCAACTTAGCCACACTCCATGCATCAACAACTCATTTACCTCGTGCACCAGATGAATCTATCACCTCATGTGCTAAATCAACCGTCTGATAAAGATTTGCCCTGACATAAAAGACTTGGTAAACCCCATTCCAGTATGAACCCAAACTATAAATAGCCCTTCCTTTCATAAGAGGAAGGGATAATGGTTTTTGTCTTATCAATATTCTTTAAAGGACTCTTTGAGGGACCCATGGACTAACTTAAGCATCAGAGTGGTTGCAACGGATAACCCCTGGTGTACTGTTAACCGATTTGTGTTTGCAAGGGTGAATCTCTACCGGTGCAATCAGCTCATGTAACACTAGAGTTTTACCTAATACAAAAGATTTATATTGTCTTATTTTATAGGACTGCATGTGAATCTCTTCAATTATGTAAATCTATTCAAACTAATGATTTATCAATCTACTGATATAAATCTATCATGAATCAATATCCTATAAATATCAATCTAAGAAAAACAATCACACACACATAACTGAATTAAAGAAACACTGATTATTTATTCAATAACAATCAATCCCAGTTACATGATAGACTTAGGGTTTTCCTGTATCTAAGAAAAACTATCTACTACTCAATAAATCCAAAAAACACAATACAAGGAGTAATAGAAAATAAGAATTAATGAGAAAACCCCTTCAACTGTTAATCTTACAATTCCACTTATCTCCTGATCTCCTGACTTGCTTGGATCTCCTTATCCCGATCAAACTCTCTTAAATATCCTAAAAGTTCCATTTTAGATGATTAGAGATATCTATTTATTATAGGGTAAAGATTTGAGCATTGTCATGTTTGAACTTGTGTTTAGCCAAATCCTTAAGAAAATCTTCTTAGACATGCTTATCATGAACCTAAACATGATCCTATGTTAATGCTTATGTCATTCACTATAACCAAAATTCTAGGTCATTACAGGTCTAACATAAGGTTGTGTTTTACTTGTGTCTAATGTTTTCTTTCAAACACGACTTTAGTACATGGTTGTGCTCTGCCCACGTTAAAGTGTAGTATTTCTCTATTAAAAACTAGGTAAACACAACTTATGTTTGATTCATGTTATCTTTTACATTTTCAAAAACTCGTTCAAAACTTCATCAAACCCATTCAAGTGGTTCCAACTCCTTCCATAAGGCTCAAATAAATGGAAAATATCCTATAACCAAAATTTTATCAAATAAATGTCAATTTCTTTACGATACTCGTCAAAATGAACTAATAAAGCCCAAATTTTTATATCAAAATAAATGTCTTTAACACTTATCATATTCAAATGACATTTATTGAATTTCTTGTGTCATGATTTTATTCTTAGCAATGCTCTTATATTAATTAAACACATACTTTAACACATAAAATCTAACAATCTGTGTTTATAATAACCTAAACACGTAGGATTAGATTTGGAAGTGTACTAATTTTGCTTAAAATGTTATACTCTGCAACATTTCACTACATAAATAGTACCAAGATGCACTTTTAGCGATAATTTCAAGTTGAATGAAAATTTACACGATGAAAATGAGTAAATTACATTGGAATGCCAAAATATTTAAGAGTAAGTTTATTTCAAGTCACAGCATTTAGAGAAGTTAGTCGATTGAGGTATCCATTGACATGTGTTAATGGGATAAATATTTAATTAAAACTTAGAAGATTCGACACGTTATGACACGTGTCAATAGAACCCTTAATTGACCAACTTCTTCAAACACTATGATATTTTTTTAACCACTCGAAACGTTGTGACCTCAAATAAATTTATCCAAAAACATTGTACATTTCAATGTAATTTTACGCCAAAAGAAATTCTACAAATCTACCAAAAACACTTCAAGACTAAAAAGAAATTATACTAAATCATCATTCCATGTCAATTTTAATACCATTTATCTAACAAGAAATATATGAATATATTACTTTAAAAAACAAGTTAATACAAGTAGGTTTATATGTGATTTAAATGAGATAATAACAAGTCAAGTGCCTCAAGTTTCAATTTTTTATAATTTAGTGTCTTATCTTTAGATTTTGGCGAATTAGTAATTGTACTTTCAAAGTATGCGTGCTTCAGTGTTTCCCATTAAATAATACTCAATGAACATTTATTTTTTATGATGGGATAATAGCATGTTTTTGGGCAAAAATTACCAAAATCTAAAAATATAGTGTATAATTCACAAAAAATACAAAAAAAAAAAGAAATTTCAAACACTTGGTCTATATTATCCTATCATCAAAATAAATGTTTGTAGAATATTATTTAACAAAGATATTCAATCAAAATTTTAAATAAAAAACATCAAATTGCAAAAAAATTGAGAGTATAGACATTTAAGCCCTTGTTATCGCTAATTCAAATACATTATATATTATTAAAAATCATATATCAGCATGTTACCCTTCCTTTCCCAAAAAAAAAAAAAAAACATTACCGCACAAGCCAATGCTAAAAATGATAAATTCTTTTGTCCAAATAAAGCAAAATCTCTAGGATTTAACCAATGTCATCATACTTAGTTCAGGTTATTAACTCAAACATACTAAAAGGGTAAAGGGGTCAAATCAAGGTCAATTAAAAGGTAAAAAGATATGTTACATTTACATTATAAAAAGACAAATAAATATAAAATTATATAATCGAATCTATAATTAGAAAAGTTAAACTCCTATATAGGAATTTTTATCATAAATGCGAAATCATCACCCTCCATGCACTGTTGCTTGCCGTCTTTTTTTTTCCCCCTTTTAACTTTCTATGATGTTGAAATCAAAGATGTCAAAAGATACGACTATATCTTGAGAACCTGACACAACACAATAACATATTACAATAATAGGTTGGAAGCTAATTTATATACAAGATTACTATGATAATTGATGATTATAGTAAAGAAAATTGTTTGATTACTGATTGCTAAAATAAAAATTACACAAATACAAATTATATAAAATAATTACTAAATACCAACGCAAAATTGCATCATAGATGCAATTTGTTCATGTGATTTATTAGTTGAAAATAAAATTGCATATGGCAGATGTAATTTTGTGTTGATAATTGTGTAATTAAAATCATGTTGATTTATTAGTTAAAGATAAAATCGCATATGGTAGATGTAATTTTGCATTGGTAAATGTGTAATTAAAATCATGTTATTTGTATTTAGGTAATTTTTTTTTCTAGGATTAGAACACATGTGTTTCACCTAATTATTATGTGATTCAACAACATTAGTTACTAATGACAAATTCTTTATAGAATTAATAAACTACTATAACAATGACCTACGAGTCCATAAATAACTAGGTAAATGTTGCAAATATTACTTGAACTTTGACAAAATATGCAACTAAGACACTAAATTTTGAAATTAAGTAATTTGGTATCCAAACTTTGAAATCAATCAATTTAATTCTAAAAAAAACTTTCCGTGTATGCTAATAGTACATCCGTCATATTGGTTAAAAACATCACATCAGATGACAGTGTTAGGCTGTTAGCTAATTTGACAAAGGTACTATTAGCATGTTCAAAAAGTTCTTTCAAGTATTTCATTGATTAATTTTAGAGTTCAGGTATCTAAGTGAATATTTTTCAAAGTTTAGGTATCATTCACAACATTAAACTATAAATAATAAAAAGAAAGAAAAGAGAAAGGGATCGATATTACATCCTTGAAAATTAAGGGTTAGGAGCGAAGCGGCTCGAATATGCTTTCCTTTCCTTGCATTTTGCATGTTTCCACATGCACAATCAAAACACAACTCAAATTAAGGTTACTTTTAAGGGTTGAATGAAAAACGAAAAGATAAAGAGAGAGAAAGTAAGACTTATTAGTGTTGAGAGATAGAGACTGTGAGTAGAGCTCCAATTTAGCTTAAATACTAAATTAAAACAACAACATTTGTGATATTTAGATGACACTAGTGTGATAGGCGGTCAATTATATAAACCTTCATTTAAGCTTCAACAAACAAAATTATCAATTATTAATTAAATATAAACATAAGATTTTTAACGTGTATTCATAAAGACTAGTCATTTTATTGTTTTGTAGTTTGAAAATTACATGTAATGTGATATAACATGCCTACTTCTAATTGGTCGAACAGAAAACATTATAATTGAAAATAGATTTATAATTTTATAATTGAAAATTTTAACCATAATCGTATCATGGTTTGTAAAAGTACATTATGTCTATAATAATAAGTAATAGCTCAAAACACAAACTCCTAAACTAAATATCATTAAAAGAGATAACACCCATATAAACAACATGCTCATAAAAAGCCTTGGGTGACAAACCTTTAGTAAGCGGATCCATCACAATCATGAGATATGTTCCTATATGCTCTATAGACATATGTTCATTTTGAACTTTTTCTTTCATTACTAGAAACTTAATGTCAATGTGTTTTGACTTCGTCTCTTGTTGTTGTTGGAATATAACACCTTCAAATTCGTTGTCACAAAATATCTTTGGTGGTCTTTGCAGTCTAATGAGAAAATTTCACAACCATATTCAATAAGTGGATTCCTTGTAACACGATACAAATTTTGTTGCTATAGTAGAAGAGGCTACGGATATCTACTTAGCACTTTTCCACAAAAAATGCTCCTCTTACAAGTACATAATATATATTCTAACATAAATCTTTAACTGTCTCGGTATCTAATGGAATCAAAATCAAAATATCAAGTAATCTCCAATTGATTTGATTTTCTATATGTGAACATGTTGTAATTTTTTTCAATAAATAACGCACGAGTCTCTTGGTTGCTTTTCCAATGTTTTACCTCTGTATTACTTAAATATCTATGTAACAATGCACACAATATTGGAATGAATGCATACATGAGCAAACATAAGGTTTCCTACAGCTGAAGCATGAGGGACATTTTCCATATCTTTACTTTCAAAGTCATTCTTAAGACACTAACTTGAACTAAATTTATCGCATTTAGCAACATGGCATCTTTTAGCTTACAGTCCTACATGTCAAACCTTTTAAGCACTCTCTTAATATAGCTTTTGTGATAATCTAGGAATTCCTTGTGAATGATCATGGTATATCTAGATTCCTAATACAAAAGAAGCTTCACTAAGATCGTTTATTTAAAATTTATATGATAGATATCTCTTAGTTTCACAAAAATTAAACTTGCTCCCAGTAAACTTGTGGTATACATAATCATTAAAAGCATTTGTCTCAAAAATCGCCCGAGACAATGATTTGATGAAATTTGTGATACCACTGTTGAGACACTTGCTTAAACCCATGATCGAGTCCTTTAATTTGCACATCATTTTCTTTAAATCTACTGATTCAAGGTTTTTTGGTTGTACCATATAAACCATTTCATCAATATCGCCATTGAGAAATATCGTATTTACATTCATCTGATGTAACATAAGGTCAAAATGTGCAACAAGTGCTATTACAATCCTTAAAGAGTCCTTTGAAGAAACAGGCGAGAGAAAGTCTTTTTATAATCAATATCTTCCTTTTAAGCGAAGCCCTTAGCCACAAGACAAGCCTTATACCTTTCTATATTACCTTTTAAATCGCTTTTGGTTTTAATATCCACTTATAACCAATGAGTTTTGAACTTTTGGGCAATGGTATAAGGTCTTAAACATCATTATCTTTCATAGACCTCATCTCTTTCTTCACGACATCTATCAAATTTTGAGAAAGAGAGCCTCCCATGGTTTGACAGAAGTTGATTGGATCTTCTTCTATCATTCCAATGCTATCATCACGTTCCTGGGGAAATACAACACTATCATTCGAAATTGCACATGCCTTTCTCTAGTGTATCTTCTCAATAGCACATGTTCTTGTGGATTTGCAGTTTGTTACTATGAAGCTTGTTAAATGTAAATGGGGGAGTCATTTTTGTTACCTTGTTTAGAATATGCTTTTTGAGCAATGTCTAGTATTATAACCTAATCTTGAACACTGTCAATATTAGCTACAAGGATGTCCTCCTCAAGGACAAACTCTTTAACTTTATCTCCCACTACAAACTCAAAGAACCTAGCATTGATTGTCTCAAATAATGCCTTAGTAGTGAGATCATAAACTTGTAACCCTTTGATGTTTTAGAGTACCTTATAAAGTAATGACTAATGGACCTTGACTCCGGTTTCTTTTCATTTGGACTATAAGACCTAACTTCAGCTGGACATCCTTAAACATGCAAATGTTCTAAAGTAGGCCGTTTACTCGCCCAATGTTCAGTTGGTTGAATTGTCCAATCTAGTGTGCATTTAACTATACTGAATTTAACCATGTAAAGAACATTTCATTCAAGATAATAATTCTATTCATAACAATATTTCTGGATTCTAATATATTTATTAGTTTAAGCTATTTTTTCTACTTTTATTTTATGAATAACGATGCTACCTTAATTAAATTCACAAAGTTATCGATGCTTTTGAAGTCATGGGTGCCACTTTTTTCTTTCATTTTTTTTTTTGTTTTTTCAATTCACTATTTCTAATCAAAATTATTACCCAATTTTGACAAAATTGCAATTTATTCCTTTTAGGTTATTATAGTTTACTAAATTGTCTTCTCTCACATCCTTGTCATTAACCAATTATTTACGAGTCAATGATAGGCATAAAAATTAAAAATTAAACCCCACAGATTGACCTATGTTTTACATGAATTTCCTTTCCTAATTCTCTTGAAGAAGTGTGAAGTTTTTCTTTATTTATTTGTTTTTTTTTTGGAGAAATTTCAAAGCACTAATTTCATTCCTTAAAATTTTGTAAAATTCGTAACTAGGTAAACCCCCTATTTAAACATCGATTTTCCAACTTCAAAATGAAAAATTTTATTAAAATAATGAAGGTGTTAGGTATATAGGTCATTAAGGTTATAATTTGATAAAAGCAAGTGTGATTTTACAAGGAATAAAACTAGTTTTCTTAAGTCCAGTAATTTCAAAAGTTTTGTAAAGCAAAAGTTTTCTAAAATAAATCTTGATATCAAATATCATTAAGGATATACATATAAATAGCTCATCTCATGACATTCATGATAATAACTTGTAGGTATTGTATGTACATATAATACACTTGGTAGAAACAAAGCTAGGAAAATAGTGTCTTACACATCCCATGAAGCATTGTCTAAGTACATGAGGAAATAGATTGATCAACACCCACGAATCATGCATGATGTTAAGTTATTTATGTATATAAAAGAGTCTTTCAAGATATAATGATAGCGAAGTATCTATCAAAGCTTGTGAATGACGCTTGGATTGAAATTAGAAATTGATTGTGGGTTGGGAATCTCGTATAGCAATCTGTACCCTACTGTTCATGGACCAAACAATCTTGTTTGATGGAAATAACTTTAGAAATGGATAGCTCTTGTCGAATAGGTAGAAATTGGCATATAATATGCGAAATTCCAAGTTAAAATAACCAAGTTTTGACCGTTTTAAATTGAAATTTTCTCTTAGACGAACTTCGACAAACTTGTTAGAATAGAATTTATAAGTTTCATTCAAACTTCATAGAAATACTCATTGGAGTTATTTCTTTTGATCAGTAGACTTAGGAGACGGACTAGACCTTCCCGAGGATTATTACGATTAAGTGGATTTTTGCGCCATGGCAAAGTAAGTTCACTTTCCTTAAATTACATGCTCTTGATTATGCTTGTAATAATAGTGGCATTAGAACTAGGACAAGATAAAATTGAAATGTGCATGTGATTTCTGCTTGATTGAATGGATGATAATAGGAATTGTTATAAATGCTTGGATGATTTAGTATAGAATTGAAGTGTCTGAAATATCTATGAT
Source organism: Combretum micranthum (assembly GCA_024138025.1). Taxonomy (NCBI): domain Eukaryota; kingdom Viridiplantae; phylum Streptophyta; class Magnoliopsida; order Myrtales; family Combretaceae; genus Combretum; species Combretum micranthum. The sequence continues at coordinate 553,172 of JAMXBD010000533.1, read as the reverse complement.
CGCCTATAATTCGCTTAAATAATATGCCATGATCTTATAACTAAATTGTCCATGCATACCATATATTGAGTCGCATTACATTTGTTATTATACCTTTTGTAGAAAAAAGGCATAATAGCTAGGCAACGGGTGAGCCTGAAAACTCAAATGTTGGCGTGGAATGACCTGAATTAAAATAGAAGTGGAGTAAGCACTTGAATCAACTACAAAATTAATGAGTGAGTGGGCATCTGAATCAACCACTATATAAATGAGAAAAATTGAAATCTATGGTTGTATGGGCTTGAAACACCTAACCCCGAATGGAGGGCGTAAATCCATTCAACATAGGACTTCCGGAAAGTCTTATCTATTGTATGCTCACGTGCTTTTGCATTTCATATGATTGTTCGTATAACTTGCTTACTCTATTGTTGATGAAGTATTTAATTTGGAAGTGAAACTCACTAAGCTCGTAAGCTTATACCCCTATAGTTTCCTGTTGCAGTATAATTATTTATGGCTATCCCTGAGAGGCCACTTTCCTCAGGTATAGCTTTTGGAATTTAAGGAGCTTTTTGAAGAAATCGGGATCTAGATGTTAGGCATAGACTTCTAGTTAAATCTCCTTAATATTATATATATATATGTTGTAAGAGACTTTTGTGGACCTAATGACTCCTAATATTTTGACGAAGGTATGCCCCTTAGATCTTTGAAATAGATTAATCTTGGTTATAACTGTTATAATTTATATTCTTATCGCTATGTATGTTTTCTTAAGCTATTCGATTCAAAGTAAGGTTCCCTACATGAAGAACGTAAGCCTTACACCCGGTGTCTAAACTCACGGAATAACTAAAGTTGTCATAATTGAGTTTAAATATCGAGTATGGCGGACTATTGCATATAAGGTACCCTTTGGGACGTGACAACAACAAAAGTATTAGGTTAAGATAATTAAAACCTTAGCATGTGCTCTTCGAAGGATACACATCAAAATGAGGGTTTGAAATTAGTTTCTCGTTGCTGCAAATCAAAATTAGCAAAACATATATCTATGTAGTTCTTTTTGTGATCTCTCTAATGATATGAATATCTAACTATAGGGTTTATGTTTATGTGTCTTGCGAGATTTGAACAAGGGAAATGATCTTACTGGTTCAAGCTCCAGCATACTCCAAGAAGGAATAAGGATAAGAAGAGAAGATTTCCAATCTGGGTAAAATAATCGGTTGCCCTATGATTGAAAAATCTTTTTATTGATTCTCTTTTTTGTTGCTAATTTTGTTATTTTGAAACTAGACTTTGACTATGTATGCATGAGTCTTGATTTAGTATGCTTAAGTCCATATACTCTCAACTATTGTTATAATCCTCCAAATATTTAGGTCTCTTGTATGACCTCTTCTGAATATTCATATCACCCATATGGATTACCGGGTTAGTTTAGTCATGAATGTTGTGGTTATGCTCTTATGTCATGTCATTTACATAAGGGATATCTTATTGATAAATATTACAATTTCTTGGATTTTTGCAAAGATGAGTAATTTCTACCATATCCATGAACCGAGGATTCTTATTGGAGTTGCCCCTCAAATTGACAAAAAACTATATTGTAATATTTTCTCATCTTCTAGCAATGTTTGCTTAAAATAGCTTTTTGTGTATTCTTTCATTATTAAATTTTGAACGAGAATGTTAATTGATTGAACAATTTTTCAAATTTATCAAACTAACAACCATAAGTAGAAAGAGGTTATGTAGCAGTGGACATAAAATCATGTTTTCATCTTCGTGCATGTAGGGAGGATGTCATGGTCATCTTCTTATGTACCATTTAGTTTTAAGCCGATCAGTTTACTTATCTAAGAAACAACATGACTTTTCAAATAGTTAAAATATTGATTAAATTATTTTCATTAAAAAAAAGGGGGGAATTCTATAATGCGCATTTTACCATGCAAGCTTTTATTATTTGTTTTAAAGCTATAGATAGGTCCAGTTGAGAAGAACTCAATTCAAATGAAGAAATCCAATCTTGAGCTTAACTTAAAAGAAATTAAGTTTTAAATTTTAAATTCAAACTCGACTCAAATTGAAACTTGATAGCTCGACTTGTTTAGCCTTGATCATTTCTATAAAAACTAATTAAACTAAATAATAAGTTGGGATTTGGGAATAGAAAATGGTTTTTTGTTAATTTTGTTTAAAAGCATAATAAATGTGGACCGCTTGATACCAATAAAAAAAATGCCTAGGACAATAGACTTTCACTATTGAAAAACACAAGCTTTATAATTTGTTACGCCTTAAAGGGTACCCTAAACGTGGCAGTCCGCCACGTATGGTATTAAAGTTTAAGAATGACTTCCCGAAGTCATGCAAAAGCTTTGACAGCAGATGTAAGCCATTCATCACAGTAATAGGAGATACATGTGGGAAGTGTAGTTTGAGAAAGTAAATATAGCATACAAGAATCTAAGAAAACATTATCTTCAAAATCATAAAAAATATATATATAGTTTTTATATCATCTTAGGGGCATTCCCCCCACTAAATCTCTAATATTCAAAATATAGTTTTGGTCATACATATAATAACAACTATAACTAAAATTTTTTTAAAGGAAATCTATTCTAAGATCTTGCAAAAGGATTTCCCCCAAAAGCTTCTTAAAAGCGAAATCTTACTCGGATATATGAAGACCTCAGGTATAAGAGATATTGATCTTGCATCAACAAAAATCTATTGGGGTATAAGCTTAACTAGCTTAATGAGAATATTCTTGAATCAACGTATTTGTATCAATAAAATCAAATAAGTTATTAAGCAGGCATATGGAATGCATCAAACACGTGAACAAGCAATACATATGATCATCTGAAAATCATATGTTTAAATGGATTTACGCCCTCCATTCGAGGTTAGGTGTTTCAGGCTCTTTAAGACCCTACTTTATCATCTAACTTGTAGTTCTTTCAGGCTCTTAATCACTCCATCCTAAAATAGTTCTTTCGGGCTCCTATTCTCCCATATTAGCAGTCTTGTGATTTCTGCAAAAACCTCACTGTTATACTCTTATCCCACCGAAAGCATAGTAGCTACTACAATGTGACTCACTTCATGATATGCATGAATTAATTAATATAATTATTGACATGTGATTAAGGTATTTTAAAGGCGAGCATAGAATTTACAGCCACTCCATCATAACAGTAGAACACAAATTTAATTAATAACAATTCATGTTTCAATATATACTTAGTATGCTTTCAACCAATGTTATCATGCATATTTCATTTTAATCTTTTCCTACTTCTAGTGCCTCCAACTACAAGCACAAACAAGTACGTAAAAATAGGAGATAAACTCACTTGGCCATCCTTGCCAAAAATCCTTTACTCATAAAAGTCCTTCTGATACGGATCCTCCGACTCCTCGTTACTTAAACGAAAGAAATATCCGGAATGAGTATTCCATAAAAGTTCTACTTAAACTTTCTAACTTTATTTTACTATTTTTCGTCAAAAATTCGGATGAATGAAAATTCCAACTTAAAATTGTCATAACTTGCTCATTTTAACTTGGAATTTCGTATATAAGATGTTGTTTTCTACCTACTAAAAAAGATATATCTATTTCTAAGGTTATTTTTAATATATTAAAAGTCGTTTGGGTTTCAAAACGGGTTGGTACAGACTAGACACGAAAATCCCAGCCCTTAAATCGTAACTTTTCGAAATTTTGCATCATTAAAAAAATCCATAACAACACATAGATATTTATATAGTTTGAAAAATCCTTTAATATTGATATACACTCATATTATATGCATGATTTTAGTGATGTTATCTTAACAATAATTTTTCATAAAACAATTTACTTTTAGAAGTTTGGAAAATGAAGTTCATGAAATCTTTCTTTAAGTTGTTGGAAAGAAAAATCAAAATTTTGGGTTTGTTACTAATGAAGGCCTACTTATTTAAAACCATCATTTTTATATTTTCTCAACTTTGTAAGGATAGATTTATTTCTTAAAAACTTGGTTTTTTAAGTTGTCTAAAAATTTTTATTTTCTTAAGTGAATGTTGAACTAGTAATTTGAATTTAATTTGACTTAGCAAACTTACTTTGTTCTTACTAGTCTTGGGATGTTGATGTATACTTTATAAATAAGTTTTTTTTTTTTAAGAAAACACGGTATAGCAAAGAATTATCAACATTAAAAGTTTATGATAGAATTTATTTTATTACTTTGAAAAGGATATAGTTGAACCATTTTTCTAAGTTGTATCCATTTTATTTTTTAAGTGGATTTTCAACTAGTGAGTTGATTTTAGACTTTGACTTAGAAAAATTGTTTTACTCTTAGCGTTTATCAAGGTTTTTGGCATAAGCCATATAAATAAGTTTTTAAGAAAATTTTGCATAACAAAGAATTATCAACATTGAAATTCAATCAATAGGAATATTTTGAAAAAAAGGGTAATTGAACCATTATTCTAAGTCTTAGTGGAAATTTCTCCTATGTGTTGGAAATCACTTTTCTTTAGAGTTTGATCCAATCTTTTGTATGAAAGAAAAATAATTCTTTTTGTTGTCTTGAAAATTTTCATTAAGATAACAACATTGCCCTAAGATCATGCATGAATACAAACTTAGTAATTATGTTATGAGATGAAAATAAATTCATGTAGAACATGAAAGAGGTAGAAAATTATATAATCATATAAGAACAAAAAAAAGAAGTCTTAGCTTGTATCAAGGCTTCTCGAGACTGAATAATTTCTAGTCACCATAAAAAAATAAAAGGAATTAAAATAAGGTAAGAGCATAAAAAGGAAAATGTGGAAACTTTAGCTTCTTAACAAGGCTTCCCAAGCCTCGATTATCACTAGTCTCCTAAATAAAACAAAATAAGAAAAGTAAGAAAAAAGGAAGATTTGAAGCCTTAGATTTATATTCAAGGCTCCTGGGACTTAAAATGGACAAGTCCTCGTTGTTTTAACTTGATGAAGGACATGCCTAAAACTAAAAGATGACTAGTCTTATTTATTGTGCATAAAATTAGATATGTAAAGTATGAAATAAAAGCAATAAATAAAAGTTAGATTAATGAGTATTTATACTCTAAAATATATAGATATGTGTGTATACATAATATTATGTAGGAAATAGGTTAGGAACATGAACATAATCAAAACATAAATTTAGCATGGGTTAAAACAAGACATAAATATTATGTTGTTTCTATGATTTCAATCCCTCACATAAACTCATAAGGATGTATGGAAAGCAAAACATACATGATGTTCATGTTATGTTTTGAGTAATAAAAGAGGGGGGTTAGGAACTTTTACCTAAGGTTGTTGTAGATGGATGATGCAATGGATAGCATGTTTAGTGTGTATGATGAATGCTTTATGGGAATGGAGAGGTAGAGAGTGTTTTTGTAAAAATGGTTAGAGAGAAATTTTGAAGAGAGAATTTGATAGAGTTTTGCTAGGAAAAATGAGATGTGTGAAAGAAACGGAGGGAGGGGTGGTATTTATAGAGATTTGTGAAGGAAAATTAGATGTATTAAAATAACTTGAAAAATAAATAAAATTGAAGAAGAAGAGGAGAGGTAGCGTGAGCCATAGGGAGAAGAAAGCGAGTGAGAGATTAAAAATTGATTTTTTGTAAAGAAAAGTAATGAAGTGTAAGAAAAGTTTAGTAAATAATTTGTATTGGAAATGAAAATGTAAGACATAAGTGTGTAAGTTGTAAGAATAGGTTTGTAAGAAAAGTAGAGATAGGTGAATAGTAATAAACAATATAAATAGTACATTGAATAGTAGATTAGACAAATAAGATACCGGTAGTAAGGAAAATATGCATAAATGAGTTATATATGGTGTTTTTAGTTACAAAAAAAATTACGAAACTGATAATTTGCGATTCCTTATAAAATTACAAATCTATATATGTTGTCGGAATATCTTTACTATCCCGAGTACCGAGACACTTTTTTGAGAACTGATCCTGTTTGGGTCTGGAACGATTAAATTTTTGACAAATCTGATTTTTTAAGGCTATCTAATATCGTTCCGAACTATAATCCACCATTAGCTCATTTCTATTGTTCTCAAGTTTTGAGCGCGGGTTTACCGGAGTTAAAACTACTAGTATGCCTTTATCGTTGTTGACTTTTGAAGTTCCATTTTGACTAGAGTTGGGGTTTACTCTAATTTTATCCTAAGATTGAGGGGTTTACAGTTGTCAATTACTCAAGTAGTTTGAAATCGAATCGATTGCAATCAAGTTAAATTTAGCTATCACTGACTTAAACTCCAATAGCTCACATATAAACTAAACCCACTTCTGGCCCTAGTTTGTTTTCAATATTACAAAATCCCAGGGTAATGATGAATGTTATTGCTTTGCATTTTAGATAATAGGACAATTTGAGATGCAAAATAAAAGATGGGCTATAACAATATACTAGCAAATACGATATACCATTTCTAAAGATTAAGTAATGATGACATTGTTGTATTGCACTTTTAAGGTGAAAATAAATAGTTTTCTCATCATATTGTCCATTTTACTACCAAAGGTGTTTATATATATTTCTATACTTTAGCATAGATGGTTGTATATATCTTATGCTTTTGGTTTTGTGAATAAACTTATTGATATCGTCATTGTAAATGGACTTTTACTTAATGACTCATCCATGACAAGTGGAGTATTCAACTTTGTGAAAAGCACTTGATAGTATCATGCATCGAGTATTTATCAAAGTATGTGTAATTGTAACTAGTGCCTAAAATGCTCGAATCCTATCCAAAGAATTTTGGCCAGGTAGTAATATGTAAATCGACTTTAAAAATTATAAATATTATCACTTATATTTGAGCATGACTCACGAGCTGTGATAAGGTTCCCAATACTTTATATATTTCTTTACTTGTTTATTTTATTATCATTATGTTTTTCCTATGTTTTATTAATTTTATTTCATGATCATGCATGAATATGGTGATTTTGTCTAAAAAAGAAAAGTTTTCTTAAAATAGAAGTTCTTCTCTAAAAATAAATGTTGTCATGAAAAAAACAATTCTTCTATGAAAAAGGAACCAACATAGTATGTCTTTTCTAAGAAATTAGTGGAGCTCATAATAGAAGTTAGAAACTAAAGAAAAGAGGAATTCTTAGAAAATACACATTTATTGGAAAAGTATTCTTTAAAATTAAGAGATTTCAAATTCTTGTTTAAATAAAAAGTTTTACTAAAACTTCACTTTTCATCATTCAAAAAGACTAGTTTGACAAACACCAAGAAATTTCCTTTCATAAAAAAAAAAAATAAAATTAATGAACAACATAGTAAACCACTTCTTCAAAATATAGAATTATTACTTTCAAAAGAATTAAAAACTAAGCTATAAGGAATTTAGAAAATGGAAAATCATTCTTTTGAAATAAAAAAAGATTAAGGAAAAGACAATATCCCTTTCAAAATGACATGAGAAAGTTCTAAGCAAAGTAAGAGGGAAATTTCAAAAGTTTTAGAAGACTTTACTTTTATAAAAAATTTATAGTTGAGACAACTTCATTGATTTCATGCATTTAACATGAGTAAACAAATATATATATATATACATACTTTTTAAAGGTCTTACAACTATTATAATATCTATCTCTTTGATTCAAGTTTTATAAAAAGAAGAAAGCAAGTTTTGTAAAATTCGTGGTGAATCTGATCACCACTGTTTCAGAGCTCAAACGGCTTAGTTTGATGAAAATAATTTTAGAATTGGATAGAACTTTTCGAGTATGTAGAAATCGGTATATTATATGCGCAATTCCGAGTTAAAATGACCAAGTTATGGCCATTTTAAGTTAGAATTTCTCTCTATACGAATTTTAACGATCTTATGATATAGTTCCTTATTAGTACCATAGAATCAAAAAGAAATACTCATTTTGGGTATTCTTCTTGATTAGGTGATCTCGAGGAGGATTTTTCATATCCCGAAGATTACTACGATTAGTGGAAATCCCGAACGTCTCATCCGTTACAAGAAAGGTGTCATCCTGGCTGAGTGAGTCTACTCCCCGTTACTTTTCATACTTATGATTGTGCTTGTAAATTTGGTTGCATTAGAATGTAGGCAAAATCAAATAGAAGTTGTATGATAATATGTTGAAAGAATATTAAGTATATCGAAACATGATTTGTTCGTAATAAAGTTACATGTACGTTAATATCTTGAAATGTTTGAAATTGGTTGTTCACTTGAAAGAAGTTAAATATAACTACTAGACTTTAATTAAGAAATTATGCATGCACTTTATATTTAAGTCACATTGCATTCACTACTATACAATTGGTGGGACAAGTGTATAATAGTGGTGGTAAGTATAACCGGTATATCAAGTAAGTGGAGAGTAGGAGCCGGTAAGAACTACATAAATTGGTGGCTAGTAGGAGCCTATAATAACTACAAGTTTTTTATGGCGTATAGGAGCCGGTAAGATCTATAAAAGTGTTTTAAAAGTCGTGGCTGTAATTGGCCTGGATACCTAACCCCGAATGAAGGGTGTAATTCATTCAACATATGATTCCCGGAAAGTCATATGTCTTGTATGCTCATGTGTTTATTGCATTCCATTTGCTTGACTAATAAACTTGGTTGATATTTTGCTTCGAGTATGAATTTTTGGGATTTACTCACTAAGCCCGTAAGCTTACGCCCCTATAGGTATTTACATCCTCAGGAACACCTATTTTTGTACCCGATATCTCCTCATATCCGCGTAAGTGTTCTTTTGAAGCTTTTGGAGGAGATCTACTTGAAGATTTAGATTGGAATTCCTTTGAAATCTCTAATTTAGTCTTTAAATATTGTAAAGACTATTTCGATCTTTGGGATTTAGGAGGGGTATGCCCCTAAGAAATCATGTAATAGACCTTTGGTTATTAATTCTATAATATATTTTATTTATGAATTCTTGTATGTTCATTTTTACTTGCTTAGACTATGCTTCCCAAAAGCGTCTCCTATTACAGTGCTAGATGCCTTACATGTAATACTAAGACTTTCGCGTGACTAAGGCAGTCGTTCTTGAGTCTTGATATTATATGTGATGGGCTGACACATCTATGGTACTCTTCGAGGCGTGACAGTTTAAGTTGGTATCGGAGCAATAAGTTTAAAGGAATAAAGGTAATAGGAATGAATCTAGAAAAGAAAAGGATAGATATGAAAAGACTTAGATAAGTTGGATGAGCTTAGAAATTTTCAAAAAGGAAAATTAATGACTTCCCTTATCTTTTATAGCTTACTCTTGGAGAAGTTGGAGCTAAGGCTCAACGCTTGAACTTAAGAAGTGATGAAACCCTTGTGGACTACCGGTTGAAAGTAAAGAGCCTGTGTGAGGTGTTTGCCCTAGTTAGACGGCGTAGGTTCGCTTAGGAGATGTCTAACATGTGGAGAAAAGGACTTCGTGACTCTATGTGGGACCATGTGATAGATGGGTTAAGGTACGATGCCATAAGACGTACAAATTGGACTGACTTGGAAGTTGCTTATGGTATGGAACGGCTCATGTGCCACTACAACCACACCCCTATGCTCCAAGATGCTACGTTCATTTTCCGAAACGACGGAGGTCCAGTTTTCCCCGATTTTCAAACTTGGAATCCCATAGGCCCGTTATATATCTATGCCCACGATGAGTTAGCAGTTCAAACCGATTGGGGATGAGCAGACGAAGAATCCTACTTCTTTTCGTACGAAGTTTATCGAAATTTATGGCCACACCCTGATGAACCACCTCCACCACCATCACTAGAAGGAGAAATGCACGAACAAGTCTAATGGGGGAAGATATGAATCAAGGAACGAAGAACTGAGCCAGCAAATCACGGATGGGACGAGGATGTTTCCAATCATTAGGAATTCAGTCAAGATTTCGGATGGCCTGTTGAACCAACCCCAGATGGGAACATCCCAATTCGAAGCCGATCTCACACTCCCCTAATAAGAGACCTGACTGAGGATGAAGTGATGGAAGTATCCGATGGAGAGCATGCATCGTAGATGGAGCATGATCAAGGGGAGCCAAGCACGTCTAGGAATCGACCCTCTCGCAAAGGAAAAAGAATGACGGTCCAAAGCTACTTGAAGCTATTCGTAGCTAAGAGGCCAAGGACGACTTCTAGCCCTAACCACCATGATATGACCCTCTCACCATGAAGAAAGACCAAAGAAGGAAGGATCCACCTGAGCAATCGCATGTGTCCAACAAGAATTTTGTAACCAAATTGACCTAGGATATAGGATCGATTAGTAGCTTAATTTATGTTTTCGGAAGGGTGTTTAATATTGTTGTATTTTGAATTTCTTTTGCAAGCCTTGATTTCTTTATGTATGAGATTTCATGCCCTTGGATGCTTTTTAATTAATGAAGTATTTTGGTTTAAACAAATTTCATTTCTTGATTTAATTGCTTAAACTCCTTTTATATGATATTTCTCTTTACATATTTATCCCTTAAAAAAAATCCCGCAATTTCTGTAACTTAATATGTAAAAGACTTAATAATCAAGTATTTACGTAAACAATTAAAACAGCCGACCTAGAAGAGGACGACCGAGGGTAAGGCAGGCATCGAACAATCCGCCTGAAGAAGTTAACCAACCAGAAGTTGCCCCTGTGGCTCCTCCCCTGAATCCGCAAGGTGATCTCCAAGCCACTCTTGGTCAATTAACACAGCTTCTTAATGTGTTAGTTCAACAACAACAGATGAACATGCTACTACCGGCACCAGCTCAAGCACCACCCCAGCAGGCACCTCAAGCATCTATATACGGACCAGTAGCACCTGATGCTCAATCACATACAACACCTTTGCTGCCTCCGCCACCACCCCGACCATATAGAACTTCACTCCCAGATTTCATCAAAAGTAACTGTTACTTTGACGGAGCTTTTAGGAAACCAGATGAAGCTGAGGATTGGCTTGCATAGATAGAACGATCTTTTGCTGCTTATGAAGTTCTTCATCATCTTCGAATAAGCTATGGTACTTATATGTTAAGGTTTAATGCTCGAGCCTGGTGGGAGTCCAAGAGTAGGGAATTGCCATCACCCATCACTTGGGATATGTTTTGGAATGAGTTTTTGGAAAACTATTTTCTTGGAAGTTTAAGAGTGAGACATAGTGCGGATTTCTTGCACATGTCTCAGAAAGGAAGATCCATAGAACAATATGAGACGGAATTCAGTTGACTCCTACAGTATGCTTTTGATTCCTATAAATACAGTGAAGAGCTGAAACAACAAGTGTTCCTGAATGGGTTAGATGAGGACTTAGGATGCGGTTAGAAGAGTTTGACATCCGCACCTTCAGAGAACTGGTTGAAAGAGCAAGAATTGTTGAAGGGGCCAAGAAAAGGAAAGCAGGGACTTTTGACAAGAAAGTGCATGTGTTTGGAAGAAAATTTCAACCAGGAACAAGCTCTGATTTTCCTTCTAAGAGGTTTAAACCAATTAGCCACTTTAAGGGAAATTTCAGTGGACAAAAGGATATTTCCAAGGCAGCAGTAAGTTGTTGGAAATGCAAAGTAGCTCACTACCCCAAGAGATGCCCCCTTCTCCATAACAAATGTTATTTCTGTGGCGACCCGAGCCATAAGATTCTGGATTGCCCAAAGAAAGCTTCTACGACTTGTTTCGTATGCAAACAAACGGGACATTTTGCCAACGAGTGTCCCCAAAGGAAATCCACAACAAATCGACTTGATGGATCTTCAGGAGGACTTGCCCCGACAAAGAGTGGGAATGGAAGCGGAAGTCGTTCGGCATCATCTATGCATGGGATAAGAATTTACAACCTTGAAGGGCAATGGGTTTGTGAAGAAGATGTTGAAGAAGGAGTAGAGTTGGCTGCCCTGGACCATGGAGAGGTGTATGACTATAGCTTAGTTACAGGTTAGCCTCAACCTATAAATATCTGTTTGTTTTGATATCTGCTGAGTATAAAGATATGATGTGTGTTGGAAAATGATAGATGTCTAGGAAACCTTATAAAGACAATAAGAATAGTAACACACGCGTCTTGAACGTAGGAACCATACAAATAGGGAACTTGACCGCTTATACCCTCTTCAACACCTGTGCAACAGATTCCTTTATCACCGCTAGTATAGCCTTGAAGACCGGTTTACCCATCACCACAACCATAACAAGTTTTCGTATAAAAAATCCCACCGGTAATGTGGTGACTACCAAAGAAGTAATAAGGAATTGTCCCATGAAGATACAAGGCCATGAGGCAACTACCGATCTTATAGTAGTAGAAATCAACAAGTACGAAGTGATTCTCGGAATGAGTTGGTTGTTCATGGTAGAAGCAAAGGTAGACTGTAGAAAGAAGAAGGTGGAATTCATGGGATAAGAAGGGAAGAAAGCTACGTTTGTGGGAGGATCCACAGCTTCTAAAAGATCGGAGTTAAGTTCGTTTAAGCTAATTGAAGAAGTTGAGGAAGGAGTTGAAAGTTATGTGGGAAGTACGGAAGAAGATAAGGAAAGGCTCAACATTGACGACATCCCCATTGTTAATGAGTTCTCCGATGTTTTTTCTGGAAGAATTGCCTAGGTTACCCCCAAAACAAAAGATTGATTTCGAGATCGATTTGATGCCAAAGACGGAACTCATATCCAAGGCACCATACCGAATGGCACCCGTTGAGCTCAAAGAACTTAAAAAGCAATTAGAAGAATTGCTTGACCAAGGATTCATTAGACCAAGTGTCTCGCCTTAGGGAGCTCCGGTATTATTCGTAAAGAAGAAGGATGGATCGATGAGGTTGTGTATTGATTATCGAGAACTCAATAAGGTCACTATAAAGAATAAGTATCCATTGCCAAGGATTGACGATCTCTTTAACCAACTACAAGGAGCAAGTGTGTTCTCACGTATTGATTTGCGACTTTGATACCACTAGCTAAGGATTAAACTAGAGGATGTGTTAAAAACCTCTATCAGAACTCGGTATGGACACTATGAGTTCATGGTTATGTCATTTGGATTGACTAATGCACCAACTGCTTTCATGGACTTGATGAATCGGTTGTATAAGTCGCTCTTGGATAAACGCGTGATTGTGTTCATTGATGATATTTTGGTCTATTCTAAAACACGGGAGCAACACAAAGAACATCTAAGAATGGCATTATAGACCTTAAGGGAGCACAAGTTACATGCCAAATTATCCATGTGTGACTTTTGGTTGGACCAAATAACTTTTCTAGGACATGTTATCTCAGGGGAAGGAATATCAGTAGATTCTGAAAAGATTAAGGCTGTAATGGAATGAAAACAACCAAGGATGGTAACTGAGATTAGAAGTTTCCATGAATTAGCTGGCTATTACAAAAAGTTCGTGCAAGATTTCTCAAAAATAGCTAAGCTACTAACTCAGTTGACCGAGAAGAATGAAAATTTTATTTGCAATGAGAAGAGAGAACAAAATTTCCAGGAGTTAAAGCGACGATTGGTATCTGCTCCAATTTTAACCTTACCAGATCCGAAAAAGCCATATACCATCCATAGTGATGCGTCAAGGAATGGCTTTGGGATGCGTGCTTATGCAAGAAGGGAAGGTAATTGCTTATGCTTCATGACAATTGAGGCCACATGAACAAAATTACGCAACACATGATATTGAGTTAACCGCAGTTATCTTCGCTCTCAAGCTTTAGAGGCACTACCTATATGGACAGAGATGCGAGATTTATACGGACCATAAGAGCCTCAAGTATTTATTTACACAAAAGGAATTGAATATGAGGCAAAGAAGATGGTTGGAGTTGATCAAAGATTATGATATCGGGATAAATTATTGCCCTGGAAGAGGGAATGCTGTAGCAGATGCTTTAAGTTGAAAGAACCACGGAGAAGTTGCAGCCATACTCACAACCCAAAAAGAACTTATAAAGGAATTCGAGAGATTGAGCATAGAATTTATGGGACAAAGTGTGGAAGTAGAAATTTCCCATTTGGTAATGGAGCCGACTCTGCTAGATAGAATCAAGGAATCTCAGCGATATGATGAAGTTATACGAAAATTTAAACGTGACATACAAGGAGGCAAGTATGATGATTTTGTGATAGATGATGAGGATGTAGTAAGAATGAAGGGAAGATTATGTGTACTGGATGATGAGGAGATGAAAAAGGAAATTATGAATGAGGCACATAACTCAAGATATAATATGCACCCCGGTGGTACCAAGAAGTACCAAGACTTTAAAAGTCGTTTTTGGTGAAATGGTATGAAAAGGGATGTAGCTGAATTTGTAATGAAGTGTCCCATATGCCAACAAGTAAAGATTGAACACCAAAGGCTAGGAGGACTTTTAAAACCATTAACCATACCATAATGGAAATGGGATCAAATTACAATGGATTTCGTGTGTGGTTTGCCCCGAACATCAACTGGATATGATGCCATATGGGTAATCGTGGATCGACTTACTAAATCAGCACACTTCTTCCCCATCAACATGACCTACTCGATACAGAAGTTGGCCCGGCTATATGTAAAGGAGATTGTGAGACTACATGGAGTTCTAGCAGGAAATGTATCTGATCGAGATCCCCAATTCGTGTCAAAATTCTGGATGAGTCTTCAGAAGTGTATGGGAACTAAGTTACATTTCAGTACAACTTATCATCCACAAACTGATGGACAGTCGGAGTGAACTATCTAGACCTTGGAAGACATGTTGAGAACATGTGTTATGGAATTCAAGGGAAGCTGGGAAGCACATTTACCTCTGGTAGAATTTGCTTACAATAACAACTATCATTCAACAATTAAAATGCCACCGTATGAAGCTTTGTATGGAAGAAGGTGCAGATCACTTTTATTTTGGGATGATGTGGAAAAGTTAACAATTTGACCAGATCTCATCCAAGATGCCTCAGATAAAGTTAGGATTATTCAACATAGGATGAAAGAGGCCCAGGATAGATAGAAAAGTTGGGCAGATAAAAAACGTCGAATCTTTGAGTTTGACGTTGGTGATCATGTGTATCTAAAAGTGAATCCGATAAAGAGTATTTATCGTGTATGGGCTCGAAGAAAGCTAAGCTCAAGATATATCAAACCTTTCGAGATGCTCGAATGAATAGGAGATCTGGCTTATCGCTTAGTGTTACCACCAAACCTGTCAGGAATACATAATGTCTTCCATGTCTTAGTATTAAGAAAGCATATCCCCGACCCTGATCGCATTGTAGAGCTTGAAACAGTAAGGCTGAAGGAGAACTTGACTTATGAGGAACACCTAGTTCAAATTCTGGATCAAAAGGTTCAAAAGCTGAGAAACAAGAAAATTCGATATGTCAAGGTATTATGGAGGAATCATTTGCAAGAAGAGGCTACTTGGGAGGTTGATGATGAGATCTGAAAGAAATATCCAAATCTCTTTGAAGATTCAGGTATGAATTACAAGTTTTGAGGATAAAACTTTCTTTAAGGGGGATAGGTTATAAACCTTTAAAATTTTCGGTTAATTTTAAGTTTGATCTTATAATGAAAAGTCAACTGAAACCCTAAAGGTCAACAAAAGTCTAGTACAAACCCTAGATTTTAGATCTGGCATTCCCGTTTTCTTTAGCCCTAAAAAACGAAGTTGGAATAATTAGTGATAATAGTTCGTAATAGCTTTAGGTTATATAAAAATATCATATTTGCGAAATCCAAGTGTCCTTCGGACTCAAATGAGATCAGTTCTCGAAAATCGTGTCCCAGAGCCCGGAATAATAAAAATATTCTGATAATACCGATATGACCAGTTTAATATAAGGATTTCAAAAATATCAGTTTCGTAATTTTTTGGTAATTAAAAATATCAGATATCGCAATTATACGCGTATTTTCTTACTTCCGGTATTGAAATTGCCATGTCTACTTTACATTACACTATTTACTACTATTCTACACTATTTATCTATCTCTACTTTTTCTTACAACCTATCTTACAAACCATACCTCTATTTTCTTACAATTTTCATTTCCAATACAACTTCACATCTTTCATATCTTACTTTTCATTAACAAAAATACAAAAAAATAAATTTCTATCCCTCTCTACACTCAATTTGTGCTGGCCATGCCTCCTCCCCTCTTCAATTTATTTCAATTTTTATTTATTTAATTAACACAAATTTCCTTCCACATTTTCCTATAAATACCCCCTCTTCCTTCCACTTCTTTCACACCTTCCATACACTAAAATTACTCTCTCAAAATTCTACAAGAATTCTCTCTCAAAGTTCTCTCAAGTTTAGTTTTCATAGGTAATATTTCTTCAGGTTTCCTTTATGTTCATTTACTTAGTATGAGCTTAGTGTGTGTTTTCTAAACCATGAATGTTAAAGAAAAGAAAGCAACAATAAGTTCATACTTTGTTTTTGTTCATGAAACTAATTTCTTTTATGTTGCTTTCATATATATATTTAACTAAATATATCTATATAGCTATATATTTTTTTTAGAGCATATAAGCTCATTTGTTTTGCAATTTATTTACTTTCCTTGCAATTTATTTACTTTCATGTTGTTTTAAGACTAGTCTTTCTAGTCTTAGACTTGTCCTCATCAAGTCAAAATGATTTATTTGTTTTTCTTTTAGGACTAGTCCATTCTTAATCTTGGGATACCTTGATGAAGCTAAGGTTCCCAATACTTTATATATTTCTTTACTTGTTTATTTTATTATCATTATGTTTTTCCTATGTTTTATTAATTTTATTTCATGATCATGCATGAACATGGTGATTTTGTCTAAAAAAAAAAGTTTTCTTAAAATAGAAGTTCTTCTCCAAAAATAAATGTTGTCATGAAAGAAACAATTCTTCTATGAAAAAGGAACCAACTTAATATGTCTTTTCTAAAAAATTAGTGGAGCTCATAATAGAAGTTAGAAACCAAAGAAAAGAGGAATTCTTAGAAAATACACATTTACTGGAAAAGTATTCTTTAAAATTAAGAGATTTCAAATTCTTGTTTAAATAAAAAGTTTTACTAAAACTTCACTTTTCATCATTCAAAAAGACTAGTTTGACAAACACCAAGAAATTTCCTTTCATAAAAAAAAAAAAAAAATTAATGAACAACATAGTAAACCACTTCTTCAAAATATAGAATTATTACTTTCAAAAGAATTAGAAACTAAGCTATAAAGAATTTAGAAAATGGAAAATCATTCTTTTGAAATTTAAAAAGATTAAGGAAAAGACAATACCCCTTTCAAAATGACATGAGAAAGTTCTAAGCAAACTAAGAGGGAAATTTCAAAAGTTTTACATTTCCAAAGTTTTAGAAGACTTTACTTTTACCAAAAATTTATAGTTGAGACAACTTCATTGATTTTATTAATTTAACATGAGTAAACAAATATATATATATATATACATTTTAAAGGTCTTACAACTATTATAATATCTATCTCTTTGATTCGAGTTTTATAAAAAGAAGAAAGTAAGTTTTGTAAAATTCGTGGTGAATCTGATCACCACTGTTTCAGAGCTCAAACGGCCTAGTTTGATGAAAATAATTTTAGAATTGGATAGATCTTTTTGAGTAGGTAGAAATCGGTATATTATATGAGCAATTTCGAGTTAAAATGATAAAGTTATGTCCATTTTAAGTTAGAATTTCTCTCTATATGAATTTTAATGATCTTATGATATAGTTCCTTATTAGTACCATAGAATCAAAAAGAAATACTCATTTTGGGTATTCTTCTTGATTAGGTGATCTTGAGGAGGATTTTTCATATCCCGAAGATTACTACGATCAGTGGAAATCCCGAACGACTCATCCGTTACAAGAAAGGTGTCATCATGGCTGAGTGAGTCTACTCCCCGTTATTTTTCATACTTATGATTGTGCTTGTAAATTTAGTTGCATTAGAATGTAGGCAAAATCAAATAGAAGTTGTATGATAATATGTTGAAAGAATATTAAGTATATCGAAACATGATTTGTTCATAATAAAGTTGCATGTACATTAATATCTTGAAAGTCATATGTCTTGTATGCTCATGTGTTTGTTGCATTCCATTTGCTTGACTAATAAACTTGGTTGATATTTTGCTTCGAGTATGAATTTTTGGGATTTACTCACTAAGCCCGTAAGCTTACTCCCCTATAGGTATTTGCATTCTCAGAAACACCTATTTTTATACCCGAGGTCTCCTCATATCCGCGCAAGTGTTCTTTTGAAGCTTTTGGAGGAGATCTACTTGAAGATTTAGATTGGAATTCTTTTGAAATCTCTAATGTAGTCTTTAAATATTGTAAAGACTATTTCGATCTTTGGGATTTAGGAGGGGTATGCCCCTAAGAAATCATGTAATAGACCTTTGGTTATTAATTCTATAATATATTTTATTTATGGATTCTTGTATGTTCATTTTTACTTGCTTAGACAATGCTTCCCAAAAACGTCTCCTATTACCGTGCTAGATGCCTTACATGTAATACTAAGACTTTCGCGTGACTAAGACAGTCATTCTTTAGTCTTGATATTATATGTGGTGGGTTGCCACGTCTAGAGTACCCTTTGGGGTGTGACAGGATCGAAGGTTGATTAGAATAAGATAGATATTCCATATATATATAAGCTATAAGCAAAGATAATATACAAGTCTAGGTCATCACATAATTAATACATCTTAGGTCTTCTTAGGCTTTGCCCGGACACTTCTACACAAGAACTTAAAAGGAATACAAACCATAACTTATACTATTACAAACAATACATTCTAAGTCTCTATTATAAAACAAGGTATTCCTTCTAAACATGGATACATAAGTCCTCTTTCTATCCTATCTTCCACACCTGGTCTTGGTCTTGATCTTGATCTTGGTCTTCTTGTTTATATTCATTAAAACAACATTCTAAAGGAGGGTGAGCATAAAAAGTTCAGTGAATAACAAAATCTTAACACCTTTCGTTAATATTAAACAAGTTTAGTTAACAATCATATGCAATGCATCCATCAAACATATATAGCAAACATGGTTTGAATGACTGGAATCCAAAGCCATGGGGGTTGAAGGATCGGTTAAGTAATTCATGCCCATGAGAATCCCAAAACTAAAGAAGGGAACTCTTTCAATCTCATTTGCTGTTTATAAATAGATATAATATATTCTCTCTATTTCTATTAAAACTTGGGAATTCCCACTAAGTATTAACACTCTAAAGCCAACTCCAACACATGTGACTTCCTTCTAAGCTTGCTTAGTTCCTGTGAAGCTGACAATCCTATGGTAACCTTAACTAGATCCACTAGACTTAACAAGTATCACCACGTAATCGAAATATTTATAAGTGACATGAATATCATGCTAATGCATTCATGATATCATGAACTTCATGTCAGTTTAAGTTTAAAAGTCTAGTAAGCTTTATTCCATATTATTTAGTGATCACATCAATTTTAGACATTTATCATTTTAAACTACACACTTGATATCAAGCAAGTAGTCATCACTTTGAGCATTAAGATTTGTGATTCATTCATAAAACACATAGCATACAATGTTTCATTTTAATTGTGCTTATACTCTGTTCTATTATTATATAATCACAAACAAAGTGAAAAGAGTTAAGTTACGCACCTTTGCATATCGCTGCGATTGTCATAATAATCACTCGGGCAATCTGGATCTTGATTTAGGGTATCTATAACATAGAAAAGCTTGTATTACTAAGGATTCTTCATGAACAAGAAGCATAAACTAGGTTTAAGATTCATATGGGATGAAAAAAGGATGCTAAAGGAACAGGGGTCCATACGCCTTAAGCCATGTCCCTTATTAAAGTGCGTAGAAAATCAGATGAGGAAACAGAAGGGACTTTGCCCTTTACCACACCCTTTAGAGAGAAGCGTATAGGACATGGCAACATACACAGGCTACCAAGGCACACACATCCCCCCCACCAACACCACCACCACCACCGCCACCACACATCTCGTATGGAGAGGCGTATCAGCCTAAATGTGGGCATATGGGCTACAAAAACACACACAGAGGGTTCCACACCCTCTGTCATGGCCCACATGAACTTACCAGTGAACTACACTTCAAAACTTCACAATTGAGTGCATTTTAACCAACTTCAAAGATCTTGTTCCCATCAAAAACACTATAACATCATCAAACAAGACTCATATTCACCATTCTCATCTTCATAACCTTATACCCATCTAGCTTCACATCAACTCCATAACTAACTATCCATAGTCTATAACATCCATGATTTAAGACTTCATACCACAAGTTTATAACTCCACATCACATATCTAACATTGAAACCCATAACCATCCTATTTATGCCATCAACTAATAGGTACACTTATCTTATACATGCTTATAAAACAAAAACAACAAACAAAAAACAAGAGTTAACTTACCTATACTTATCTTGACTTGAAGATAGAAGTTTAGCTTGAATTTCATGATGATTTAAGGAGAGAAATTGAAGATGAAACGTGTAGTGTGCGTGTGTGAAAAATGTTGGTTTGGAGAAGGAAAAAGGGAGTGAAATTTATGCCAATTTCAAAGGATAATTATGCTTATATATATGAAGAGCAAATGTAGACTTTTATGGCATTTCAAAGCGATCATGAGTGTGTGGTTGCATAATAGTTATGGTGGGCTAAAGGGCTTAAAGTTTGCATAAATTTAGCTTTGTTTGAAACACAAATTGTCCCCTATGCATCTAATACATTAAAATCATCCATTTCTTGAAATCAATACAAAGTTTAGCAAAAATTTAGTTTATACATTCAATGTAATTAGACAATTCCTTGTAAGAATCCATATTGAAATTCTTGATAATTTAGGAGTTGAGCTTATGAAATTCAAATTTCTAAAAGAATTTGAAAACATAATCTAGTTGACAAACAACTTGAAATAACTCAATTGAAAATTTTGAATTTGTATTCCTACTAGATTAATTTTACAAAAGCTATTGCAATTGAATTCATTCAACATTTCGTGCATTCCAACACTCGTATACAAAATATATAAATTTTAAATTCTATTTTCTAAGCTTGATTTATGGAAAAACTTGGTGATTGCAACTATGGTAGAAGGGGTAGCTTGAGCGCCTAAACTATCATACCTCACTTAGGATAGGGTTGTCGCTCCTCGAACTGGATTACACGACGCACGCATAAGCAACACTTAAATATATTAGCTGAGTTTGAGTTTTTTTAATTCATTTTAAATATCTATCCTAGCAATCAATACGTAAGTTACTATGTACCTTATTTAAAACTCAATGGAGATTAGAGACAATCTAGAAGAAGCAATTCATAAGCCAATTCAGAAGATAGAGTAGAGACAAACATATGTTTAAGAAAATTAAACTACATAAGCAATTGAATTATTTATTAATAACTTACATCATATTTCATATTAAACATTCCTTTTGTGCTTTTAATTTGATCAGATGTGAAAATAAGAACCCAGCCATAGCTACGAAGGTCGGCCTACCAAGATACGGATAGTTCTCCATTTTTTGTCAAATTATCTTTAATTAAACGCAGCTTTGGTCTAACATATTTTAGAAATTACGTACTCTTTATTATTTAAGGTTTTACCTAACATATTAACCTAAACCAATTACAAGTTATTAAGCCTATATTAACTTAACTTAGTCAAGTTAATTAAACTTAATGATTTAATCAAGTTACTAAGTCAAATTGATTAAACTTAATCAATCTACTTCATTTTAGCTCATTAAAGTTTATTAGGTCGAGTTGAACTTAAGTTTATTAACTAAGTTTATTTTATACTTTAGAAACTATATTAACCCAAATTTATTATTATTCCTATTAATTCATTCAACTCATCTATACAAGCACTAACATATCTAACTATTATTCATCATTCATCTACTTTGTTTCATTTAAACAAGGCGAAACGGGGCATAACCATGAATCACGCTTGTGATCAAGGAAGGGAAGGCGAGCATAGGTGATCACAGGTCGAATCACGCTCATGATCTTCAAAAACTCAAACACTCGAGGCTACCAAAGAATCAATCGCTGCATGTGATTTTGAGATCTTGAAGTTTTTAAAACAACCCGAGACTAGCAAGGGTTGATCACAACCACGATTCATGTTTATAAAAGATTAATCATGCCTATGACAATAAATTTTTGCCAAAACAATGGCTAAAACAATAGGATGATGCCCATCATTGTTTGAAAAATCAAGATCTGAGGCAACCACAGGTATGATCGTGCCTATGATTTGTGAAAAAGCTGTTGAGCTCAACATTGTAAAATCCATAATCACGCTCATAACTTTTGACCCAGCACACAAAAATCATGTTTTTACCCGATTTTGCTCCTTTTTAAAACTTTGAAACTTAATTTATTTTAACTACTTGTTTTATATCACAAACTTAACATATAACATCTTATAATCAATAAACTAAACATACCCATAACTAAACATTCCTAAACATACTTTATATTTCCTTGAATCTTGCCATCAAACAACTAGTCTTACTTGCTTAAACACACTTGGGTTTTGACAGTCAAGTTCATACATCATTTATTCACTAGTTTTATCACAAACCTCACTTATCTCTAGTTTTAATACATCATATACATGCAAACACAACCATTAAATAAAGAAAATAACAAAACTTTCATATTTAGCTATTTCTGGGTTACTTGATCTTCTTTTCTTATTGTTGAAGTTACCTCAAATTTTTTTCCATCTCCTATCTTCTTTCCCATCTTTAGTTTCTCCTAAGTTCTTCTTGAAATATAGATTTTCGGGATTGAATTTGGGAGAAGAAGAAGAAAGAAAAAGGGCAGCAAAAAAAAAAAAAAAGTGAAAAAGGAAAGAAAAGGATAAGAAGAAAGAAAATAAAAGATATTTATGGATTAAGGGTTTCAACTTAAGCTTTTAAGATAATTCTCTTAAGTTCTAAAAGTAATTAGAAAATAATTTGAGAATCTATATAATAGTAATTTATGTCTTGATTTGCAAATCTAGTTTGAGAATACAATTTATAGAAAATTGACATTTAGTTCGAATTTGGCTTAAGATATGATGTTTTAAAACAAACAATTGATTTAAAAAAATTATAGGGATCTAAAAAAATAAAAATTGACTAAGATTCGAGGGTTTAGGAGTTCGCAAAACATTTAAAATATTTGTTTTAAGATTTAGGAATTGAAATTGAAGAAAAAGGAGTCTTAATGAATAATTTGAAGAAATTGAAAAGTTTGATTCACAAAGAAAAGTCATTGAGACATATGGATGATTTAAAAGAATATCTTAAATCTCAAATCTCATTTTGATCTATTTACTAATTTTAATTATGCCAAGTTATCTAATCATAACTCATTGTTTATTTTACTATAACTATTTAAACTATCCAATTCCAATTTCTAACTTAAGTAAATGTTTAGGGTATTTCATTATTCCCTCCTTTAAAGAATTTCAACAAAATTCACTTGAATATTTATTGGTAGAAGACATTTCATCTTACTTTTAACTTTGTTAACTATAAACTTTTAATCATTTTAAGAATTTCATTTGTCCATTATACTTTCGTTATGCACTTTTATTATTATTCAAATTTTATTATTACTTTTCATTTCAAAAGAAATTTTGAATTATTTATAAAAGATTTATTTATCAAAATTCACTGGTTTTCACTAATATTCACATTATTTTTGTTCTTTTACTATACATATAGGTGTATTTCATCCTTTTTGTTTTTATACACAAGTTGAATTTTAGAGTTTATTGGATTCAACATTATCTCTTTATAAATTTTTATTGTTCATTGCATGTATTTTTTAATTTCTTAGCTAAAAAAATTAAATTGTTCATCTAACTTTATTATTATTTTTTAAAGCATTCTCATGATTATTATTTGTTTTAATTTTTTTAATTTGAACTTTTGAAATGTTTCTTTAACTTTAGAATACTAATGCTTCATGCAATATAGCATATATAAACAATAGGAACTAGTTTAGTAATTTTTCAACCTTTATTACTCAACTGAACCAACCTCTAACTCGACCAAGACTCAGACTTAATAAAAACGACCAACGACTTTACTTAACTTTTGACTCTTAATTGAAAAAGACACAAGATGACATGACACTGATTGATATAATACGACAACTGACAATTGAGTGTTATAAATTCGTTATTCTATTCTCATCTAAGTATATATAATGAGGTGCAGATGAAACATACAATAATTGTATACTTTTGGTTACCTAGAACATTATCTTTAGAGCTTTTATTAGTACTTTAACTTTACCAAAAACATTCATTTTCATCATTTATATATATATTGATTTTGTAACTTTATTTCTAAAGAAAAATTTTTAAATTCCATATTTTACAACTAAGATTTTATTTTGACCATTAATTTAAAATTTCTATCTTGTCACTATAGTACTATTGACAACTTATCTTCTGATTTTAAGAAAGTTTTGGATTAAATCTAGATAATTAATTTAAAGTTGTTGTCAATTCATTAGCTTTTGAGGATGTATGGTTAGCAAATTAATAAATTTGGAGATGTCAAAGGAAATGTGACTTCTTAAGTTTTCTTTCCATGTTGATTTCTTTGTTTTAGTCAACATACTAACAAATATAGATAAGAGGAAAAGATCTTATTATAATCTATCAGATTTTAAACAAAAGAAAACACATACCAAAACTTAAAACATAACATCTAGAGTCTATTTCAAATTTTACAGGATTTAAGGGGTAAGTTCTAGTGTTTTCTAAATAATTTGTGCTCTACTTATTATTAATTAAATTTGAATTAAATTCATTTACAAACAAACATCAAAATATACACTCAAATTAATATTACATATAATATACAAAATAAGATATGTATCACACTCAAAATCATAACAACACACAACATTCACAAAACATCTTATAAAAGAAATCAATTTGAAAAAAAAAAAAAACATACACATATATATCACATAAAACATGCATACATTTATCATATAACAAGACACATAAATACTACATACAATTTTATGCAATTATTCTAGTTAAATCTATTTTAGAACAAATAATAACATACATTATTTATAAGCACATCACAAACAAAATATTTCATGAGTAATTACACATATGCATCACTAAACAAAATATAAGATAAAGCATATAATATGCAAAAATTATACAATCACACAACATAACATGCATAACAATTACACATTATTTCGATTAATTCAATTTCAGATATCAACAAAAGTAAATTTAAGCCAAGTTAATTTAATTTAATGTGTTAATTAGTTTTATTAACTATAAACTAATGGTTTATCAAACAACACAAAACAACGGATAAACAAATAGAATTCCCAAGTCTTTCCTCGTACTCAACTCACCAATTCTATAATGCATCCTAATTCATTATGTAAGAGAAAATCTCCGAGATAAACATTTGTACCGATACTATTTTGCAACATCACGTATAATATCCTAAGTATTATATGCACATCTTTCGAAAAACAACATGTTTATCGTGAACATTTACTACTTGATTTTAAATTATAAAACCATTCATTTAGATTTTGGAAACAACTGGATTTAGCAATTGTAAAGCAAATCTCATAAAAATATTTCTTTAGTCTACTCGCTTAAGTAGATCATTCATCATATAAAAAAAATCAATACCATCGAGTATCTCTTATACCTTTTAATGATGATAAACAAAGTTTTCAAGACTTAAATTGCAAAACACGGGCTCCACCAGGCCCTTAACAAAATATTAAAATTTCCTAAGAATAAATCCAACTCTTTTAATAAAGCAGAAAACAAGACAAAAAAATATCATATTCACAAAATTTGAGTATCCTTTGGACTCAAACGGGATCAGTTCTCGAAAATCGTGCCCCGGAGCCCGAAATAATAAAAACATTCCTATGACACCGTTAGAACCGGTTTAAAACAAGAATTTCAAAAATATCAGTTTCATAATTTTCGATAACTCAAAATAATAGATATCGCATTTATACGCGTATTTTCTTACTACCGATATTTTACTAGTCACATCTACTTTACATTACACTACTCATTACTATTCTACACTATTTATCTATCTCTACTTTTTCTAACACCTACTCTTACAACACCATAACCCATTATCTTTACTTTTTATTTTTCCCATAACTTTATATCATTTCTATCTTACATATTATTACTTTTAATACACAAAATTAAAAAAAAAAACCAAATCTCTCTCCCCCACACCGTACATGGCCGATAAAACTCCCCTCTCTCTTTCTCTTATTTTTTTAAATTTTTCTTTAATTAAATCACTCAAAAATCACTCCCAATTTTCCTATAAATACCCCACTCCTCTTTCACTTCATTCACACATCTTCTATCCACAAATTACTCTCCCAAAACTCTCTCCAATTCCCCTCTCATATACCCTCCTAAAACTCTCTCAAAATCTACTCTCAAACCCTCTCATACTACAAACACTACCATAATTCTTACTTTAGGTAAGAATTTTCTTTAAAACTTTCTTACCATGTCATGTAAATTTACCTGACCATGGTGTGAGTTTCTTAAACTTAATATTATGGAAGCTACACTATATTCATGTATTGTTGTTGTTCACGAATATGTATTCATATATTTCTATGTTGTTATTTTACTTTTGCTCATATTATTATTGATTTTATGTCAATCTCTTATATATATGTAACTAGATATAATTATGTACTCATATATAATCTTTAGAGCATATAAGCTCATTGTTATTTATTTACTTCCAAGTTATGAAATTTATTTATTTATTTCATGTTATTTTAATACTAGTCTCTAGTCTTAGACTTGTCCTCATTAAGTCAAAACAATATTTGTTTCCTTTTATTATTTCTTTTGGGACTAGTCCATTTTTAGTCCCGGGATACCTTGATGAAGCTAAGGTTTCCAATACTTGACATATTTCTTTACTTGCTTATTTTATTACTTATTATGATTTTTTTATGTTTTCATAATTTTATATTCATGATCATGCATGAACAAATTGATTTTGTCTCAACAAGATAAAGAATGAAAAGTTTTCTTAAAATAGAAGTTATTCTCCAAAAATAAATGATGTCATGAAGGAAATGATTTTTCATAAAAACTTAAGAATTTATCTTAACAAATTTTTTCTAGAAATCTAGAGGAGTTCATCATAAATTTTAAATAACCAAAGAACATAGAAATTTTTCTTCAATATATACATACACTTCAAAAAGTCATTAAATGGAAAAGAATTCTTGTTTAAGTAAAAGTTTTACTAAACTTCACTTTTCATCAATACTTTAAATTTCAACTAAACTAGTTTGACAAACACCAAGAATTTTTCCTTTCATAAAAATAGAATGATCTTAGGGAATAAGATTAATAAAAAACTTAGGAAATCATTTCTTTAAATATAAGAAAATATAGAATGATTACTACTTTAGAAAAGTATTAGAAACTAAGCTATAAGAAAAATAAAAATCATTCTTTTGAAAATTTAAAAGACTAAGGAAATGGAATTAAGGAAAAAGACCCATTTAAATAACTTGAGAATTTTTCTAGCAAGCTAAAAAAGAAATTTTCAAAAGTTTTAGAAGACTTTACTTTTACAAAAATTTATGGTTGAGACAACTTCATTAATTTCATGCATGTGCATGAATCAATGAATACATATATATATATATACATTTCAAAGGTCTTTCAAACCGTTATAATAGCTATATTTTTTATACAAGTTTTTGTAAAAAGAAGAAAAAGGTAAGTTTTGCAAAATTCATGATGAATTTGATCACCACTGTTTCGGAGCTCAAACGACTTAGTTTGATAAAAATAGTTTTAGAATTGGATAGATCTTTTTGAATAGGTAGAAAACTTGTGCAATTCCGAGTTAAAATGACCAAGTTATGGCCATTTTAAATTGGAATTACTATCTATACGAATTTTAACGATCTTATGACATAGTTTTTGAAAAGTACCATAGAATCAACAAGAAATACTCATTAGAGATATTCTTCTTGATTAGGTGATCTCAAAGATGAGTGTACGTATCCGGAGGATTATTACAATTAGTAGAATTCTCGATTGACTCATCCATCAGGAAAAAGTGTCATCATGGCCGAATGAGTCTACTCCCCTTTATTTCTCATACTTATGATTGTGGTTGTAAATTTAGTTGCATTAGAATTTAGGCAAGTTAAAATGGAAGTTGTATGATAATATGTTAAAAGAATATTAAGTATATCAAAGCATGAATTACTTGTAATAAAGTTGTATGTGTATTATTACATTGAAGTGTTTGAAATTGGTTGCTTACTTGAAAGAAATTAAAATATAACGATTAAACTTTAATTAAGAATTTATACATGCACTTCACATATTGAGCCAGATTGCATTCGCTACTATACAATTAGTGAGACAAGTGTATGATAGTGTTGGTAGGCATAATCGGTATATCATATATGTGGCGAGTAGGAGCTGGTAAAAACTACATAAATTGGTGGCTAGTAGGAGTCTGTAATAACTACATATTTTTTATGGTGTATAGGAGCCAGTATGATCTATAAAAATGTTTTTAAAGTAATGGTCGTAATGGGCCGGAATACTTAACCCTGAATGAATGGCGTAATTCATTCAACATATAATTCTTGGAAAGTCATATGTCTTGTTTGCTCACGTGTTTGTTGCATCCCATTTGCTTGCTTAATAAACTTGATTGATATTTTGTTTTAAGTATGAAGTGTTGGGATTTACTCACTAAGCCCATAAGGTTATGCCCCTATAGATATTTGTATTCTCAGGAACACTTGTTTTTGTACCTGAGGTCTCCTCTTATCCGCGCAAGTTTTCTTTTGAAGCTTTAGAAGGAAATCTACTTAAAGAATTAGATTATAATTCCTTTGAAATCTTTTAATGTAGCATTATAAAGACTATTAGCTATTTCGATCTTTGGTTTTAGTGGGGGTATGCCCCTAAGAATCATGTAACAAATATTTGATTATCAATATTATGAACTATTTATTTTTGGATTCTTGTATGTTCATTATTACTTACTTAGACCGCACTTCCCAAAAGCATCTCCTATTACCATGCTAGATGCCTTACGTGTAATATTAAGACTTTCACATGACTAAGATGGTCATTCTTGAGTCTTCATATTATATGTAGCGGGCTGCTATGTTTATGGTACCCTTCGGGGTGTGATAGTTTGTTGGTTGGTTAATTTGATGTAGAGAGTAGAGATAAGTTGGTGGATATGATGGAGTAAATGATAAGTATGAGTCTTGTATGATGATGTTGGAGTGTATTGGATGGATTTAAGGCAACTAAAGTTGGTTAAAGTGTGTAAAAATGTGAAGTAAAAAAGTGTATTTCGCTGTCAAAAGGCCATGGGGCATGGTGGAAGGCATGGTATGATTTGAGTGGAATTCGGGTTGCCAAGCCCCTTACCATGGGGCGTGATAGGGGTAGTGGTAGCCCCTGTGCTTTTGCATATGGGACGTGGCAAGGGTGATGGTAGCCTTTGTTCTTCACCCTGTTTAATGCCCCCTTTAGCATGGGGTGTAACAAAAAATGTATGAGTTTTTTTTTATCTTGTACATGTCTTTTTTGGGTTGAAAACCTTGCTTACTCTTCTTTTCATGTTAAATCCTTAGTAATATGAGTCTCTTTATCTTATAGGAACCCTAAATCATGATTTAGCGTTCCTGATGGACTATTACGACGATTAAAGAGAATTCACGAATGAGTAACTTGAATCCTATCACTTTGTTTGTGATTGCAAATAGTAGAATATAGTTTAATCATAACTATATGGAATCAAATGCATGGGGATGGGAAATCTTATATGTCGTATGTTGTATGCTTGAATGGTCAATCTTAATAATCAAAGTGACAACTACTTGTTTGAACTTAAAAGTGTAATTTGCATTGTTGAGTGTCTGAAATTGATATGACAACAAGATAATATGGAATCAAACTTAATAGACTTCTAAATTCAATATGACATGCATCTCATGACATCATACCGCATTAGCAGGTACTCATGTCATGTGTTAACATTTCGATTATGTGGTAATGCTATGTTGAGTCCAGTGAGACTGCTTGAGGTTACCATAGGGTTGTCAACTTCACAAAAACTAAGCAGGCTTCGAAGAAGGTCATCTGTGTTGGAGTTGGCTTTAGAGTGTTAATATTTAGTGGGATTGCTCAAATTCTAAGAGAAGTGGAGGTGTTTATGTGAAAGCAAATTTGAAAATGACAAAAAGAGAATGAAAAAGTCCTCCTTCTTTAGTTTTGAGATTCTTATAGGCATGAACTACTAAACTTATCCTTCAACCCCCTGGGAGGGCGTAGATCCCCATAGGTTTGAATTATGGTTATTCAAACCATGTTTGCTATGTATGCTTGATGAGTGCATTGTATATGGTTGCTAACAAAACTTGTTTGATACTAGTAATACGTATTAAGATTCTGTTATTCATCGAGCTTTATATGCTCACGCTCTCTTAGACTATTGATTTACATGGTTATAAGCAAGAAGACCGAAACTAAGCTCAGGTATGGGAGTTAGTGTAGAGTGGACTTATGAACTCTTTTGG
The DNA here is from genome assembly GCA_024138025.1 of Combretum micranthum. Taxonomy (NCBI): domain Eukaryota; kingdom Viridiplantae; phylum Streptophyta; class Magnoliopsida; order Myrtales; family Combretaceae; genus Combretum; species Combretum micranthum. The sequence continues at coordinate 522,476 of JAMXBD010000533.1, read as the reverse complement.
AAAGAAGACCATTTGTGTATTAGAGACAGTTATTGTTTCATAATAATATAAGTTAAGTTTCGTTTTCCTTGTAAGCATTGTTGTAAAAGGGTTCTGATGAAGCCCTAAAGACCATATTTGTAATATTTTGCAATGACCTAGATTTGTATGTTTTGCTCTTTTATGGTTAATATATATATGCAATATCTTTCTCGCTCAAGACAACTATCGATTCTATTTTTATTGTCCACTTCCAATGGGGAACGTTAGTTGTGCAGTACTTATTTAACTTTCTGGAGACTTCATTTAGTTACATGGTGTACTATTACAACTAAAGTACCCTAGAGGGTAATGACATACTCCAAATCAATCAACATTACCTTCAATCATCATCAATAAATCACCCAATACCTGGAAAAATGACAACAACAACAACAACAATGAGCCGAAGCTTAAAACACAATAATACAAGTATACATGAAGTGACACACAAGCTTAAACTAAATGCAATGCATCCAACGATAGTCTAGTTATATTTAATTTAAAGTTAAACAGATCGACACTGGAACACTCACACTCTGAAACAAGCTTTTGGGAATCTGGGGGTCTTGGGTAATAGCAGACGCCCAGGAAGTTGATATAGACATCTCGAATACCTATATCTCCCATATGGTATAACCGAAAAAGAGTAGTAGCATCCTAAGGTTCATATTGTTACTTGGTCTTTACTTAGTCTTAGTTTATAACATCGTCTAGTTCAGCCGGTCTCATAAACGTTAAATCATGTTACTTCACCTAAGCTTAAGCAAATGTTACGTCGATACTATTTGCCCCATCAGTTACCCACTGAGCCACTAATGAATTGCCATTGCATCATGGTAAAAGGGTTAGCCTAAGCACCTAAACTATCGTACCTTACTCGAGACAAGTTTGTCGTTCCTCGGACCGGATTAAATGACACATACACAAGTAACACTCGAATATATTAGTGAAGTTTTAACTTTTTAAATCCATTTTAAATATCTATCCTAGTAATCAATATGCAAGTTACTACATACCTTATTTAAAACTCAATAAAGATCAGAGACAATCCAGAAGAGGCAATTCATAAGCCAATTTAGAAAATAGATTAGATACAAACGTCTGTTTAAGAAAATTAAACTAAATAAGCAATTCAATTATTTACTAATAACTTACATCACATTTCATATTAAACTTTCCTTTTGTGCTTTTAATTTGATCATACATGAAAATAGGAACCCCGCCATGGCTGCAAAAGTCGCCTCGCCAATATATGGACAATTCTTCATTGTCTGTCAAATTATCTTTAATTAAACTTAGTTTTTGTCTAACATATTTTAGAAATTACGTATTCTTTATTATTTAAGGTTTAACCTAACATATTAATCTAAACTAATTATAAGTTATTAAGCCTATAGCCAAGTTAATTAAACTTAATCATTTAATTAAGTTACTAAGTTAAATTGATTAGATTTAATCAATCTAATTCATTTTAGCTCATTAAAGTTTATTATGTCAAGTTGAACTTAAGTTTATTAACTAAGTTTATTTTATACTTAGAAACTATATTAACCCAAATTAATTATTAATCCTATTAATTCATTTAACTCATTTATACAAGCACTAACATATTATATCTATTATTCATCATTCATCTAATTTGTTTCATTTAAACAAGGCGAAATAAGGCACAACCATGAATCACGCTCTTTATTAAGGCCGTGATTCCAAATCATGCCTTTGATCATGCTCGTGATCAAGGAAGGGAAGGCGAGCATAGGTGATCACGGGTTGAATTTCGTCCATGATCTTAAAAAACTCAAATACTAAGGCTACCAAGGAATCAATTACGCTCGTGATATTAAGATCTTGAAGTTTTTAAAACAAGCTGAGACTAGCAAGGGGTGGATCACGCCGTGATTCATAAAATGATTCAAATTAATGTTTATAAAAGATTAATCATGCCAGTGACAACAACTTTTTCGCAAAATAGTCGCTAGCACAAGATAGATCATGCCCGTGATTGTTTGAAAATTCAAGATTTGAGGCTACCATCGGTATGATCACGCTCGTGATTTACAAAAAGCTGTTGAACTCAACATTTAAAATCCATTGTCACGCTCATGACTTTTGACCCAACACACAAAAAACATGTTTTTCCCCTATTTTGCTTTGTTTTAAAACTTTGAAACTTAATTTATTTTAACTACTTGTTTTATATCACAAAATTAATGTACAACATCTTATAATCAATATACTAAACATACCCATAACTAAACATTCCTAAACATATATTTTCACTTTATTTTTCCTTAAATCTTGCCATCAAACAACTAGTCTTACTTTCTTAAACCCACTTGGGTTTTGATACTCAAGTTCAAACATGAATTACTTACTAGTTTTATCATAAACCCTACTTATCTCTAGTTTTAATACATCAAATACATGCATACACAACCATTAAATAAAAGAAAACAATATAACTTTCATTTTTAGCTATTTCTAGGTTACCTTTTTCTTATTATTGAAGCTACCTTAACTTTATTTCAATCTCCTATCTTCTTTCCCATCTTTAATTTCTCATAAGTTCTTATTGAAATTGAGATTTTGGGGATTGGATTTGAGGGAAAGAAAAGAGGAGGAGGAGGACCGAGAAAAGAAAAGAAGAAAGAAAATAGAGGGCAATAAAAGAAAAAGGAAAAAGGAAAGAAAATTATAAGAATAAAGAAAATAAAAGAAATTTAAGGATTAATGGTTTGAACTTAAGCTTTTCAGATAATTCTCTTAAGTTCTTAAAGTAATTAAAAAATAATTTAAGAATCTATATAATAGTAATTTATGTCTTGATGTATAAATCTAATTTAAGAATACAATTTGTAGAAAATGGACATTTAGTTTGAGTTTGCTTTAAAAACTGGTCTTTTTAAATAAGCATTTGATTTTAAAAAATTATAGGGATTTAATAAAATGAAAGTTAACTAAGATTCAAGGGTTTAGAAGTTTGTAAAACATTTAAAATATTTGTTTTAAGATTTAGAAATTGAAATTGAAGAAAAAGAAGTCTCAATTGAGAAATTGATAAGTTCGATTTATAAAGAAAAATCATTGAGACGTATGTATGGTTTAAAAGAATATTTTAAATCTCAAATCTTGATTTGATCTAATTACTAATTTTAATTATGCCAAGTTATCTAATCGTAACTCATTTTTTATTTTACTTAAACTATCCAATTCCAATTTCTAACTTAAGTAAATGTTTGAGGTATTTCACCAATTCTCCTTGTAAAGAAACAAAGATGGAAATTGGTAGTTTTGTGTGGGCTAGACGTCGGCACGGTTCGGGTCGGTTCTGGACCGAATCGAAATTGCCGGTTTATGGTTCCACATTTTGTAGAACCAGAATCGGAACCGCCAAAGCCGGGGCAGTTCACGGTTCCACGGAACCACCAGTTCTGACAGTTCTGGTTCCGATTCCACGCGAACCGTGAACCTTTTTTTTATATAAATTAATCGAAAAATGAAAAAAAAAACCCTAAAATCAACAAAAGCAATTACAACTTATTTATGCCCAAAATAAACATTTAAATTTTTCCAAATAAAATATAATAGTTAGGAAATAATAAACACAATTACAGCACACATAGTAGTTGATTAATATACAAGCAAACGATGACAAATAAATTTCATTGCGCCAAACATTACATATTACTTCCATAACAACATGAACACACTAACTACAACAACAACAAATAACTACCCATAAATCGGTTTTTTTTTTTTTTAATTGTCTATACACGTTGGGTGGGAACCGCCAGTTCCAGGTCTGGGATGGCAGTTCTCTACCTGGAAGAACCACCGGTTCCTTGCGGAGGAACCGCTAGGACCCGTCGGTTCTTAACCGTCTCCAACAGGCGGTTCCCGGGTACGAAATTGCCGGGGATGGTTTGGGGCGGTTCGCGGTTCAGAACTGCCTTGTGATGACCTCTAGTGTGGACTACAGAGCTCTAAATCAAGCAATTGTTTTAGATAAGTTTTATGTTCCCACAATAGATGAGCTATTAGATGAACTCTGAGGAGGAAAAATTTTCTCAAAATTGGATTTGCAAGAATGGTATCACCGAATAAGAATGTTTCCATCAAATATACATAAGACTACTTTTCGTACACATGAGGGCATTACGAGTTTTTGGTAATGCCCTTTGATTTATCAAAAGCTCCATCAACTTTTTCAGATAATAATGAATCAAATTTTTTGTAAATTTTTATGTAAATTTCTTATTGTTTTTTTCAATGACATCCTGGTATATAGTAAATTGTTGAAGGAGCATTTAAAAACATTTGGTAATAGTGTTACATTATTGAAGGAGCATGGATTTTATGTGAAAGAGGGCAGGTGCTCTTTTGCTCAACCATCAACTGAATACCTAGGACATTTAGTCACCGGTGAAGGTGTGAAACCTGATGATGCAAAAATTGAAGCCATAAAGAACTAGCTAACACCTATAAATGCCAAACAACTTAGAGGATTTATGGGATTATTTGTGAAGATTATTAGTGCTATATGTATGATGCCACGTGGCTTTCTTTTATTTGTTCATGTGTTTCAGTTTGTTAGAGCTATGTTAGTTTTAGAGCCCTGTATAAATACGTTTTTGTTCTCATTCTTTTATAACTTCGATACACATACGTTTTTGATATATGACTTTCTAGAGACTTCTCTGTACTTTTCTTCTTCAACAACAATGGAGGTTCGTAAATCAACTTGGATAGTACAACCGTGAAATTTCACATGGTATCGAGCCAAAAGGTATTATGTTCTGTGAGTCTTATTTCATTTTTCAAACTCGATCTCTGTTCCTTCGCCATGGCTTTTCCGTCTGATCAAAATCGCAATAATATGGTTGATCAATCGATTGTTGATCCACTTTATCTTTCACCATCTAATAATCCTGGATGTCGATAGGTAACATAATCTTTAATGGAAATAATTTTCTAGAATGGAGTAAATCTATGAAAATGGGATTAGCTGCTAAACTCAAATTAGGGTTTGTTGATGGCACAATTGTTAAACCTGATGCTAATGAAAACTCCTCTAAAATGATTAAGTAGGAGAGGTGCGATAATATGGTGAAACTTTGGATTCTGAATTCCATGACACCAGATTTGTCTTAGAATTTTGTTTACACTCAATCTGCGTATGAATTGTGGACGGAGGTGATGGTTTGCCTTCAAGCGTAGTTTTAAATTTATAAAATCTGTTCTTAATTCACTATAAAGGCAATAGGCAGTGTACCTATCGATTGCCGAATAGAATTAATACGGGTGTCGTCCTCTAGGATCTGGATATCAAGTACTAGTATTACCGTTTCTTTACTATGTAACCGACAATTTTGATGATTTACTATTTTATCTAATTTACTTTGAACAATATTAACACAGATCTAGTAACAAACAAGCAAGATTCAATAAGAACAAATGATCCAGATTTTGTCTTACCTCTAATTTATCATGTGAATCCTTGGCAACTCATACTAGATATTTAAGATTTAGTTCTTTAGCTATAGAATTCCTTAAGCAAAATATCAATTCTTTCGAATCTAACAAATTGTCTAAACCTAGGTTAATCAATTAAGATGTCTCCTCAATCAATAGCAACCTACATTTGCATTAATAACATGAACTCATAAAAATAATAGAAGATTCTTGTCATTCTATGTCTAGAATTATAAACAAATCTTTTCAATTGCATAGATCAATTCATGAAAGCAATCTTTCAATTAACTTAAATGAAAATTAAACATAAATTTGCATTCCGGATATGCAAACTTAAGAAACGGTTAACAAACATGCAGTTGAACAAAAGAACGTCAATCTTTTATTAAGAATAAAGCCTCATCACATGATAAATATGTAGTTCAACAAAACCTAGATATGAAAATTTACTCTTCCATAGTAATTAACTAAAATACATGAAATTCTAGAAACAAACTAGAATTCATGATATCACTCGAGAAAATGAAACTCAAAATTGTGGATCTTCAATCCAAGATAATCTTGACTTGTTGAAACTCTGAAAAACTTTATGTATGAATTCTATATATGCTCTCTCTTTCTTCCTTTCTTCTGTTGATTCTTCCTCCATCTTCAATTTATAATGATCATTGCATAAATGGAATTAAATGCTCATTGATGGACGAAATGGGAAGTTACGGGAGTTACGGGTGTTACGGGTCTTTTAGCTTTTCAAAGTCTCACATAAATGGAATTGAATGCTCATTATGGAGGAAATGGGAAGTTATGGGAGTTACGGGTCTTTTGGCTTTTCAAAGTAACACCCCTTTTATGTCCAATAGACGTTTCTTTAATAAATAGGGGGTTACTATTCATTAAAAAAGTTGTTTCTCAAAAAGTAACGGACTGTAAAATCGACAGGTTTAGGGACAGGTCTTGTCACTTGAGCATGTCGGCTATTTTCCTTTATGTAAAAATTGACACAGCTGGGGACACGGCTTGTCCCAGAGTCGTGTCCTTTGCTGTGGTCTTTTTTCTTCACTGACACGACTTGGGACACGGCTTATCCCAGAAATGTCCCTTGCAAAGTTAATTTTCCAGATTGACACGGTTTGGGACTGGTCGTGTCTCATAAATGTCTTCCAAAAGCTTGATATTTAGCCCTTAATTTTGCTTCTTTCTTGTAATGGTTGAAAGACATGGCTTGTTCTTATCATGATGATTTCTTCTTGATCCAAACTTTACATTTTTGACCCGTCTTCGCTTTCTTTGAAAAATATCTCCTTTAAAGACCCGAAAGCTTAACTCCATTAATTCAAGTGCTAAATTCCCAATAAAAATGACCATCAAACATATGTTTTAGCACTCATAAAATAGGAATAATTTTGGTTCATTAGGAGGATTCTGAGCACTATGGAGGCTTAAATGGACCACTGATATTTCAATTACAATATGAAATTAGCAACATCAAACAGAATAATCAGAGTGTTTCTGCATATTACAACAAACTTAAAAGGTGTTGGGACGAGTTACAAGAATTACATAATTATCCTACATGTGCATGTAGGAGAATTGAATATTGTACATGTGCTTTAAAGGAAAGAATTCATGCTTTTGAGTCTAAAAGCAAATTAATGCAGTTTTTGATGGGTTTAAATGAAGTATTGGAAGGTGTTTGTAACCACATTCTTTCGATGGATCCTTTACCTAGTGTTAACGAAGCTTTTTATCTAGTTCAACAAGTGGAAAAGTAGAAACAGGTTACTTCACATTTGTTTACTGATCTGAATACTTCAACATTTGCTTTTAATAGAACAGAGGCAAATAGACAAGCAGGAGATAAGAGGTGGATTAAAGGCAAAATGCTTTGTCAACATTGCCATAATGAATGGCATATAATTGATAATTGTTTTCAGATTATTGGTTATCCGGATTGGTACAAAGGGAAGAGAAATGTTAAAGGAAGAAATGTGGCGCAAACGTCAGTTAAAAAGGCTTTTAATGCAATGTATCAAACACATTCAACTGTGGATACACCTTTTGATCATGTTGTTGTCGATTCAACTAATGTTTCCACTAGTGGAAGTTCTTTTTGTGCAGATAAGTAGTTTGTTCAAAATTTATGTGAAGAAATGATGCGCTTGATGCGGAGCAAAGGATTTCAAAATACTGCTGCTGCGAATGTCATTTCGTCTTTTGGTGTATCTAATTCCTTTGCTGGCAATATTGATTCTGTTATTTGTTTTAGCTCTTTGAGTAATTGCATGTTTTCATGGATAGTAGATACTGGAGCAATTGACCATATGACCCTATTTATTAATTTCCCACAAAACATACATATCTTATCCGTTCCTATCAGTATAAAGTTACCAATTGGCTGAGCTTTTAGAATTGATAGAGATGGATCTATTAAGCTAAATGCTCTCCTTACTATTCATAATGTCCTGTTTGTTCCACGGTTTTCCTACAATCTCTTGTCTGTCCATCGTTTGGTCAATGAGAACAAACGTATCAACATATTTGATTCTTCTATATGCATTTTTCAGGACACAAAGACTAAATTCCCACTTGCTTAAGCTAAAGTTTGCAATGGACTTTATGCACTTAATCTTGAAGAGTCTAGGAATTTCATTCCTCTAGTTGATAATAGCAAATATTTGTCATTAGTTTTTGTTCATAATTGTAAAACTGATTCATTGTTGTCCTTACTACATGCCCGATTAGGACATTTTTCTATTTCAAAATTACAGCACTTGGATTTATGCAAACACTTGAATTGGTAGAATTTTATTTGTGGTACTTGTCAGGAAGCAAAATTTTATCGGCTTCCTTTTTCCAGAAGTGTAAGCCTGTCAAGTTTTCCTTTTGAACTCTTGCATGTTGATATACGGGGACTACATCATATTATGTCAATTTCTAGTGCACAATTTTTCTTAACCATTGTGGATGATTTTACTAGGTCCACATGGACTTACTTGATGAGTCACAAGTCTTAGCATGTTTGATCTTAGAGTAATTCTTTTGCTATATTCGCAATCATTTTTCTGCTATTTCTAAATTTGTTAGGACAGATAATGGTGTTGAATTCTTGTCCAACGCTTGTCAATCCCTGCTACATAATCTAGGAATAGTACACCAAAGATCAATGGTATACACACCTCAACAAAATGGAAAGGTTGAGAGAAAACATAAACATTTGCTTGAGACTTCACGAGCATTGAGATTATTTGCTAAACATCCAAAAGAGTTTTGAGGAGAGTGTTTATTGACAACAACTTACTTGATTAATAAATTACCCATGGCCATTCTTGATTATAAATCTCCTCATGAGAGGTTGTTTGGTAAACCACCAAATTTAGGGCACTTGAGAGTGATGGAGTGTTTATGTTATGTGGGAAAATAACCAAAAAGTAGAGGCAAATTTGAACCTAGAGCCAATAGATGTATATTTCTAGGCTATGTACATGGACAAAAGGGATACAAAGTTTTTGATCTTGCTCAAAAGCGAATATTGATCAGCAGAGATGTTGTTTTCTTTGAGAACATTTTTCCTTACAGACAAATGTCAGATTCTTCTATTATGTTTCAGAATCTTATCTCTGTTAGTCATTCTCCTGTCCTTTTTGGTTCAGATTCTTCCGCATCTTTCAATTCTAATAATTCTGGTTCTTTTCCGAATGATCATAGTGTTGTTGTTCCTCATTCTTCCTCTGATGTTTCTCTGTCATCTGATGTAATTCCGGTTAGTGCATTTGATCCTCCTGCTAATACTTTGTGCAGGTTAACTAGAGCACATAAAACTCCTAGTTGGCTTCAAGATTTTGTACACATGGTACATTCGCATACAACTTTAGTAGCAGCAACACAGACACCTGTAATAGTTAATACTTCTTTTCCTCTTTTTAAACCCTCACATTTTACACACTTGCCTCATGATTATGTTGCATCTCTTGCCAGTGTTTTAACTCACCATGGACCTATTAATTACTCACAAGTAGCTATGGAAAAGGTTTGGGTTGATGCTATGCAAAAAGAATTAGATGCATTAGAGTCTAATGACACATGGGAATTGACTTACCTTCCAAAAGGCAAAAAAGCTATTGGTTATAAGTGGGTGTTTAAAATAAAATATAGACCGGATGGAAGTGTTGAAAGACATAAGGCTCAACTAGTTGCCAAGGGATTTACTTAAATTGCCAGAGAAGATTACCATGATACATTCTCTCCTGTTGCCAAATTGAGTACCTTGCGGATTTTATTGGCAGTGGCAGTAGCTGACAACTGGCCTATTCACCAAATCGATATCAATAATGCCTTTTTAGATGGTTATGAGGAAGTATACATGTTACCTCCTGAAGGTTATGTGAAAGCTCAACCTAATCAAGTTAGTCGGCTTAAACGTTCTTTATATGGCCTTAAGCAAGCCTTTAGGCAATGGAATTTAGAAATTTCTCAGTTTTTAGTTACAAATGGCTTTCATTAATCCAAGCATGATCATTCTTTGTTTACTTCAAATTCACTTGGAAGCTTTACTGTTATTATTCTTTATGTGGATGATATGTTAATATCCGGTTCTAATGAAGCTGCAATACAATCAATCAAATCCAAGCTTGATCAGGCGTTTACAATCAAAGATTTAGGCTTGGCAAGATTTTTCCTCGGGCTGGAATTATGCAGAACAGAGGAGGGAGTTCTTTTAAATTAACGGAATTTATCATGGATGTTCTACAGGATGCCGGGTTAATAGGTGCAAAACCAACTAAATTTCCTTTACCAGCCGGTGTTAAAATTGATGCTACCACAGGAGATATCTTATCTAGATCCCACTTTTTATCGTCGACTTGTTGGTAAGCTGCTGTACATTAATCTGACTCCTTCTGATATTAGCTATGTAGTCCATCGTTTAAGCCAGTTCCTTGCTTGTCCGCAATAATCACATTTGGATCTGCTCTTTCATTTGTTACGTTACTTGAAAGGAACTGTCTCCCTTGGATTGTTTTATTCTGCTACTAGTTCCCTTTAGTTAATTGCATATTCTGATTCAGATTGGGGTGGTTCTTTAACTGATCGGAAGTCTATTTCTAGTTACTGTGTATTATTGGGCTCTAGTTTAGTTTCTTGAAAAACTAAAAAGCAACATACTATTGTTACTTCCACCACCAAGCTGAGTGTCGTAGTATGGCCGCTACAACTAAAGAGGTTTTGTCGGTGTCCTATATTTTAAGAGACTTGGGTGTTCCTATACAGTTTCCAGTGGATCTTCGTATGAATAATAAATCAGCTCTACTTATTGCTTATAATCCATGTTTACATGGCCGAACAAAGCATATTGATGTTGACGTACATTATATTGGAGATCACATCAGTTTTGGTTTTCTTCAGCCTTCATATGTTCCTTCTCAACTTCAAATGGCTGACTTGTTGACTAAAGCTTTAGGACAAAAGCCTCTGCAGTTTCTTTGTTCCAAGTTGGATCTTAGAGAGAGCCCAACTTGGGGGGGGAGGTGGATACGAGGATTATTAGTGCTATATTTATGATGCCACGTGGCTTTCTTTTATTTGTTCATGTGTTTTAGTTTGTTAGAGCCATGTTAGTTTTAGAGCCCTGTATAAATACGTTTCTGTTCTCATTCTTTTATAACTTTGATACACATACGTTTCTGATATATGACTTTCTAGAGAGTTCTCTGTGCTTTTCTTCTTCAACAACAATGGAGGTTCGTAAATTAACTTGAATAATACAACCATGAAATTTCACATTATTAGGTTACTATTGGCGTTTTGTTAGAGGATATGCTAGTATAGTTGCACCTCTTACAAATTTGTTGAGAAAGGATGCTTTTGTATGGTCAACTGAAGCTCAATAAGCTTTTGAGCTTTTGAAGTTATCTTTGATGACAACATCGATTTTAACACTTCTTAAATTTCAATAAGAGTTTATTATTGGAATTGATATAGAACGATTAAGAATTGGTGTAGTTTTGCATCAGGCCAATTAACCCATTGCTTGTTTTTTTTTCCCAGCAAAAAGTTGAGTTTAAAGCTATAGAATGTAGGTTCTTATGTGCATGAACTAGTGGCAATTGTCGAAACAATAAAAAAATGGAGACATTACTTATTAGGACATCATTTCATTATTCATACAAATCAGAAGAGCCTTAAAGAAATTCTTCCAAAACAATTTAAACTCCAGAACAACAACATTATTTAGTTGAGTTGCTTGGGTATGATTATGAGATACAATATAAGCCAAGGAAAGAGAATCAAGTTACTGATGCATTATCTCACATACATTAGTTAGAAACAACTTGTTTGGCCATTACTGTTCTATCTTTTCATTTCATTACTGAAGTAAAATTTTTGTTTCAAAATGAGGCTACTTGTCATGAATTGTAGCAAAAGTGTATAGATGGGAAGCCATTGAGGTAACCTTTAAGAGAGGCAGATTGTTTACTTTATTTGAGGAGTTGCTTATTTCTACCTACTAAGTGTCACATTATTCCTACATTGATATCTCATTTCATAATTCTCCTATTAGAGGACATGCGGGTATATTGAAGACATTCAAGCATTTGAGTTCATATTTCTTTTGGGAAGGCATGTGGACAGTGGGTTTTTTGAAAAAGTGTGGTGTGTGTCAACAAACTAAATACTCGACCACATCCCCATTTGGACTTCTTTAGCCTTTAGATTTACCTCAAAAAATATTTGAGGAGGTAACCATGGACTTTATCACTAGATTGCTTAACACAAAAGGGTAGTCGGTGATTTCGGTAGTGATAGACTGATTGACCCAATATTTTCATTTTGGATGTGTCTTAGCCAGTTACATAGCAACTAAGGTTGTTGATTTGTTTGTTAATACAGTAGTAAAGCTACGTGGCATTCCCTCTCGGATTATCTCAGATAGAGATAAGTTTTTTTTTTTGTAATTTTTAGAGAGAATTATTTGCTTTGAGTGAAACAAAATTAAAGATGAGCACTTCATACCACCCTTAAACAGATGGTTAATCGTAAGTAGTCAACAGATGTTTAGAGCAATATTTGCGAGCATATGTGATGGACTCTCCAACTCAATGGCTTTGATTTTTTCCATGGGCAAAGTACCATTTTAATACGAGTTATCGTACCAGTATTCAAAGGACACCATTTGAGGCTTTATAGGGGAGGGAACCTCCTAAAATGGTGGATTATATCTCTAGAACAAGTTTGGTTGAAGCTGTAGATACTAGCTGAAATCAAGAGATGATATTTTAAAGGAGTTACGGTCTAATTTATCACAAGCTCAATTACACATGAAAAATTTTACAAACCAACATAGAATTGAAAAGAATTTTCAAGTGGGTGATTTTGTTTATTTCAAGCTGTCATGCCCCAATGAGTACCCTAGTCGGATTATGTAATTATGAAATAAACTAATGTCCATTAAGTTTCATAAAAACACAGTTTTGGACCATTAGAGAGATTCACTAGTGCTTAACTTGACTAGCCATATAGAGATAGTGACATGCAACAGGATCTTCTAGTTGCTTTGTTGAGAAATGATGGATAAATGTAAATTGTAACGAAAGTAAATAACGCTATTGTAATGCCCCAAATATAGGCATTACAACTCACCACTTGTTCTCTCTTATATAGAACACGCAAAGACTATAATTTACCAATCCACAAAATACATATAAAACAAATGTCTCCATAAACTCTCAAAGGGTACCTTAAAAGTTTCAAAATCTATGTAACATAAAAATAGAAACCTTCAAAAACTCCTGTATAAGTCGAAATAAGGTTGGAATAAACCAAAGCCAACCAACAAAGATTAACAAAATCCTCTTATTACATAAAATCCAAAATTCATAAATCTTTCATAAATAATAAACTTAGAACAATCTTTATTTAGTCTTTAGGCTCCTTTCTTTCAAAATCCTGTATCTGAAACTAATAATCCTTAACAGGATAGTCAATACCATTATCACCATCCCCATGATCAACAAACAAATCATATCCAGATATATTATAGACCATATCATCTTCACCTGTACCTGCAAATGAAAGGAATGAGCGAAATCGCCCAGTACGCCAAATCTCAACCAAATGCATATGTACACACAATATATATAATCAAGTGCAAGTTATTCTAGTGCAACCAATACAATTTGTTACCTTTATTAAGCCAGCAAAACATCACACTCTAGAACCATTGTACTTTAATCCTAAACATGGAGTATCTCAAACCCTTGAAAACAAACAATATCGAAAATTGGTAATATATATACATGTATGGTGAGTGGGTACTCCCCAAACACCCACAGCCATACTGCGAAATCCTAATATACTAGAATCATATCCAGGTACGGCTCGACTTGGGACAACACGACACAAGGATCATCAGGTTGCCAAAGTTAGTATCATTGTCTGCTAGGTCTTTACTAACAACAGCCAATCACACCCAGCGGACAATTTAATTAGCCAAATAGAATTAGGTAAATTTTAATTATGTTCCTGCAACAAAACAAATAGAAATACTAATCCTGCAAGCACATACAATAAACAAGGTAAGGTCATACCTAATTCAAATTCGGGAACAGATTCTCAAAACTACAATATCCTTTAAGAATAACAACGCAATTCTCCAAATCTCATGATAATAACATATGAACATAAACAATTTAAATCATCATCACCATTAAAACAAACCCTAATGTAACAATTCTCCCAAAACCCTAACCTTTAAAATAAAACCACAATTGCACCTTCTTTCTTGATTGAATTCCACAAAATCCCACAAGAACCGACTTTTCTCCAAAACCCTTAATTTGCAATACAACAAGAACATACATTTATCATCAATAATACCTCTTATGTAAAATCTATGATTGAGAAGCAAACTTATTTTGATTAGATTCTTAGATCCCGATTGCTCTCCTAAAAGATCAGATCTTGAACAAGAACTAAGGTTTTCTCCAAAAATCCTTCAAAGAAATCCAAACAAAAGCCTAAACAACATGATCGATACATAAAGAACTTGTTATAAACGAGAGAATTCACTTACTATTGATTATCCCAAGCCCTCCTTTGAAACCACACACCAAGAATAGAAGGATCAAGCCCTAAGGTCGCTCTAGAGAAGAAAAAGTTCGAATAAAACAAGACATACCCGAACTCTCATCAAAACACGCTATATATAGATTTTAGCAATGTCGTCAAAACCGGATCGGACCAGCCTGTCAGATCCAGTTCAACCGGAACCGGCCTTAGAAGCGGGCTATTTTCGACTAGTGGACCGTTTTTATATTGAACCGGCCAATTCAACCATGAATCGATTGACCAGGCGGGTCATCCGAGTAGGAATGCACCGCTATTATATTAAAAAAAAAAAAAAAAAAACTAAAAGGTGAAAAGATAGCAACCATAAGTCTCCCTCTTCATTTCCAAAGTTTGGAATCCAAACATCTCTAATCCGAGCAGACCACCGCAATGGAACTGCTTATGCAAGATGACGACGCCATCATCTCCATCAGACAACAACACCCCATTACTACTGTGATAGTCGACAAGACCTTCTAAAATCATAATAAAGTTCTCATTGCTTTTTCCTCCATATCTCCCAAACATCTAAGTTCTTCTATAAGCTTTCAAGCTGATAACTGGACATGGTTGGGACTATCGGGTGTGTGTCTGGTATTTTATTTGTTGAGTTGATGTTTGGTCTGATGGCTATGATAGATGATGTTGGTCCTATTTTCGGGAAGTATTTGTGAATGTGTAGCCAGTTGTTGTGTGTGTCATTTCTGTTCGGTATGGGTGGTGTTTGGTCACAATCGGTATTGGGTAATGTGCTCGTATTGTTCATTGTTAGATGTACTTATCCATTCGGATGCTTATTGTTTGAATAATGAGATGGCATATTTGTTAATAAGGAAAATAAAAATAAAGCTAATGACATTAGGCAGTGCGTTGACAAGCAAGTGAAAACCTGTCATGCAAATAATAAATACTTCAAAAAGATGAAAGGACTTGGCATGCCCCTCAATTCAATTTTCTTTATTCCTTTAATTATTATTAAAATAAAATTCTACAACAGCATTTATGTACTGTTTGATGAATTCTATTATGTGTTCCTTTTTATCTTATATTACTTTTTAATCATTATTTGGATCCTAATTATGTTAGTGAAAACATGTTATCTTATTAGTTCGTATTAAATATGTATGGTGTGATTTTAATTTTATAGATTGACTGATGGAGTTAATTTAAATAGGAATTTCATTGTATAATTTTTTTTATGATTTGGATTTAACTTAAATTTTTATTTTTCATCGATCCCGATTGAGCTTGGTTCAATCCCTCGATCCCTAAACCCCTAGTATGTCTGGGTCAACATCCAGTCCGGATTAGACAACATTGGGTTTTAGTCCTACGCCAGCCCTAAGCAGGCGGCTTTGATGTGTATTTCGGCGGCCTTCTTACCGGCGTACGGCCAAAATCCTCGAATTTTCCCAAAACTCCAAAACCGTTGTTTAGGCCGACGTCCTTTATCAAAAGCTAGCTTCTTTAAGGTCTGCTTTGATTATATTCATCCAGTCTTTATCATGTGACTTCCCCGTTTCCAAATCCGTCTGTTTAACCACAAAAATACCCTTTTAACAACACTTTATTACAATTCTATCATTCAATGTAAATTATTTATTTGTATATTACAGCTATACTATGATGTCTATCATTACATATTACATATTGATTTTCCAGTTTCAAATAAACACTAAGAATTGAATATAATTTTAAATTTGGACTCCATCAACTCTATCTTCTAAATCCTACTTCCTACCAGAGTAAAGCTCATTGAAGACACGAGTTAGGTCAAGCTTATCCTAAAAAGTCTGTAAGAGTGTGAGGAAAACCACAGCTCAGTGAGATAACTAGATCATATCACATATCAATCAATTATTCAAGCAAGTGATTTAACAATCATATGCAATGCAACTATAATTCATATGAACAATACAATATTAGATGACCGAAATCTAAGCAGGATGTATATTTACGCCCTCCCATCAGGGTTGAAGGAACAAAGTCTCAATGGTCCACCATGCCTAGGAGAGACTAAGAACCAAAACAGAAAGGTACCATAAAACAATTCAAAACATTAATATTTCAAGATCTTGGAACTTAGAAACACCATTGAGTATTAGCTGTTTCTTACCAATGTTATGGGTGATCCTTTTGATTCCATTTAGTTCCCGTATAACTGAATAGAACAAGGATAGTCTTGTATGGAACTAGGAAAATTTCATCTAGAAAAACCACGTGCGTTTTCAAAGATTTGAAATGCTAATACGTAGTGGGCTATCACACTTTGATGCAAAGGTGCAGATTGTGCAATGCATGATAAGTTTATTTCAGGATCAAATAGCTATTACTTCATTCACAAGTGATCAAACAATATATAGACACTCCATGATGAATATCACTCATTTATTATCAAGCTAAGTCGTATCTCTTTTGAATCATATTTTTCAAGCAATCATACACCATTTAGCGTCCATCATACTTAATTACCCCACACATAAGATCATTTTATTTAAAGCATATATAGTTTGAAACATCTAGAGTTACAAGCATAGACAGTAAGCTAGATTAGAGTTACTTATTGGTCCATATTGACTTAACTATCAAAGTGACGCAGCTAAGGTATGATAGGGATTATTGCAAGACGTTGATTCGGGCACGAATACCCGGCTTGTGATCTTCAAATATCTATTGATTCTAAGAATACCTAGATATCTGGCATCAAAAGTCGAAATCTACACAAAGATAACGAGTTTTTGAATAGAGAGAATACTCTCAAAGAAATTTCATTCAAAAAAACAATCTCTTTCATATACCATAGGGTTTACATATATATGGGCAAGCGTGAAAGTTGTCATAACCGAAAAAGGACTAAAACCTATTAAATAATATTAAATAACATTTAAAAAGGAAAAACTAAAACTGATATCCTATTAAAAGATATTAAATCCTATGAAACTGACATCCTATTAAAAGACATTAAATCATATGAAATTGACATCCTATTAATAATACTAAATGATACTAAAAATTATTCTTTAAAAATATTAAATGATATTCTAAAGGCATTGACCGCATTATTAATTACGAATTTGAAAAACTCAAAAGACATGTAAAGTACGTCGCTCCAACATTGGTAGTGCAAAACTAAAGGCTGGCGGCGTAGGTTGCCAGCATAGGATTTTCAGTCTCTCCATCATATGCTGCATCATCCTCTTCAAGCTGGACAAAATTCAACCTCGAATTTTAACCATGTTACGCAGTAACTCCTTAACCTATCTTCTCAACTCTTCATGTTTTGTAGGGCTCATTTGATGATGGGGATGATTTGGAAGGGTTGCTGTAAGCCCCGGAAAATTTCAATAAATAATTCCAAAATAAACTTCGAAAATAAACCCTAAAAGTCACTCCAAATTAAAACTGAACTTCGACTAGTCCTAAATCATGAACGAATCCATAAATTTCTTAATCTTGAGAAAAATAAGAATCCTTAATAACAAAATAAGAACTCAACATACTTCAAAGCCAAAACCGCTACGTATGACAAATTCTATACGTAACTCTGACTTATAAAATCGGGTAATATAAAACCCAAATCAAATTATTAAAAAGTAAATAACGATGAAACTTTCAAAAATAAAACTCAATTCAAGAATTCTGAAAACGTTAAGAGATATTAAATACTTACAAAAAAATGAAATTTAAAATAATTATCTCAAACTAAATATGTTGTATAAACATAAAACATCAGTTTCCAAATTGGCAAAGATCTAAACCGGAAACCCTATGTAGAATACAGTAGTTTAAGTCCGGCAATCTCGCGCCTTAACCCTAGAGGCCGAGGTGTAGTTTAAGTATGTAGAATAGCTCGTAGTAATATGAGTTCGCTTAAAAATATCATATTGGTAAATTTTTTACCTATTTCGAACCCGTTCGGATACAGATTGAAAAGCGTGTCTTGGGGCTCGAGATATAAAAAATATACCATTAGTACCGTTAGACTCATATTTTCATAAGGATTTCTAAAATATTAGTTCTATAATTTTTCGATAACTAGAAATATCTTATTTTCCGATTTCCTTCGTATTTCATTACTGCTAGAAATTAACTAGTCTTTTGGTACTATTCACTACTATTCATTATACAATTTTATATTCTTATAAATCCTTATATTTTTAGATAAATATTTTATATATTATAGAATATTCTGTTTTTCTAAAATTTAGTTTGTTTCGGGTTTTTACGGGATCAGTTTCTGTTTAAGACCCGATACTAAAAATAAAATAAATTAATTTAATAAGTGAAAAATATTTTAAAAATATTTTTATTTTTATAAAATAAATTTTTATAATTTTTCAGGTTATAAAAATATCATTTATAGTTTATATTCGCGTATTTTAATCATACCGGTAACTTATTTGATAATTCACTAAAATAAATTAATTAATTATCTTATTTTAATTATGAAAAATTTGCTACAAATATTAGAATATATTTTTCTTATTTTTATTTTATTTTATTAAGAAAGTACTCTTATAACCCATACCTTCAAGTATACCTCCCACACATCACTTTTTTTTCACTTCAATCTTTCTACACTTCATTATCACTTCTTGGCAGATTTTTTTGACTATTTTTGCTGCCTTTGTCCTTTGATTCACTCCCAATTTTGATTAATTAAATCTATTCCAATCCTTCTTAAAGAAGCAATATATACACATTAATTACACATTACAATTTCAAGTTGAAAACCAACCAAATTCCCTCCCTCTCTCCTCTCTATTTTCACGTGCAGCCCCCCATTTGCTGCCATTTTTTTATTTTTTTCTTTCTTTCAATTAATACACTCCTCTCTCTCTATTCAATGCTTCTCATTCACACCCTTTCATTTCTTTGAAACCCTACATCATTTACTCTCTCTTTTTCTCTCTTTAAACATTTCTTAGCCTTGTTCTTGTAAAGGAAACAAGCTGCCCTCATCTAGAAAAATCACTTCCACACTCCATTCTTGAAGATTCTCTAAGTGTACCTTCTTCTTAAGCTTCCATAGATGGTATAGGTAAAGTATAGTGAGAGTTTCATGCATCAAATGACCTTCCATAAGCTTAAAAAGCTAAGGATGATGATGCCAAAATGTTCTCTTCTCCATGAGTATTCTCTTGCATTATTATTATTATTTTCTTGCTAAAAGTAGTTATATTTTGTAGATCTAACTTTTTTTGGTAACTTTGATTTTGTTTATGTTTTAGATATTGTCATATGAGTTATTATTTTGTTATTGCTAATGATTTATGCATATATTCACCATTCACATAACTATCTTAGTGTTCATGCATTTATAACTAGTATAGCAAACTAGATCTAGTTATTTTAAGTTCATACATGCATTAGACTTTTGTTTTATGTTCTTAAATAACTTGTAATAGCTTGATGGTAGTAGGAAAGTATTAGAAAGCTCAAGATCTATTTTAGTTTCAACAAAAATCATTTTTGAAAATTCGGATAAAAAGGGAATCGTATTTAGAAAAGCTATTTTTCAACTTCAAAATGTGTATTTTTCATTTAAAATGAAGGGCTTAGGTAATAGATATCATAGATGAATGATCTTGATGAGTAAAGTTTAGATCTATGAGTTTATGGTTTACTACCATAGATTTCTTTTACATTTATGTTCATAGAAAGCGTAGATCTTGGTTTTAAACTTAAACAAAAATGGTGAAATTCGTATCTAGGCAAGACCCATTTTTAAAAACCACTTTTCAAGTCTCAAAATGGAAGTTTTAGTTGAGAAAATGAAGGTTTAGTGGATGCATATCATCAAGACTTCTTTTTACAAGAATCAAAGGTGATTTTCAAAATAAAAATCTCATTTTCGGATTTAGGCCAAGGCATAGTTTAAAAACATATTTTCCAACTCAAAAATGAAGTTTTTATTTAAGAAATGGAAAGCTCTTAAGATAAGATATGTAAAGGATAATTTTTCATAAGTTTAGATAGATTTTATCAAAAGATATGTCCAAAAATAAATTTGAAAAATTCGGATCTCAAGCAAGACCAATTTTGAAAACCCATCTCTCAACACCAAAATGAAATTTTGTTTAGAAAATGGAAGGCTTATGGAATAGATATCAATAGGAGATATCTTTGATAAGTAAATGGTAGATCTACTAGTAGAGATTCTCAAAAATAGAAAGAGATTACAAAATATGAAATTTGAGTTTTATCCAAATTTTGTAAATTCGGATGGTTTCAAAACCATACCTTAAAAACCCATTTATCAACTCCAAAACTTGTGTTTTATATGAAAAATGAAGAGTTTAGGTCATAAGTATCATCAAGTAATGAGTTTTATAAATTAAGATGAGCTTTGCTAAGAAAAATATGTAGAACAAAGAGTAGATATAAAGTAGGAAAATTTAAGTTGTTTGTCATTTTAAGAAATTCGTAATAATTGAGTAATAGTATAAAAACTCCTAATTTTCAAACTCAAAATAGAAGTTTTATTAGAGAAATGAAGTCCTTAGTGGCTAGGTATGGTTGAGCCTTAATTTTCTAAGTATCAAATGATTTTTACTTAAAGGAATCACCACAGAAACAATTTATACAAAATTCGGATTTTGGGATGAACTAATTTTAAAAATATGTTTACAAAGTGCAAAATGGGAGTTTTTATTGAAAAACAAAGGCCTTAGGGAATATACATAATGAAGGCTTAATTTTAACAAGAATAAATAGATTTTATCAATGAATTTTTCTAAAAACAAGTAGGGATTGTCAAGAATACAAAACTAGTCTTTTTAAGTTAATTTTTCATAAAGTCTTATAAAGAAAAAGTTTTCTAAAAATTCCTTTTGTTCAATATCATCAAGAACATGTATATATATATATATATATATATATATCTCATGACATATCATTTATGGTAGTAACTTATTCATACTGCATGTATACTTGCTTTGGATAGTAGAAACATTACAAACATTCACAAAACTACTTTTCGGAATCGAATTTCTCTACTGATCAGACGTTTTCGAAGCTTCAAAGTTTTCAAAACTTAAATATGATATTAGAATTTGGTATATCTTTCGAAGTAGATAGAAATCGATATATAATTTGCTAAATTCCGAGTTAAAACGACCAAGTTATGATCGTTTTAAGTTGGAATTCCCGCTTAGGACGAGAATTACGAATTTGATAGTTTGTATGAGATAGAATGGATTAGCTTTGAGTTGAAATACTT
Organism: Combretum micranthum; assembly: GCA_024138025.1. Lineage (NCBI taxonomy): Eukaryota > Viridiplantae > Streptophyta > Magnoliopsida > Myrtales > Combretaceae > Combretum > Combretum micranthum. Next base: position 500,659 of record JAMXBD010000533.1, on the reverse strand, counting down.
ATTAGGGTATTTCTTCCTTTTTAGGTGACCTCGAAATCGACGATTCCATACCACCAAATTATTTTTACTAAGAGACTGGTGATCCAATGGCCGAGTGAGTTTTCCTCTTATTTTGTTACCTTGATTATGCTTGTAGCTAGTTGCATTAGAATTAGGAAAAGATAAAATTGTGATGAGTTGTGATATAATCTTGGTTGAATGAATGATACGTATATCGCGGCGAGACTTATTGTAAAATCATTGTATGGGTTAGCATAAACTTGAATTGTTTGAAATTCTCTATAATCGCTCTTAACCTACATAATTAACATGCCACGATTATATGAATAAACTGTACATACATATCACGTACTGAGTCACATTGCATTAGCTAATATACCTTTGGTGGGACAAAAGTATATTAGCGAAAGCCGAGGGGGTCTTGTTAACATTAAGGATGCGAGATCGCTTAAGTTAAAGGACGTGAGGTAGACACATAAAACTACTACAATAAAACAACAGAGGTTATAACTAAGAGAAAGAGATCGGGATTATGGTTACATGACTTATGGACCATCCCACTCAAGATTGGAATTATGGTTGCATGTCTTATGGACCATCCTAACCCCAAATGGAGGGCGTAAATCCATTCACATATGGCTACCGGAAAGTCATATGCTTGTCTGCTCATGTGTTTGTTCATGTATAGCATATGGATGAATTATAACTTGCTTGTTATAGTACGAAATTAAGGGAACTCTCACTAAGTTAGTGTAGCTCATACCCCAATAGATGTTTGAATAAACAGGTTAACGAGAGAAGGCTACTTGGGGACTGAGATGGTTACTGCCAAATATAACTTCAGGATTTCGGCAGGAAGTAAGAATGCTTGAAGTTATTAGCTAGATTTTGTGAATTGTCTTGTAATAGTTTGTGTAGAGAAATTTTGTGGATAAATTGTAATTAAAGTATAGTGATTTATATCTGAAGTATAGTGAATTGTATTTCCTTTACATTGTTACTCAAGTTGTATCAATATAAAATTTATCACTCCGATGTGTCTCTATGTGTTATAAGCCTTGTACATAGTATGGAAGCCTTCGCGTGATTGAGGCGGTCATTCCTAGGCTTCAATATTGTGTACGACGGACTGCCATGTTTAGGGTATCCTTTAAGGTATGACAGTTGCACTTAGTTCAAGATCGATTTAGTGTTGAATGTCTCTCAATGGGGGTAACCCATCTGGCAACTTTTCAAAAAAACACATCCTGGAACTCCTTTACAACCATAGTTGCAAACTCAGGTATTGCTACTTCCTCTGTAACCTCATTGCATACAATAGGCTGAAAATTTTCAACTTTTTCCAAAAATTCTTCCTCCTCATACTCATCATCAAAAATAGGTTTTCCATCTCCCTCAACCTTAAACACATCATCATATTTTGTGAAAATCTCTTCTTCATCATTCTCAATGTCGAAGATAGGTCCTCCCACCCACAGCTTTAAACATAGGTTCTTCATCCTCATAAGTGTCAAAGATAGGTTCTCCATCACAGTAGTCCCCATCAACAGAGGAGGAATCATCATCAAACATCAACTTAAGATTAAGGTTCTTACCTTTATTTTGATTTAGCACAAACGCTTCCATTCTCTCTGTAAGCTGATCCACCATAACACTCAACCATTGATCAATTTTCTGTTCGATCCTCTAATCTAGATCATCATAATCATAGATCTCATCCACATGTCGCTGGTTTGGTTTTCTACAAGGCGGCATCGTTACTCTAGGAACGAACGCAGCTCTGATACCAACTGAAGCAGCAAGGTACGATATTCGTGCATGAATACCCTGCTTGTGATCTTCAAATATCTATTGATTCTGAGAATACCTAAATATCTGGCATCAAAAGTCGAAATCTACACAAAGATAACGAGTTTTGGAATAGAGAGAATACTCTCAAAGAAATTTCATTAAAAAAAACAATCTCTCTCATATGCCATAGGGCTTACATATATATGAGAAAGCGTGAAAGTTTCCATAACCGAAAAAGAACCAAAACCTATTAAATAATATTAAATAACATTTAAAAAAGAAAAACTAAAACTGACATCCTATTAAAAGACATTAAATCTTATGAAACTAACGTCCTATTAATAATACTAAATGATACTAAAAATTATTATTTAAAAATATTAAATGATATTTTAAAGGCATTGACCGCATTACTAATTATGAATTTGAAAAACCCAAAAGACATGTAAAGTACACCGCTCCAACACTGGTAGTGCAAAACTAGAGCTTGGCGGCGTAGGTTGCCAGCATAGGATTTTCTGTCTCTCCATCATATGTTGCATCACATAGCAATCAACTGGAAAATCCAAAGATGATTCTGGGGTTCTTATTAAGTAAGTATGAAAGCATTCATTATTTACAAAACATGCTCTATCATAAGCTATAATTGTGCTTCTAAATCCTAAAGTTTGGTTTTACTGTTTTTGTCGCCATTTACTTGTTTCCAATCCGTTTTCAACATATGAGTAGTCATTTTAAAGCTCTTGAAATATACTACCTACTTCTTATCTTAATTTGATGTTTTAAATAGTTTCAATAGGAAAAAGTTCCTACAATTGTTTGCATCTTCAAGTTAATAGGGAAATCTTGATTTTGCCATAACTTTCTCATTTCAAGTCGATTTTTTGCAAATAAATAGGCGTTGGAAAGCTCATTTCATGTACTTTCTAGATCTTTATTATAAACATACACTGTGTTCATGTTTTCTCCCATGATTTTTAAGAGATTGGAATGGTTTCCTAAGAAGCTCTATGAGTTCATTCCTTCTTCAGCTATTGCCTTCATAGTTAGTTCTTTAGTTCATCTTATTTTCATTGTGTTTCTCTTGTTTTACATATCACTAAGATGATGAAATCAATTTAAACTTCTATCAAAAGGTTCTATTTGACCTCCTAGTGTGTTGTACCTATAATTTAGGGCTTCTTTGATCATTAACTACTAGCCTTCATTTTGCTTCTTCATGAATCTTAATATTTATTCAACTTGTAATACTTGAAATCACATAAGTGTGGAGTGAGCTACACGGGCTATACATGATCACTACTTAGTTCTATCATATCATCCATTTCTTCATGTTCTCTTTTGGTTAGTTGAAGTTCGAGTTAAGAAAATAAACATGGTTTCACCTAGGTTTTGGGATTAGATTTGAAAAGCCTAAGCATAGTTTCAAATATGATCATTTGTGTCTCATATTTGTAAGTCCTTCATGTTCCATGGATAGCATTTTAATGATCATAACCTTAGGATTTCTAATATATAAGGTTGCATGGACAATATATACATGAACTACTATGTGATCCTCTGTTTTGCAAATCATGAAATTCATCATCTATCTTCATGCTCACTAGAACTGAAATAGATAGGTCATGCTTTCTAAGGAGTAATATTATCTTTCTATAAAATTGTTTGGTAAACATGCTACAAACATAACATGCTCTAAACGTGTATTGTAGTTTTAGAGTGATACCTTGCTTCCTTGCTATTGCCGAGGCCCTACATATTAGAATATGACTTTGTTAGTATATGTCTAACACAATTTAGATCAGGAATGGACCATAATTTACCCTTTGAAACTCATGGCCAACCAACTAGAACCAAGCTTTGCTTGCTTTTAGCTCCTATACGCGAAAGGGATGTGTGTTTGTGGTGTATAGCTAATGGGGTAGCAATTAGGTCAAAAGCTCATTCAAGTTGTTTTCATTGTGCTTGTACGGTTTGAGAAAATTTGTCTAAGAGGGTACCACCTTCATAAGTCTTATTTAAGGAAGTTTAGAGTGTGATTGTCAATGATGCCTTGTTCTAGTGGCTTGTGGTTTCGACAAGTGGATAGGGGTAGATTTGTCTTATTATGTAGATGTTATAGATTGAACATGCGATGTTTTGAACTTAAGAAGCTTGTTATTGTTGTGCATGATGATTTGCACATAAGGGTAGTTTCAGTGCATAATATCGATGAAAGAGAAATGTTGAGCTACTCGACCTAGGTTATCATTATGAGATGCTTCAATAAGTGTGTGTAAAGTTGCCCATTTCCTATTTTTGGCAATGCTTGTCACAGCTCTAGGAAAAAATCTTAATAAGTTGTAATGTGGACACTTTCTTGCAAGTAGCTTAGTCATGATGTTGGTGATAAGGTTATTTAATGTTCTCGTGATCTATGTACCTCTTTAGTGCTCACAGTTTTGAGGATAAGGAAAGAGAAGAGTTCTTTATTGTTTTCTTAGTGTGAACACACTAATTTCTATGGTGGGCTACATGGATAAGATAGGCTAGATTTTATCATGCTATCTTCTTCATTTGCTAAATGATAAGATGATGGAAGCTTCCTCTTGATGTATGGTTTAGACTTTTCTTCATGGGTCATTCTTCTTATAAGCGGCGCTTTAGGGTGTTGACAAGTGGTGCCACTAAACATAACATTTGGCACTCCATGTGGCACTCCAAGTGTGCTTATGTGGTGCTCTAAGTATGCTCAAGTGGCGCTCGGGTGCTTATATGGCACTCCATATGGTGATCTAGGTGCTTGATAAGTGACACCTCTTTGTGTTGACATGTGGCTCCTATTTGGATACAACTTGCCATAATTATAAAGAAAACCTCTGAACTAGGTCAATTAAGGTGCTTAAAATGTGTTTAAGTTGTTTAAATAATGTTTTAATTGATCTCTATAAATTGCACATGCCTTGATGTAGTGCAAGTTAGAGTTTGAATATCCTTTTAGGTTTATAGCATCAAAGCATTCATTCTTAAGTGAAGTCTTTTGTTAAAACTCTAATTGAAACAATCATCATCTCAAATTACAAAATCTTGTCTTTGGTATCTTTAGCTAACTTGGAGAATTTTCACTGAGTTTCAAGCATATCAAGCCATATCTTACATAGTTCATGAGATGAAATTTCTTGGGGTTTACATAACCTCCAGCCTTATAGGCAAGATTCAATGGCTCACAGAAAGACTTATAAGCTGTCTTGAAGATTTTATGGTCCATATCACATTTTGGCCAAGTATAGACCAATAACATATAAATTAGAGTTACCTCATAGATGTAAAACTCATATAGCATTACATGCTTCATTACTGAAACAAGCATTAGGAGAGAATTTCGAGTAGGTTTCTTTACCAAATGATTGTATTGACAATCATCTTGTGCTAAAACTAATAGCCGTTTTTGGGGACTCATGATGTTATACAGTAAGGGATAGTGATCAAACAAGTTTTGGTACAATGGGATTCCTTGTTACCAGAGGATGTCACTTGGCTTGCTATAAAGACATTTAGAAAAACTTAACTGAGTTTCATCTTAAGGACAAGGTTATTTTTAAGTCGGAGGGGTAAAGTGATGAATATTCAAAAGAGGTCATACAAGAGACCTAAACGTTTTGAGGATTACAGTAGAACTTGAGAGTATATGGACTTAAGCATACATAGTTGAAGTCTAGTTACAACATAATGGAATTAAAAGGAAACAAGAGGATAAATACAAAGATTTCTCAATCAGAGGGCAATCAATTCTTTTAGCCAAATTGGAAATCTTCTTTTCTCATCCCCATTCCTTCTTGAAGCATGCTAGAATTTGAACCAGTAAGATCATTTCCCTTCCTTCTTCAAATCTCGCAAGACACACAAACATAAACCCTAGAGTTAGACATTCATATCATAAGAGAGATCACAAAAAGAACCACATAGAACTATGTTTCGTTAATTTTGATTTATAGCAATAAGAAACTAACTTGAAACCTTAATTTTGATGTGTGCTGTAGAAGGAAGAAGATGGGATAGAGAGATTACTTGAGTCATGCGATTGATCTTTCAAAGAGCACATGCTGAGGTTTTAATTTTCTTTCCCTACGTTATACTTGTTAAATAGGACTTGTATTTGGTTGTTGGACTTAAGTTGCGTGTACATTGGACTAGGCTATGTTGGGTGTTAGGCTTAAGTAATATTTTCTTAATAAAATTGAATTTTTAGGCTATGATTGTATTAGGCTCTTAAAAACAACTTCTATAAAAGAGATCTCAACTTGAACTTCATCGATCCTTTCTCCCATTTTGAAATTATTTCCCGTATATTCTTTAACTACAAAGTCCACAATTATAATGCGGAGTTATTGTCTTCAAAAAAGACCAAATCTTTTTTACCAACAAAAACAAGTTTCTTCATAATATTATCACACACCTTTTCTCTAATAAGGATTAGGTGCAAAACCATATGATAATTGGACTAAACTTGTTTTGTTATGGATATAAATACAAAATCTTTTTTTTATCAAATATATTATAATGATTAGCTTTTCTCTTATGGTGAAAGGGGTTGGAAAGGAATAGTAATCCCTTTATTTATAGTTAAAGGTAATTTAGGAACAAAATATGATTTCTGGTCAAGAATAGTCATTCTTCCAATAAAGCGAAGAATTAGAATTATTTATCTATTTTACATTACATGGAATAGATGTTCTTTTAATATAATTTTTTTGCAAACTAAACGAAGAAATAGATATTTTGCGGTAATAAATGTGGAATACCAATTTCATTCAAATGAAGCAAACATGGTAAGAGGATCAGGCCCCATCAACCTCCTTTTGGTCCATTTCCCATCTCTAATAATTATAGAATCTAGTATTAAGTATGAAACTATTATCTTAAATATGCATGCATAGGAACTGGTTAGTTTTTTTAGTATGTTGTAGTGAAATGGAGGAAAAAAATCACTTGCAATCTATAGAATCCAATGGAGAAAAATGTAATGTTCTGGCATGCTTATGATGGAGTTAATCTCATTAAAATAAAAATTGTTGAGATTATATCAAAATTCTAAATGAATAATAATCTAACCTCGTGCTAATTTAATTTCATCTAGGTAAAATATTGGGCCATAAGCGAATTAAAATTTTTACTTTAGCCAATATTAAATGGAATGCATCAATAAATAGAAAATTAAAAAAAATTTTAAGGAAAAAAATTCAACAAGAAAAATGGCATCGAGATAGGGAATCACTTCAACAGTAGAAGCATGATTGTTAAAATCATGAGTCAACTATAAGGTTCTACAAATTTGTGACTTTATAAGTTTTTTCTTACCTAAAATGTATGTGAAATTGTTTCAATATAGACTTTTATATAGAATTATGAATTTAGCTCTATGATATGTTTATAATTCTATTAACTTTTTACGATTTTATACAAATAAAATTATAATTTTGACAACCATGATTAAATAAAAAAGAGAAGAAGAAGAAGATATTATTAACTACAATGGCTATATACTAGAAGGGATGCTTAGGAAACATAAAAAATGCTCATGAAAAAGAAACTATTATTTTCTCTTTTTTTCCATTATCATTTTTTGTGACTACCCATTAACCATAATTGCCATTAGCTATTAGTTACAATCACCATCTCCACGAATAATAACCACTAAATGCCACAAGTAATTATAGTTTTTTTTTATTATTTCAATAATGCTTGATAATTTTTAAACAATTATTATAACGAATATTGAAAAAAATGTTTTGTCACTAGTTCAAATCTAGTAGAGGGTGAAGTAAGTGTTGGGATTCAACTTTTAAATATGTACATTGGGCTTGCAAAATAAAACACGGTCATTGGTGGCTTGACGGTTGTTCGACATGGCTACTCTAATGCTCAAAGATTACATCTCAAATGTATAAAGGTTAAAGAGTATTGAAGCTATCAAAGTAACACACTTTTCTCCACAATGCACGGAGAAGATATCTATAGGAGACGAGCTCCCAATGGTTACAATCGTTGCATGGTCAACGAGTAATGAGGCTTGATGGCAATTATCATTAGCATGGGGATCAAATCCACATTTAATTGTCTTGCTAGTGGAACCAATGGTAGCTGGGGGGAGCATACTGAGTGGTATGGTTGAGGTTTGCCTAACATGCAACATGATGGGTTGGTTCATCCATGAACCAAAAGGGTTGAGACTCCTTGATGTTCTATATGAGTTAAGACAAATTAGGCTTAGACCTAATGGGTTGGCCCTAAAATGTAATGGGTTGAATTGGGTATGAGGAGCCCATGATTAAAACTCACCATCAATATACATTTCATATGGTAATATTTTTTTTTCTTTTCTTTTGCTTTCAATAATTCATAATTTGTCTTTTCTTCTTTATGGATCATCTAAATACTGTATAAATATATGTTCCATAGCCCGTCAATAAAGAAGGCTGCCCATTTAACGGGCCAATCCATTGAACTAACCTATACAGTATGTCCTTCGATAAAACAGCTCGTTATTAGCCCAATAACAAAGATCTGGACTCATGAAAAAAAAAAGCCCAAGAACATGTCTCCGACCAACCAACATGCCCTTTTATCGACTAGTCAATTATGGGCCCGGTCCATAGATTCCCCATGCAGCCGCGGCGCAACGCGACAGCAGTGTTTCTTAACTGCATGCGCCATGGTGGGTCCGGCATCATTTTCCGATGTACCTACGTGGCAAAATTTGACTGGCTCTAAGTTAATGGGACCGCATTAGTAACAGTTACAGTACAGAAACTCATCTGACGACTGGACGGAAGAGAGAAAACGCCAAAGCCAAAAGATGCTTTCGCCGTCAACGTCAATTAACGTCTTCTTGCAATCCTACAAAACAATTAACAATTATTTCAATTTATTAATTGTTATTTTTATTTTTTATATAAAGTACCACATAATTACGAATTCAAAAGGATGCTCATTTAGCTCTCTTCATAGCAAAAAGTATTTTTTGAATTCATAAAAACAACTAAGTAATACCTCTTATTTCTATAAATATATTTAGATTATGCTAATATATATATTATATATATTTTGAGCTATTAATAATAGCTTAACTCATCTCCAAATTCTAGAAACATTTGGACTATTTAAGTTCTTTTTATTGTTTTACTTACTAAAAACTGTAAGAATAATATAGCCTTTGGCATTCAATTTTAATTTATTTATCCAGTTAATTATCTAAATTTTAATATGGATAATTTCTACATTAATTGAATTTTCTAGGTCAAACATATTATTTGTATTTATTTCATCTAAACCACTTTGTCTCTATTATTTATAATGATTATATTCTACTTATTATTCATATAAGTAGTTAATAAGGTGGATTCAATGTATACGGTATCCTGTAACTATGAGATATATATTTTAAGTGGAATATTTTTATCAATATATTTGTTCAAACACATAATAATCTGTGATTGGTTGAAAAAACTAATTAGATAGATAACTTAATACGGGATTATATAAATATAAATAACTTTATAAAGTTCAATCGGGTATTAAAATTGACATTTTAAAGATATATAGTTAATTAAAAGTTCAATTAAAATCCATGTATACAGTATAACATTATCTTATTAAAAAAAATCAAGTGATAAACATATTGAGTTTTGAACTGCATTTGCTTTATATATATTTATTTATATTTTTATCTATATAGAATGGGGCTATAAAAATATATAGTTATTGGGATATATATATATATATATATGATGAAGGTGGTGGTTGGCATGAGTGGAAGTTTATATATTTTAAATATACATATTTTATTCAATAAAAAATAAAATTTCATCAATTTTTATAATAAATTATCAATAAAATAAAAAAACAAATAAATACAATTTTAAAATTTTTTAAAGCATTTTCATACACTTATGTTAATTTTTAAAAATTTTATTTTGACAAACATCTTCGAACAAAGAAAGAAAAACAATTTTCACCGAAAAGGAAGAAAGAAAAAAAAAAAAACTATAATTGGCATCTGCTTCCCTGGCAACCGCCTCTTCGACAGTACCATAACAGTGTAACACTCACACTCTCCATTAACTCGTACGCTCGTACTCTCTCTCTCTATCTCTCTCTCTCTCTCGTGACTCACAGTGAACAGCGACTATTGCATTTCCATGGATTCTCCTTTCTTTCCGTGAAAAAAAAAAAAAAAAACGACTATAAACTTCACCGTTTCACAACTCTTTAATCAGATCACACACACACACTCTCTCTCTCTGTCTCATCATCATCATTGCAACATACATCAATGTCCAGGTTCGTACATTTTCCTTGGAATCTCATTGAAAAATCTTCTCCCGATCGAGCAATGCTCGATTACAATACATCGCTCTCATAGTGCAATACCGTCCGGTTTAGGTGCTGATTTTTGATTGAAAATGCATTAATCTTTGAATTTACTTTAATTTTGTTCTCAACAGTTTTTGTAACTGGATTCATTAGTGCTAGATTTTTTTTTTTATTGCGTTAGTGTTTAATGCAAGCGAAGTGGATTTTTCACGTACTGATTAGTTAGTTGCACGCGCGATGCGTGATGTGCTAAAAAAAGTATGAATCGTTATTGCACGCTCTATGTATATTTGTTAACTGGCATTGAAGGAGAAGAGAAGCTTTAGAAATTTTATATGCTATATATGCTTGCTGAAGTATGACTTTGCTAGTGATGTGTGGAATGCTGTAAGCGGTTAAGCTGGAACGTAGTAGTGTGTGATGTATTTGAGAATTAAGCAGTGATTTTAGAGTGTTGAGAACTTGTTCTTGAATTAGAAGTTATGACTTATGAGTTTGTAGTTTTGTTGTGTGTTGGATGCTTCACGTGAAATGTGAAAAATGGTTTATATTTAGTTGCTTACATGTTTCATGTAACATAATATGTAATCTCAAGAGCAGATGGTTGGCCTCTGCCTCCTTGGCCTGGAGGCGCTCTGGCCAGGGACTCTTCCAGCTCTCAAGGCCCTCCTAACCCAAACAATAGGCAGTTTTAGGTCTTGATTTGTGATCGAGATGGCAATTGATTTGTTCACTCGAGTTCCTGTCCTTGGAGGTTCATGTGTGTAGATAATATAATATTTTGGCGGAGGGCTTAGTAGCCCAATGGCATGATGTACCTCTCCCACTTTAATGAAGTAGAATGGATTCTTCCTCAGAATGTATTCTATATATCTGACCATGAAGAAAATAATATAATGTTATGATTATCTTTCTGTGAAGGTAAATTACTTCCTTTTTTTGGCTTAATCAGACGTGTGGACCAATGTTTGGATTGTCTATCTTTCATCTATACCTGTATCTGATCCACATCCGTATCTGTACCTGATCTGCATTTATATTTGATTTATATGATTTGTATACAAGTTATTAAGTCTCAATATTTTTTTCATCTGTTTTTTCACAAACATCTGACACTAAAAAGATTTTAAATGGATGGAAAACAGGCGAACAAAACAGGCCTAAATATTTGATTGTTCTATGATCTTTGGAATTTCAATCGCATGTTGCTAGGCAAAACTGGCTTCATATTTAACTAGGGCAATGTTTCTTCAGAGATGAAAGAGATTCATCTTTATACCTTGGATCTTTGGATCTACTGATGCATCTTTATGCTTTCCAGAGGTCCCATGAATCTAAAGCTGTAATTCTTAAATCAAAAGAAGTGCGTCATAGTTTTGAATTCCAAGAAAGCTGGGGAGCAGCTTGTTGTGGACTGCTCAAGTGATGGAACTTGGTAAATTGAATTGGGATGAGATGATCCAAAAGAACTCTGCCAGGTCCATATTGTAAAAACTTTGCAATGATTACAAACGAGCAAGATCCTGAATTTGTTCGATGGGGCCATCAGCTCTTCGACACTGATCCATATTCTAACTGTGCCTATTACGGCATTGTAACACAAGACCATGTAGATTATTGTCAGGGAGACTATACGAAGGAGGATCATTATGGACTAGAAAGTGACAATGTGGATCATGACGAGCTTCTGGCTCAGGTTCTCCAGGATGAACTGTCACAACTAACTGTCACAGAAGCACCTGGGACTCCACCTACTTGTTCTGAACAACTACAAGTGTCTTTTTTCCCACAGAATTGGCATGGCCAACATATTGGCTGTAATTATGGTTCAGGTATAGACTAAATTTTGGAAAAAGTAACCTGGTTTATTTTGTGCCCGTTACCTCTATTCTGTTTTTGTTTCAACTTTGCCTACTTACTTAGTATAAATAATTTTGTAGGGCAGGAGGAGGCAGAAGATATTTTGTATTCCAGTTCCTGTTCTAGCCCTGAGGAAAAGTCATATTATGGTGAAGAGTCCTCATATACCTTTGAGATGGTAGATGATTCCTATGACAGTGAAGTGGGGAAGAGATTAAATCAGCTGATTTCAATACCAGTAAGTGCAAAAAACTTTGCAGTGAAAATTCAATAAGCGGCATGTCCTGTCAGTATTTTCTATTATCATTTCACTTTCTATATCTTTTGCATGTTCATTATCACAAGTGACATGTATTTATCAATTTTCAAATGTAAATTGACTAAACCGAAGTCTTGATGTTTGGATGTTGGTTGTGTTACATGATTTGTATCAATCATTGGGGTAGTGGATGAATGCCGTGTTGGATTATGTTCTAAAGCAAATCATGTTCTCTGTTGTTCACCGATGCCATCTATTCTCTTACCTGCATCAGCTCTTTTATCTGTACACAAAAAAAGTATAATTGTGTTATCATTTTCAAATGTGGGGCAGGGATGAATGTCACAGTATAATTTTGTTCTAAGGAAGGTTGGTGGTTTAAAAGTTGCCTCAAAGTTTAAAATGGGCAACGATATATGAACATAATTTCTGCCCTATCTTCCATTTTAGCTAAGGGTCTGAATTGATGTAATTTTCTGTTCTATCTTACTTTGTAAAGCATATTCCTAAAATCAATGGTGAAATTCCTTCTCTTGATGAAGCAACTTTAGATCATCAGAGGCTTCTGGAGAGGTAACTTCAATTTAGCCTCTTGAAGTTTAATTTATTGAAATCCTTCAGCTTTTTCTATCTCTGCACTATAGCGGCGCACTATTAATGAGATGTAACAGAACATGACGTTTTCTTCTTCAGATTGCAGGTATATGATCTTGTGGAACGTAAAGTTCAAGGAGATGGAAACTGTCAGGTAACATTACATATTTTGTGTTTTTTCAGCTAATCCTTCTTGCTTCCTCTGCTATAATATGCAATTGAAACTATGCATATATGTTTTTAAATTTGTGTCTTAACTCGCATGCCTTCTGCGAGATGAGTGAATTTAAAATAATTTACCTATAGTAGAAGTTAGTAATAACCCAAATTTGATCAACCTTCATTTTCTCATTCAAGCTTGACTTAGTGTAAGTTCATGTACAATATATATGTTCAAGGAACCCCAGTGATGTGACCTAGAAACCAGGACATTGTCCTCGAGGTTCCAACATTTTTTTCTTATCTGAGGAATAAATCTAGTCATAAAACATCTTCATATCTGGAACAAGGAACAACATGCAATGGTTTGGGTTCTTAAATGAAAATAGTCTTTTTATGAGCACTGGTTGATTGCCAGAGGGTGCTGTGTGGTAACACAACCTAGAGGAGGAACAGTGACACAATGGGCCTTGCTTTTACTAGGACACATAGGGAGCATGGTGAACTCTGCTTATCTATAATTTTGCCATGCCAAAATCAACAGGCGAATCCTCATTGCAGAAGATGAACTACCCATGGATAATAGGCATTCCAATTTTACATTTACTTTATTTCTGTTGCAGGGCCCAGTCTATCTGATGATCCAGTTCTTAATTCTAAAAGATTGTATTTTGAATGATGACCTTGGTTGTCGAATGAAGGCGCTGCAAATTATGACCAAACACATAATATTTCTATGCATATTATGAAGTACTTAGGCTTGTTTTTTGTTAGTGTATATGATAGTAAATTTTATGCTTCTTTCACATGGCTTACTATGTTAATTGCATCACCTGTTTCTTATGTGGTCCGTGTCACCTATCTATCATCTCTTACTAGTTTCTTTATGCTCCCAGTTCCGTGCACTCTCAGATCAGTTTTATCGCACTTCAGAGCACCACGAGTTTGTGAGACAGGAAATTCTTAATCAGGTCTGCCAGTTGCTTCCATCTTTGACATGCTTTCTTGATAAAAAAAAATTGTGCTTTGCCATGCTAGTCTTATTCCTGGAATTGCATTATTTTGTTTGTTTGCATATTTCGGAGATCAGCTAAAGTCTTTCAGAGAGACCTATGAAGCATATGTTCCTATGGCGTATGATGACTATTTGGAGAAGATGTCCAGGTTCATTCTCTACCATTTCATAATTACCGGACTTTCCTTTTCGAAATAGATCTGACATCGTTTTTGTTCCTGCTTTGTGAATCATAACAGGAGTGGTGAATGGGGTGATCATGTCACTTTGCAGGCTGCTGCAGATTTAGTATGTGTTGGGACTTCTTACTTCTTCTTTTTTTTTTTTTTCTTTTCTGGTGATGTTACTGCTGATATGAGCTTTTTGCACTACGGAAAGCCCTTAAGCTTGTCCTAGAAATTGCCCAGGACTGGCCAATTAAAAAATTCTCTCTGAGATGTTTTAATTTTCAGCTTTCTATGTTTATGCCTTCAACTTATGACACCCATTACATTTCATAGTTTATTCAGTAACACTAAGCCAAAGCCTTGAGGACATTATTTAAATTATTGCATCACAATATCACGACCCATAAAAAGGTCATCTATCTATGGAAACATGGAAAGCTTTGAACCTAAAAGGATGTCATTTTTCCCAAAAATGTGCCAGAAGGTTCCTATTTAAGGAAACTTGAAACGTTTCATTTCTCATGTACAGTTGTATCTATTTATGGAAACTTGAAGGTTTCATTTCTCATGTATAATTGTATCACTTACAGTCTTCTGCCCTCTGTAAGATTACTAACTCCATTTGAGGGGTAAACATAGAAACCAACCACATCTGATTAAGGTTACCGAATATTTGCAGTATGGAGTGAAAATATTTGTCATCACATCATTCAAGGATACTTGCTATATTGAGATTCTTCCAAGCGATGAAAGGTCAAAACGAGGTAGGCTTGCATTTAAATTTCAAGGTACAAATTCACATATTACTTTTGATTTGTTCATGTCAATTTCTTTTGAGAAAATGTTCTATAGAAAAAGGAATATTTTGTTTCTTGACATGTGCAAGTGATACATTTTGTTGTTTAGTCGACTTTTTTGCATCTCTAGCCACTCCATTTTTTATCCAGTTCCTTGCCTGCTCCTTTGGCTTGATAATATTTTCAAACTGGTTTATCCCACCTACTTTGACCAGCTATATGGGTTTCAATGTGCCAGTCTAGGCATTGTGCCCTCCCTAGTTGCTGTTTTTACTTTACCCTGAGACAGTCTATTTGAATTATTATTTTAAGATTGTCTCTCCACCCAACATTGATGCGCTCGTAACTGCAATGTTCTTTTTATCTGGTCTAGTAGAAGTGTTTTGATCAAAACTGCTTTCAGTGATTATGATTTTCTTCAGTTGATCCTTGCTGTTTTTCACTTTTTAACAACTCACACTCACCTAATGACATGCTTTCCATGGCACTTTGTCCAAAAACCAGTTGCATGGTAATGATGTTCCGCATGAAGCTCCTTTGTTAGCATCGCATCACCATATTAATTACATGAGAAAATCTCATCAAAGATCTGATGATCCTGTTGCAGTTATATTTCTGAGTTTTTGGGCTGAGGTGCACTACAACTCAATCTACCCTGAAGGAGGTACGAAGCCATTGCTTTCATATATTACTAACCCACAAATGATTTACCTGCCATGAACATGATTAATTAGTTCAAAGGTTAAGCATTCAAAATACCATGATTATAACACTTTAAAGAGGTAGTAATCCCTAAAGCTGGCATAGGAAACTCTTAGATGCTTAAACTAATAACTCTAAGAAAATGATTTTTGCTATATCTGAACTCTTTTTGACCTTGTTTGTTTCCAAGTTTGTTCAGTTTTGCGATTACCATTTCACTGACAGTATCAGCTTTGTGATACTCTTTACCAAGATGAATCCTCTTCACTGTAGCTTGTATAATAATGTTATTCTAAGCTGGACAGTGCCTCATATAATTTTCTTTGGTGACCGAAAGCCATGTTGTGAATACAGATGCCTCTGCATTTAAGGTGAAGAAGAAAAAAAAGTGGCGCATGTTCCGAAATAAGCATTCAACAACAACCTGCGAGTATTCATGATTAGATGGTGGGTTTTTATTTGTTTTGCTTGTGTATTCTGGAGAATGAAACAGCACGCTGCTTCTTCCACAGAATATATTTTTAACAATTCCTTGCCCACCTTTTTAACGTGTTGTGAACCATGGATTTCACCTCTAAACACATCGAGGCACAATCTCCGTTCTTTAAAAAGGTCAGGCCTCATTGGTGAACGATCTTGCCGGGATACAAATATTGTTTCTTTGTTTTCTTCTCAATAAAATTATTTTCTCTTCAGAATTCTAACAGGGTAATAAGAAAGATCTCATGTTTGCTGCCTCCTCCCTCTCTCTCTCTATCTCTTCTCCTCTGAGGAATTTTGCTCCTTTTGCTTAAGTTAGCTTTTCCATGCAAATTTTTGAATTCCGAGAGCATGTTTGGGTACTTATTTATCAAGAAACACATGATACAGCATGGGACAAATGAGTGGTCTCTTCTGGTTAGGGCCATTAGGTACCTAATTTTACGTTGGGTCTTGTCTGGTTCATATATATATAAATTTTTATTCATTATCTTTATGGAATCAATTTATGTTGACATGTTTGCTAAGAAAAAGATACAAAACAGATGAAGATGAAAGTAAATATATATATATATATATATATATTTTTAAATTAAGTACCCAATAAATCCCTATAAAGTTAGGCATGGCTACCTTTGTTAGAACTTAATTGTGAAATGGAAACAAATAAGATATGGTTTTGTCAAATTTTTTTTTTTTTTTTTTTTTCAGCTGAAACGTTGAACTTCAAACAGTTAGAAGAGATATAAAAAAGAAAAGGACAATATAAAGTGGCTAGACGGTCCAAACTGGCTAATATAAGGTAAAAGATTCCGGCCACTCTTAGCTAATTCTGTTGCATCACACTGTCACATTTCTGGAAAACTTTGTCATTGTTCATTGCTGAGAAATTTATCCTGCTGTGCTAGTTGGAAATAAAATCACACTCGCAAGTTCGGTTTACTAGATGATAGTAGTTGCTTGAATGCCATATAGCGAAGCTTACATGACCAAATGAGAATGCGTCTCTGCTTGCCAGATTCTGTTTGAGGCAAATCTATAATCGCAGAACATGTATGATCTAATCAGTTTAGTCCTTTTTCTGGTGGATGCGACTTCTTTCTTTTCCGAAACGACCTGACTGCCTCAGGGGAGGGGCTTTTGGGCTGTGTTCATGCTATAGACAAGATTACACGACAATGGTGTAGGCCAAAATGATTGGACGACTTTGTATCCAACTGGTTACACGTACTAATCATAATTTGTTTCATAGTTAGAGAAGTTCCAGAAGTAGTTATGGCTGCTATAGTTTGTAACAAGAGTAACAAAATCGGATTATTATCTCTAATTACATTAACTAATTGTGTAGATCTATCACAATGACCTACTATAAATAATGAATGATGAATAGTATTGGGTTTTATCCCCTTTAATGAAATATTGGTTTTTCATTGACATTTCTAGAGTTCCAGGGTGACTCAAATAGCCTTGATTCATATCACAAATTTGCAAAATCAAATCCAAAAGTGATTAGTGATAAACCCTAATTGTAAGAGTGAAATAATAGAATTCAAAGAGAGTAAAATAGGTTGTTTAGCTTTGGTCAATATGGAATAGAATGAGATGATAAAGGGTGGAGAGCTTTTTAGTGAGTTTATGGATTGAGCTTGATTTTGTAAGTGGAATTTTTCTCATAGCATCAGATATTGAATCCATCAAGAATATGTTTTTAGTTATTTGGAAGGAGATGCCTCTAGGTGGTTCCAATGGATGCATCTCAATAATCAATTGACAACACGGGATGCATTCTAATCATGTTGTTGAATTATCCAAGATATTCTTACTTCCTTGCTTCATTTTAGGTTTAAAGATGCATAGTAGGCGAGAATTGCAAATAGCCAAGCCTGTAACATTAGTTCAAGCGATTGTTTTAGCAAAGTTACATGAGTTGAAATTCAATGACTAATTCTTATGAAAGTAAATTGGATTCCACTTCATCCTTTAATTTGAAACCACAATCCTATTTGAAGACATCATTCACTGCTCTTGCTAATATTATAGTAGCCAAAGTAGTGGTGCAATCGTCGAAGAATCAAAAGCAAATTCCAATACATTAATTACCAATAGAAAAGATGCAACAAAGAAGGAAAAAAAGACTTTGCTTCAATTCACAAGATCATGACTGCAAAGCAAAATTTATGGTTCTTTTATCTAATACTATTGATGGACAACAAGAGTATATTATCGAAGAGGTATTTATTTGACACGCAAGGATAGTAAAATTATTGCAGTCTGAGTTAGCATGCACTTTCTAGGGAAATGGTGCCTGAAACAACGCGATTTAAAGGATTGGTAAATAATAAGAGTTTGAATGGGCTTATTGATTTAGGAAGCACACACAATTTCATACAAAGTCAAATTGCAAAGTATTTGAGCCTTTCAATCACTCCATCTCCCACTTTCCACATCATCATAAAAAATGGGTAAATATTAGAGTGTAAAGTTCGATGTCGCAATGTCAATATCTCTACTCATGATTTCACATGTTTGGCCACATTTTATGTGTTGCCAATTCAAGGAGCCGATTTGATATTAGGTGTTTAGTGGTTGAAGGAACTAGGACCAGTTATGATTGATTACAATCAATTGTGTATGATTTACTTATCAGGGAAGGAATATTGAGTTAAATGGAGATAAGCAGGCTTTAATATAGCATATTTCTCACCATCAGTTACAAAGAATGATTCAAGTAGATGTAGTAGCTTCGTTATATCTAATGGTAGCTTAGAATGGTGTTGAGGGTTCATTAAGTACCACCAACAATATTTGAGTTAGACTCAATTTTAGGCAGATTGTCTCATTTATTCAAGACATCATCATCCTTACCTCTAAAGTGTGGTCTATTTAACATCAAGTTCATTTACAACCAACTATCTCTTTATAAATGTCAAGCCATACATATATCCGCATTTTCAGAAAGGAGAGATTGAGAAGCAAGTCAAGGAGATATTTGAATAAGGTACAATTGATAATAGCATAAGCCCTTTGTCAAGATGGTTCGTGGATCGTTTGTATAGAATATAGAGCACTAAACCAAGTAACCATTAAGGATGAATTTCCAATGCCTACAATTGATGAATTGTTATATGAATTAAGGCATGCCACAATTTTTTCAAAGTTGGATCTTTGATCAAGATATCGTTAGATTTGTATGATTACTAAATACATTCATAAGACTACTTTTAAGACCCATGAAGGCCACTATGGATTCTTAGTGATGCCCTTTGATTTAAGTAATGCTCCGGCTACTTTTCAATCCATCATGTACTCTACTTTTAAGTTACACTTACAAAAATTTGTTTTTTTTTTTTTCCTTTTAATGACATGTTGGTATATAGCGAATCTATGGTTGCTCACATTGCACATTTGACACATGTATTCAAAATATTATCCAAGAATACTTTCTTTTTGAAGAATTCAAAATGTGCTTTTGGTGTTGACTTTATAAAGTACTTGAGACATGTTGTTTCACACAGATATATTGGTCTAGAATTGGGTAAGGTGGAAGCCCTTAAGAATTGGCGAATACTTACATCTTTGAAGCAACTTTTTTGGGTTTATCAACATAATAAAGAAGATTCATAAAGGGTTATGCTTCAATTGCATCCCCATTCATTGATTTACTCAAGAAGGATCAATTTAGTGATCAATTGAATAATCTGAAGCCGTTCAACATTTAAAGTAAGCTTTATGCTCAACTCCATTATTTCAGCTACCAAATTTTGCTAAGAAGTTTGTTATCAAGATTAATGCCTCAAGTACTGGTATGGGGACAATTATATTACAAGATGAGAAATCACTTGCTTTCTTTCATAAAAAGTTTCCATCTCATATGGCAAAAGCATGGACCTATATTCATGAGTTTAAAAGAAGCACATTCACTTTCTTTGATAACTTGTATTTATCAGAAGCACACTTTATTATTATAACTGATCGTAGGAGTTTAAAAGAATTATTAAGCTAAGTTACTTAAACTCTGGATCAACAAAAGTGCTTGGTCAAGTTGCTAAGGTATGACCATGGTATTGTTTACAAATCTAAACTTGAGAATAAGGCGGCTAATTCACTTTCAAGGTGACAGTTATTTGTTGACTCTATCAACTATATTAATGTAAAATTGGACTTGTGAGCCACGTTCCCTTTCTTTGGTAACTTGTAGTAGAGGCAATTAAAGGCCCTATCATGAGTTCTTGATTAAGACTTTAGTTAATATAGCTGTTGCATTTCATTTTAGAAATGGGTCAAAATGCCCCTTATTTTTAAAGCTAATTTTTAAAAATTATTTTTGTGAAAATATTTAGTGAAATATCATTACAAAATTATAACCAGAGGATGCAACTTTGTTATGGCAGTTTGGTAATAAAAATTTAAAAAGCAATCGCAAATAAAAAACATAACTTAAGGAATTGCAAATTTTAATATTTTTTTTATTGCTTAAATGAAACAATGCGTTTCGACCACAAAATCACTTTTATGCATGATAAATTCTTTTTATTATTTCGAACCAAAGTCCCTCTCTCTAAAATACTATCGAAGAACGCAAAAAAAAAGTCAAAAAGATTTGTTAGTGTGTTTGAAGTTTGTTGGTGGTGTAGTGGAAAGCACATTTTCATTTTGCAACTTTTCTATTAAAAGCACACCGCATACTAAAAGGTGCAATCTATTTCTAAAATTGCATATTTTACACTTGATTCTCTTTTTTAATCATAATAAATTTCAACCACTTAACAACTAAAACAAAATTGTTTCTCATAGTTATGATTTTGCAACGCATTTTACTAAATATTTTCACTAGAACATTTTTTAAGAAGCCAGTTTTCAAAAGAGGAGAGTATTGACCCAATCGTCTTATCTTATTTATAAGAAAAAACATCTTAAAAGGGAAATGAAACTTCTCTTTTGGAGATGTGATGGATAGAGATAAAGATAAAGATAGAGATCCATCTAGATCTTGATTCACTATTTCAATTTTCTTGATTCTGATAAATGATTGCCTTTTTTTTTTGACAACAAGTTTTAAATCTTAATGCAGGCAAGGAAACATCGTTTTTCAATTATTACTTGCTGGCTGGGTCGGAGCGTAGACGAGCGAGCAGAGCCCAGGAAAGAGGGAAGCCCGTCATAGAGCAGTCGACTAGAAGTAGAAGACTGCTGGCCTGAGAGAAGGCGGCCTCTCTCGGCAAAGATGGCCCAATTTATCTTTTTTCTTTTTTATTTGATTTTATCAGGAAAAATCCTAATATTATAATACTTTGGTGGAATCTTAGTTTATTGAGCATTGCTAGATCATATTGAGGGCTCAAACTATTGAGGTTATTCAAATTTCTAGTTCTTTTTTTTTTTTTTTTTAATATAAGAATGCTTCATTATTTAAGAAAGAACTTTCATGTAACTTTATCTAAAGATAAGAGTATGTTGAAGACCCACAACCAGTGCAGTAAAGTTTGCCTTCAAGGTAGGAGTTGTAATTGTGATTGGTTAGGGGGGTAGGGTTATTGGATTCTCACTTAATGTGAGTAAGACCACCAAGATACATAATTATTAGCTATAATTTTTTGCTTACTTTAGGAAAGAGGCTTTCAATAGATGATGGTTACACTACTATCAATCAATAGACCAAAATGATAAAAGAAAAAATACGAAGTAGAAAAGTTATATGATAGATGGTAATTATCTTGCACGATTCGAGAGTATACGGTACACTTTGATCAGCTGGGGAATCTTTAGGTTTATATAACGTATCGTGATATTGAAGTAGCATGGCTTGGTTTCTGTAATGATCAACCAAACATTCCACACAGATGAATTAGAAGTATTGAGCTAAATTTAAAATATTTTCATCTTGATTAGTTTGATACATACATTTCGAATTTTAGCTTTGATTAGACAAAATAAAAAAAAACCCTATGATTTGTTATGATCTTTATATCATAGCATAATATTAAAATATATAGTATAGTAAAGCTTTTTATACACTATTTAGAATTTAAAAGGATTATTTTAGGTTTTTTTTCTAAATGACTTGTTTTATTCGACGATGAAATTTTCATACCAATTAATAGATAATATAAAAATTTTAAGTTTCGTTTTACCTCTTGAGGCACTTTTTGTCAAAGTACCATGTCCACTTTGCAAACCAAACATGGCACTCTACATTTTATGTAATCAAATCACTTAAAATTATACGAAACGAATACTTCATAAGATTTCCCAAGATTGGAAAATTGATAGAAAACGAGTAAAAAGTGAGATAATCATAATGTTGAAGATAAATTACAGAAACAATAGTAATCGAGAAGTGTTTGTTAATTGAGCCAATAAAGAATGTATAAATTATGTTTTATTCTTGGCCAAAACAAGGCATAAAGAGTGAAAATTAAACTTTTATTTTTCCCACCACCTTAAAACTTTTCCAGTGCATCACAACCTTAGTTGATAGTGCAATGCCAATTTGCCAAGCAGGAAGGGGGAAAAAAAAAGTAAAACACAACTTATTCTATCAAATTAAATGGTGAAAGAGGCCGAATCAAGGCTAGGTAAAGCTTGTAGTTTCCATGATCACATGGTATGTTTAACACTAATCAAACACTAGCGATATATAATATAAATATAAATATATATTTCTACTTATAAAAACACAAAGCAGGCTTGTGATCTCTCAATCACCTCCCATCTTTCCTTACCAATCCCTTTCTTGGTTGGATCCTGTTATGTTAGCTCTTCGCATATATGACTCTGGCTTTCTTCATCTGCTCTTTGTCCGAATCCAATCATCTATGTTGAATCTGATTCCCCCCATTGATTGGCTTAGTGTTCAGTCTCATCATCTTTCCTTAGGGTGATCTTCTGTCTATTGACCTAAAAAGCAAGTAGTTATACCAAACAAGATGCCCATATGGTGCATGGCTTATTAAATTGCACAATGATATCAATGTAAGTGTACTTATGATTTGGGGTGAATTCAAGATTTTCTTAAATTTGGGGACTGTTTTCTTATCTGTAAGGTTAGGGATGAAATGCCGGATCGATAGTTGACAGCTTGCCCAGGAAGCTTTTTAGTTCTTTGATTGTAGCCGGTGGTGACATTTCCTGGATTGCTCGTATCTTTTCAGGATCGCTTTCAGTGACCGCTTTCCACAAAGCATTGCCCTTCGTAGCTTCATCCCTATTGAAGGTTTGAGTGAAGAATCAAAGTTTGCTGTAACTACGAGTTAACAGTGCACCTTTCTTTGGGTTGCTTTACATGGAAATGAAAACTGGTTTAAAAGTAAAAGGTAGGCCAAAACAAGATCACACAGGTCTTCGAACGACGGGGTAATCGAAAGAAGCCACCACCCAATCATTGAGCGAAAAGTTTGATGCGTATGGAAGTAGCAGAAGCCGGATCAACATCATGGCAACGGCTTTCTAGAAACCGTTAGCATAAGCCTCCTTTAAGGAGAGGAAGGTATGTCTTCTTAAGAAAGCCAATGCATAGAACATCATGTGAAGACAGTACCCATTCTTCTAAATGACTTGTCCACCCACAGACACTAAGGCTACAAACAATTTCCAACGACTCAAGGTGACAAAAAATTTTAGGTAATTAAAAACAAATATATTTACTTCGTTCAAAGACCCAAAATGAGTGACTTCATCTACAAAATTCTTGGCACTGCCACAGCTGAAAATCAGAACACTTATTTAGGTCCTACATTGAGTTTGAAGGGGGTAAAACCTCAAGAACTTGATAAGTAAACTGACTTGCCTGCCACAGGATAGGTCCCAAGACAAACTCAATACCACCAAACGCAGAATTTCCTAGATCTTAGAGAAGCAAAATTTACAATAGAATGAGTCATAATCAATCCAATAAAAAAAATATAAAAAAAAAGTTCAGAGCAATTTCCGAATTTTATGCTGAGCCCCGCATTTCTGCAGTATCCCTTAAGACCCCTCCATCTGAACTGCTGAAAACAGTATCAGGTACTTCTTCAATATCAGCGGCAGGCTGGCAGAAATATGCATGTGTAAGCAGCAAAATTACATTGACGATATGCAAATGGTGATGGCAAATTTTAGAGCTG
This sequence comes from Combretum micranthum, assembly GCA_024138025.1. Taxonomy (NCBI): domain Eukaryota; kingdom Viridiplantae; phylum Streptophyta; class Magnoliopsida; order Myrtales; family Combretaceae; genus Combretum; species Combretum micranthum. Next base: position 476,378 of record JAMXBD010000533.1, on the reverse strand, counting down.
CAATGTTAATACCTGAAGTACTTGCAGTAGACACAAGAATAAAAAATCAACAATCATAACTAGACAGAACAGTTTTCCAGCCCAGGATCCACATGAGAGATAGCTGATAGAGAAAGAACAGTCAGCAAGCAAGAATTTATGACTGCGTATTAAAGAGAGAGAATGAGAGAGATCCTATGAGCCAATGCACCATACAGTGAATTGACTGCAGAGAGAAATCGTAAATCCAGGTCCAATCTCAAACTAAAGTCAAACAAAATAAGTCTGTCCAAGAAAATATGCTAGTCATTCGGGAAACCACATGTACTTTTATAGCAACTTAAAAATCCAAATCAACTGTGCATGCAATATTTTGGGGGAACTGCTCCTTAAGGACATATATAGATCTTCCATCATGGTAGGACTTCAAGAATTTATTCAAACTTAGAAAATAGACAAAACACCACCTACCGTGACAGTCGTTCCAAAAGATTCTGGCTGGAGCACCTTAAAGCACGCTCATAGACAATCTCCGTCCTTTTGGCAACATCATGCCAATCATAAAGTTTCTTCATCTAAAAGAAAATTGACAAATTAATTGGTTGCCATGAAAGAACAGAACAAACCAACACGATAAAAAAGTGAAATTGAAATATTTTTATTTACCCGGTCATGCATACTTTGCGGGTCAATCATGGGAAGTATAGATATAGCCTTCTTGATTGCCCGTACCATGTCATCAGGATCTGGTTCTGCCAATACAACCATGTCATCTGGCAGAACCTAGAAGCAAAAATGAGAGATCAGACAATTAACAAAAAAGGAAGCAACCAACAGCAGATAGCTAAAAACTTCAGCAGTGCTGCATACCTCTGGGACACCTCCTACACATGTACTGACTGTTAATAATCCACAACTCGCCGCCTCCAATATGGCTATACAAAATGCTTCAGTTAGAGAACTGCACAAAAATAGATTACAATTAAAAAATATAACTGAAGTCACAGAAGCTTCCACACCTTATACTGGCAGAATTTTGAAAAACTGATGGAAAGCATTATAGTAGTTGTCCCACAAAGGGCATCGAACTCCCCTAAAATTTCTCGTGAATGCAGCAGTAGTTCTTTCTTAAATTACCGTATATAGCATGCCATAGACAGTAACTATTTAAAGTTCTATCTCTCTTCTGTTACAGATAAAACTAAAACTAAGTTTAGTTAGAAGAGACAGCATTGAAAATGGGTACTATACAACTGCCTCCTGCATATGCCCCACTTATCATTCACAATGTACAATATAGTTGAAGAAAAAGCTTTAAACCCTTCACTAGATTAACAGACCATCAAAAGCTCCATCAGTATGGTTAGAAAACCTGAAGTTGTGAAGCACTAGAACCATATTGCAAAATAAGTGTAAATTAAAAATGTTGTATCCCCACTTAAAATATTACCTGCTCAACTTAAAGGAAGGAATAAACTTAAAAGTAATTCAATGGAGTCATCAATATGTGAAGGACACAGATCAAGATAATAAATATATCACCAATCTAAAGACCTTTCCACCTGTTCAAGAATATGTGACCAGAGATTAGCACAGAGCGCACTCGAGCATGAGGGACAGCACCCAGCATTTCAACTCTATCTTGAAGGGAATGTTTCTCTCTCATCTCCTCCAAGCGCACGCGCTTAGGCCCATCACCCCCAACTATGAAGCGCACCTTACATTTTAAAAATGACAAGCATGAGGGCTGAAGTAGATTAGGATTACTACTTTAAGACTGATATAGTATGCAATTGATCATTTTCAATTGCTTCATCATCTTTGCTTTCTCTAAACCTAACTGATAAGGTTGGAAAGGGAAATCTATTACATGCAACATAACCCAGAAGGAAGAGTGAGGTTCAGACTTGATGAACAAGAAAAATATGAAGCTGAATAAGGTAACCGATATCAGACCAATTAATAAAATGCACATGCACATTGTTTAGTTAATATGCTGAAGATATTCTAAACAGTAAATGCACATATTAAATGTGGGAGGATGCTTATATCTAAGTATCACAATCAAATTCATTTATATTACAAAAGCTTCAAGGAATTACATGCAGACATAGATAATTAATTGGTTACCTTACCAATACTAAGAAAGCATGAGAAACCGAAGAAAAAGCAAGTACCAGTATCAAATTTCACACTCAATGGCATGCAAGCCATCGTTGAGATTGTAACCAATCATTAACAGAGAAGGAACCAAAAAATAAAATTAGTAGAAGAAAAGGAAAAAAGGAAAAAGAATACAACACTGTTTGTTTCATCATCTTTCTGCCGTTTTGGCTTTATTTTATTTTATTTTATTTTTTTGTCTTTTTCAAATAGAATATTTGCCAAAAACTGAAAAAAAGACATTTTTATTCATAAATTGATTAAATAGACCAAATATTGATATAAAATAAATATAATACAAATAAAATACAAATATGATACAGATACAGATACAAATACAAATACTGATAAAAACATCGATGAAAAACAAGCCATCTAAATAGACCCTAAATAACAAGGAAAAAGATACTTCAAGTAACCAAACTTATTACTAAAAAGAGCAATGCAATCAATAAATGGCTGTAAGCTCAGAATGGCTAACAGTTAAAAAAAAAAAAATGTTCCAAACGTTTAGCTAATTGATATTTTAAGGTCATACGTCCAATCTACATGACAAGAGGCACAGGTTACTAAGATTCATATGTGAAAGCAGGAAAGAGAAAAATTGCTGGTCTCATTCCTAAACGAACAGATATCGACCAAGCGAAAGCATAAGATGTGGACAATAATGTCTTCTCTGGGAAACTTACATGAGGAAACAGCTTGCAGACTTCAGGAATGACTTCCACTAATAAATCAGCACCTTTTCTGTAAACCAATCTGCTAAGTACAACTATTATAATTTCATCAGTCTTAAGGCGCTCTGAAGCAGGTTGAAACATTGCTGTGTCCACCGCATTCGGTATCACAAACACCTTCTCTGGTGGAAGCCCTGACCTTAGAACTGTATTTTCCTTGCTAGTATGAGAAACACAAATGGCCTGACTCACATCTGCTAAAGTAAATTGCAAAACCTTGTTCATGTGGATGCTTCCAACATCAGCAAAACCATACAATGAATGGTCAGTAAATACAACTCTATATCCCATAGTACGTGCATGCATCAATGCTTCATGACAAAGTGTTGAAAAAGCTTGATGGCCATGAACCAATGATATTCTTTCCCGGATGAGGATGGTTCTAACAATAGGAAGAGTCCCATATAACGTTGGTAACGTGTTCTGCATGAGGAATGGTTTCCAAGGCACATAGTAAACTTTTAAACCACCAGTCATGTATCTCACACCTGAGCGATTTCCATAAGCATGAGTTATAACAACAACCTGAATTACACCAACAATGAAAATATCTAAGCCAAAAAGACTGACAAGACATCAGTTATAATTAAATGTATTGCCTAATTTTTTCAAGTTTTACGTAAAGAAGAGTTTTGATGAGTCTGGATTTCTTAGGATTAAGGCAAAAATTCACAGATTGAGCTTGAACAATAGAATGTAAAAGCAACTAGAGCATCCACAAAACGTTTGTGAGCCCTCTCAAATGTTTATATCATTATTATTATGACTAAACTGATTATCAAGATGAGTTTTCTATCCATATAACAAGGGAAAAAAAAAGCTAATAGATGACTATTTTATTTTTGTTAAGTGTTAATATGTGATCATTAATCAGTAATAGGTCCTCCCAGCAAACTGTTTACTGCTGCAGCCTGACCTTGTGTCCAAGTCTCAGCAAACATTGTGAAAGGTAATAGATGTGGTTCTCTACACCACCAAAGTTGGGAAAGAAGAAGTCAGAGACCATCAAGATGCTACGCCTTTGCTTATCATCCATGATCTTGTCTACATTACCTGCAATACATTTGGAAAGGCAATATTTTACAGAAAGGGAATGGAAAATCAAAGAAACATCTCTATCTAATGGCACAAACCTCAATTTGAAATTAAAAGATCATATCATTATATGAAAGCATTCCTGCAGACAAAAACAAGAAAGACCCTCTATTACATGCCACTACCACCACAATAGAAAAAGTTGCACCGATAAAAATAAATGGCAAAGCTTGACCATTAAAACAGCATGCACATCATCATATTCTGTTATCCATGAGTAAAGATTCAGAATTGCAAAAGGCCATAAGAAAAAACAGCCCAACGAGAATTAACTATAATCCAGCCACCCTAACTTTAATTAAAATGGGACCCATTCAAAATAACACGAACACACATGTGCATATGTACATATGAATATTAACCTCGCAGGCAAATTGCTGCTTATAAAAAAGAAGTAGAGGAAGATAAAGCCAAAATTAGCAAAATTGTAAAAGAAGAATGACTGTAATATCTTCACTTGTTAAATCTCGTAATTCTGCAATGTAGTTTATACAAAAGGAAAGAACTTCACATGCCAAGGTACATTTTGCAGCTGAGCTGTGGGGGACCAAAAAAAAATATATATATATACATACACAAATAATTTAATTGAGTTGTGATGTATAATACTGACAAACAGCCTTCATGGTACCCACGTTATTTGAGCTTAAGATCATATTTATAAGAAGTATTATCTAGGTACAAAATATGTAGGAAAGAAGCAAACAAACTGAGAACAATAAAACATAACAAGAGTCTTTCATAAACTCATCAGACAGATACTGCCCAATTGAGAGTTCTCTTTCCTTTTATCCAGCCATTCACCAGCTACCCCTATACAAGCCCATATATAGTGGGCTAACTAATCCTTTTCCAATATAAGAGCTTTATTTCTTAATAAGTTCCCGTGCATTGCATTAGACTTCATAACTTTGACTAAAACATGATGATCACAGAGGAGCTAATATAAATAACATATTAGATGGAACATATGTCATAGCCCTGAATTTTCAGCAATGAAGATCCCTACAAGGCACAAATGGAAAAAGTAGCTATTCCCTTGAGCAAGTAACTAAAGTTTAACTTAATCATTAGAACATCGTTACACGCAAAAAGTAACTGATATTACTTCAAAGAAGTCAATTGATGAATTGCAAGAAGAAACACAAAAATACATTGCTGATTTTCATAACAAAAGATTCTTTGAGTAACAGCACAGTAATTGACGCAGAAGTATAATTGTTTAGATTTCAACTTCTACTAATGACGCTAGCCCACAGGGCCAGGAGAGGGGGAGGAGGTGGTGGTGGTGGGTGGGGGTGTGGTGGTGTTGTTGGCGCTTCTACTAATGACTCGAACGTAGCAACTTTCAAGGAACGACAGGTCGGTTATCAAATGCCTCTCTAGATTCTAATACATCTGGAGAGTATCGTTTGGAGAGTAATTCAACTTGTTCAGCAAATGATTTACTTCCATAATCACCAATGTGCCTGACCATTTGGTCCCATCGCTTTCGACATAGATCGCCTGACCTTCCCTCAATAAGATTGTCCCAGTCAACATCCTCCATTGAACAAGCATCCAAGTCAACAAGAGCATTAAGCAACCTGTAGTCATCGGCATCGGCCCATTTTCCCTCCACCACCATAGGCGAGGTTAATTGCCTGTACCACTTATCACAGCAAGATGAAACAACTCGAGTTGCCATCTTATCACTTATAGCGGTCCAAGCAATATTATCTCGTAGCATTCCATGCTTTGACTTCTTTTCATCAAAGGCTTTCATGTGTATATCCAAGTTTACTAAGTCAAATAGAGTCTGGTCTTCTTGGGACCAATGTCCTTTCTTCAAATTGGCCACTTTTATTCTTCGCCATGCATCCTTCACATGAAATCTGTGCTTTCCCAGCGCATCGCCTAACTTCCTCCAATCTGCTCCATGTTCTTCATGGAATTTCTTGACAAAGTTGTATTCTTCTGCAGTCCATGTACGCTGCTCAGCTCTTTCAAACAAAACATGAGCACGGTGGTAGACACTTGCTAAAGGCCTCCAGGGTAAAGCAGATGCTATTTCTTTCCAACATATTTTCGTAATCTCAGGGTAGTCTTTACAGTGAAGGACCATTTCAACTCCATTTTCACGCAGCTCTTTAGCCTCAATGAAATCATAAACAGCCTTTCTAACCAGCTTCTTCCTCTTCTGAGAACCGCTTGCCTCGTACTAGTTTCTCACCATCATCAGCATTTGATTCACTTAAGCTATCGGTTGAAGAAAAAACCTCAACATGATCAGCAAAGCTCACTTTCTTGGACTTTTTCTTAGTAGATTGAGCCCAGAATGTTGTGACTCCTCAAAAGACTGTTCTGATGGTGCCACCTTTGTATTCCGCACCTTTACCTTCTTGCTTATCTTTGTTGCTTTTCCATGATCCCCTTCCTCACCTCTACCAATGTTATTCTGAACCTTGCTTCCTTTCTTTTTCTCCCTCTTCTTTTCTTTCTTTTTGCTACTATTTTCCAAGCAATCATCACCTAGCAACATTCCATCTTCTTTAGCCTGGCTAACAACTATAGAAGATTGTTCACCTTGACTTATCTTCTTCCTCTTCTTCTTTTTCTCCTTTTTATCTTTGTTAGTCTTGTCTAATTCACTGGTTTGACTATCCCCAAAATTTTCTCCTGGCAAAAGAATTGCATCAATTCCCTCCCTATGCTTGCGCTTTTTATGCCTTTTATGTTTATCTTCTCGTGTTTCCTTAAAAGAGGCTCCATCAATTCTATCAAAAGGATTGACATCCCGGTTGATGTCCTCCAAATCAGCCTTCAGGGATTCGTTGCCAACCTCATCATCGCTAACCCTTGCATCATTCTTCTTCTGTTTCTTGCGTTCTGCCTCATCCTTCTTCTCCAGTTTCTTTTTCTTATTCTTTTTCCTATCCTCTGTCAAACTATTATCCACAGCCTTATGGCATTTGTCCTCTTTTTGATGTTCATTTTGACTAGCACAGTGCTCACTTCCAACCTCATCATCACTGATTGTCATCATTCTTCTTTCCGTTCCTTGCGTTCTGCATCATCCTCCTTTTCCAATTTCTTTTTCTTATTCTTCTTCCTATCATCTGTCAAACTACTATCCACGCCTTATGACATTTGCTCTTTTTGATGTTCATTTGGACTAGCAAAGTGCTCACTACCACCACCACCCAACTGTTTACTCCTTTTTTTCTTCTTGTCTTCAACAACCACGTCTTTTTGGCATTCTGCATTCTCTAATCCAGTATCAACCTCCTTTAAACCTAAACCCTCCTTCCTGAGTTCCTTTGCTACCTTTTTCTTACCCATATAAAACTAAGTATATCTTCAAACTCTTTTTACTGGTTATTGCCAACTCCTTATGGAAAAACAGCTGAAAGCAAGTAAAAAAGGGAAAAAAAAAATTGGAATGAGTTAAACTCTAGACACCAAACTAAATTTGAAATTTAAACGATGCATTGCACTTAAAATAGTAACCATTCAAACGCCAAACAACAAGTCAAACAAAACCCAACCCAAAAATTTCAACTTCACATTTTCAACTGTTAATTGGTGATGGCAATAACCAGTAAAAATAAATTTACGAACTCGATAGCTCCAAACAGCAAAACAGAGCAATGTACCACCATTAAAATAAACCAAAGCATCATTTCCATGAGAGTTGCACTTCTTCAATACAATCAGCCCAAAAAAACCCTAATTTTCAATTTCACGATTCAACAATCGGTAAAGGTAACACGCGCGCGCGCGGGCAGAGAGAGAGAGAGGGGAGGGTGGGGGGAAATTAAAACAAAGATTAAATTTTTGATAGGACAAAGCAACATCTTGAACATGCAAAACTGAATTAATGACAAGTGAAACTTGGAAGTAAGGAAAAGAAGATTAATTGAAGAAAAGGAAAACATACCCAGGTTTTAGGTTTTAGGGTTTGTAATGAACATCCAGGAGAAAGGCTTCCAGAATCAGGCAGACGCACTCGTCTATGAATCCGGTACTGGTGAGTGTTAGCGCGTAAAATAGTAATATATAATTTTATAAAATTATTCACATTTTATAATTTTATTGGTACTACTTAATAATTATAAACACTAGCAATTCAGTTTTTAAAATATAAGTATAGGAATTAATTATAAGATATATATATTTATTTATATTTGTCAATAATTATAAGATAGTTGAAATAGTTATAATTAATGATTAGAAGGTTTTATACAAGTTGGTAATTTAAAATGTTTGAATTTTTTTTAAATAATTAGATCTAAATATTTCACCTTTATTATACAATGATGATTAATTTATATTTTTAGAAACTTATATTTTTGATGCAGCAATAATGTATGTAATGACTATTCCACAATGAGTAGAAAACACACACACACATTTATATATATATATATATATACGTGTATCATTCATTGGTTATGCGATACAAAGACAAAACGTATCACACGACCTCTATATGATATATAAGCTCCTAATTTTTTTTTTCTAGATCGCTATATCTCCACTCGAATATGCAATACAAGTAAAAATTTGTATTTTCAGTCCAAGATGCGACATAGCAACATTATCTTGGTAATTTTTTTTGTATAATTTGTATTTGTGTACATTTTTTTTTTCAAAAAAAACCTAGACATTTGTTCTACCCTACTAAAGTTTGATGTTTAGTAAAAAACCAACATTACATAGGGATTAGTTCATTAAATTTCTTGCACACTAATTTAAGGATATATATTTTTAATTCTAAAAAAATTACACAAAAGATTATAAAATGTTAAGAAAATTCATAATGTATCATAATGTTGATGGTCAAATATATATCATTGCTTATATATGCCAACTTCTTAGGCTCAAGCCCAACCTATATTGATATCTTTGGAGACTTGAAAAGACGCTAACTCCCTTAACTAGAGAAGTAGATTGCAAATACTTCAATCAAGCAATCCCTGACCTAGGGTCGCCCAACACACTCTTTCTAATTACTCGGGGTTGGCATAATTAAACATAGATTAGTGGGTTTGCTCCACGTTTACATAATTGACATTAGAGCACTCACTCACTTATGATCTTGTGACTTGTATAACTATCAAGGGTCAACCTACTATAAATCTTTCATCCTACACCACGGAGTAATAGTTGTCTAGACTCTCATATATTACTATTGTTGATGCCTCCATTAATATGCTTACTGACTTAAATATCAAAATGGTTGCATTAGGCCAAAACCCCTTGCACCACTAATCGTGTTCTGTCTTGCAAGCCCAACATACATCCAAAATACATGAGTCCATTCTAATAGCTATTATTACCGCTATTGAATTTGAGTAGGGATTGTAATTGGTTGGGTTCTTATAGGGTTGGGGATCATTAGTAAAATCTATAGGGTTTTGGACAGGTTTTGAGTTGGGATATAAAACTTACTAAAATCTCGAACCCGTTGAGAATATATATATCTATTACTATATATTAAGCGGATACATGTTAATTTGCACCAAAATTATCAATCAAAGTTTTAAAAACTTACTTGGATGTTTATTAGTTATTACAAGCGTTATAAATGCATCTATCCTTGGCAGTTTATACATCCGATTACACTTATAACGTGTCTATTCAGTTTCATATCGTAAGCAGTTTTACACGTCCATCCACATTAGAGGGTAGTTTTAATTAACAGTTTAAGTTTTTACTAGGTAACACACATTGCATAACTACAAGTTATTTTTCCATTGCCTTTCTCCTTGATCTCTATTTGTTAAATGTAACTGCCTTTTTGGTTTCCCATTTGGTTTTTATTAGCTAGATTCCTAGCAAGGTACATTTGCCCTCCAAAACTGTATATTTTTTCATGTTTTTTTTTTTTTTATCATGCTTCTGTTAATGTTTCGTTTTGAGTTCCCAATGGATAGTATTTGATTTTTTTTTTATATAGTTCTATGCCATATTGCTTATTTTAAATAGTGTCAAATGATGGAAAGATTTGTATACTAAAAGGTAAAATTCTTACCTTTCCTTTTTTTTTTATTAGAGATAAAATGTTTTCCAAGACCATAAATTTCTTATTGTGCTAAAATTATACAATTTTATGCCATTATTTTTCTCTTTTCATATGATTAATGTCATACTGTTATTCTCCCATGCACGGTAAATTGCCATTCATACCTTTTTATAGGCTATATTTTGAATATTTCATTGTATCTGAAATTTTAACAGGGATTTAGAGATTGTATTTTTTTTATTATTACATTACACCACTCTTTCTTTAGGTAATTGATAAAAAGGCATAATGTCTTCCAGGTTATTGAGTGAGTCCTTTGTTCATAGCTTGATGTTCATTTAATTATGAAGTTTTGCAAAGAAAAAAAGAATTCTAAGTAATTGGAATTAGGCCGTTCGTGGTTAATCCTTAATGTTGGAACCTAGAAGAAATTTACAAGAGGTAATAAATCACCAAGGTTGAAGAATAGTGATAAATAACATGTAGAAAATTGACTTAAGCTGCGGCAAAGTGAGGAGAAGTGATTATATGAGCTAATACTTTAATTTCTTCATTTAGGTCCTATAATTGTAATTTCTACAAGAAGAATTTCTATTTTATATTTTTATTGGTGATTTGGTAGATATTGTATTTGTAAGATGTCAGTTGGAAATCATTCTATCAAGAATCAATATATTATTTGCTTCTTTAGCCTACATGTTATTTTTTATCTTAGATATTGTATTTCTAGGAATAATATTTTGATTGTTTACCACTTAGTTCTTTTGTTTTTGATTGATTGAAGATGATATGTATACTTTCCTTATAATTGGTTAATTAACTTCATTCTAAGAGTAATGCATTTTTAACCCATCGCATCTAATAATCAACATAGCATGATTATTATATGAGGTAAATATAACTTTTGTTGGCCTATTTTGTTAGATGCCTCCTTCATTTTTTTTTTCTTTTTCTAAAGAGGGAGAAATGATATTATTTTTGCACTTTAGCTTTAATGGATTTTTTTTTATATAAACCCTTTTTTACTAAAAAGTTTATACTATGGTCGTATAAACCTTCAATCCTCATAAAAGCAAAATATTTCAATATATAGAAGATAATTTTTTTAAACTATCTTCTTCTTCTTCTTTGTAATGGCATTTTGCATTATACATTTCTCCTATAATTATATAATTATAAGTTTGTTATATGGGTGCTTAAAAAGATTTATAATTAATTAAATTAAATAAATTACTTAATTTGTTATTCTATAAATACTTGAATTATAAAATCGTCAAAAAAAAACTTGTGATTTTGATTTTTACACACTATAACCCCATTTTGCCATCTCTTCAAAATATTTCCATAGTGTAATCTATTTATTTATTTATTTTGCAACTTTCATCGTGTAATTTAGAAATGTCACATTATATTTTAAATATAAACATTAAAACACGAGATAGATAATCATATTTACACCCGAGTATGTTGTCCCGCTCGTATAAATATATATCTCAAACTTACACATGGACACATGATTGTTACTATGCACATGCACTTACAGGAAAAAAAATTGAAAAAACCCTAAATCTAAATCACAATTCTCACACACTATTTTCTAAGTGATTAGGAGGAAATTAAAACAAAGATTAAAGTTTGATAGGAGAAAGCAACATCTTGAACATGCAAAAGTAAATTAATGACAAGTGAAACTTGGAAGTAAGGAAAGGAAGATAAATTGAAGAAAGGTAAAATATACCCAGATTTTAGCAATGAACATCCTGGAGAAAGGCTATTGGAATCAAACAGACACACTCATCTTTGAATCTAATATTGGTGAGTGTGAGCACGTAAAGTAGATGGAGAAAGTATTACACATACAAGGAAAATTCTATAGTATCAATGAATTTATAAAAGGTGAATAATTCTAATGGAAGTTTTTCTCTCAAGAGGCATAGAGAAGGGAAGTCGAGATTCCTTATCAAAGGAAGAAGATCGATCAACGAAGAGGGTGAAAAATAAAAGAAATATCGATATTAATTGGTGGTACCTCTTTCTTTTAAAGAGACATTTGTTAATCAATCACAATGGGAGCATGAAGTGGATGATCCATTTGAAGAAATGGATATTAAAGAAGGTGATATGGAAATGGAGATTAGGAAGGATAATTCGTCAATAACTTTTTGTAAGAAAATTCATAATTTGATGGCTAAATCAATGCAAAAGACTATCATAGTCCAATTGCTGGGGAGGAATATTGGAGATAAATTGCTATATGGACGCATCATAGCAATGTGGAGAGATAATGGTTATTTTATGGTGAGATGATCTTTGATAGAAGACTATACTTGGTCTATTATGGGACATTATCTCATAGTATAACCATGCACAATGGATGATAATCTTTGATCTATTGCAGTTTGGGTTTGACTTCCAAGAATGCCTCTGTAGTATTACGATGAAAATGTGTTACGAGCTACTTCGCTTATCTTACCATTGGCAAGTTCAATAAGATTGATCACAATACTGCTTCATACCAAAGAGGTAAGTTTGCGAGATTAGTAATAGAACTAGATTTAACAAAACCAAGTGTCTTCAAAATCTTAATTGATGGAAGGGTGCAGAACATTGAATATGAGGATTTGTCCTTTATCTATTACAAATGTGGCAAACATGGACACATTAAAGAATCATGCAGTTTAAATTCAGAAAAGAAATAGTCGGAGGTGGTGATGCCGAAAAGTAATGGCAATCAAACAAAGGAGATGGTCTTTAAAGTGCTTTAATGATCAAAATAAAAAATTGGGACCTTGGATTCTTGCAATCAAGAAAGGAAGGAGGAAAAATTCGTGGAGTAATGAAGGGAAGAGGGAGGCTAAAGTGAAACCAAAAAATGAAGGAAAATCAAGATTTATTGTATTGGAAGAGTTAATTGATGACAATGAATATTTTGGCATAAAGACACAGGGAGTACCTACATTATCATGTTTTGGCAATTCGGTGTCAAGTGTTTGATTTTAGGTAAAAAAGTACTTGTACTTTAATACTGATGGCATTTTAGTGCCTCTAGTATCTTAGCATACTGCCAAAAAGTAAAACTTTAGAAACCAAATTACCATCAATTTAAAAGTAGGGGTGCTTTTTTTTGCCAAAAATCAAATATTGGGTAGCAAATTGCTAAAAAATGATAGTATAAGCACTTCTCGTGCCTTTATCCCCAAATATTTGATTAGTCGTACTTTAGAAAGTGAGAAAAATAAAGAGAGTGATAATAAGGATGACATATTGAAAAGAAGGAATAACCATACTGGGAAATAGAGAAATATATTATAATGGAAATATATAGGTGGTCAAAGTGAGAGGTCGTGGTGAATTGGATCTAAGCTTATTGATGAACAAAGAAAGTGACCAAATTACTAAAGAGAAAACCCAACCCATTATGGAGACAACAAAGAAAAATGATGTTACAGAGAGTGATGCAGAGAAATTAAATGAGCTAGCTAAAAGTGGGCTAAAGGACACATTAATGGAAAATGATAATCAGTTTCAATCTCTATCACAGTCTATCCAAGCTCACTCATTGTCTGATGCACCCCAAATGGTTAATATTGAGGATAATGTCCAAAGAATGGAAAATTTCAATTCTCCAACTCTTATAAGGAAAAAATCTAGCTCTATTTTAGATGGAAATCTTCATACAGTAGAAGTAATGGAGATTGATGAAAATTCTAACACAAATTTGGGAAGAGTAAAGAGTGAATCGATGACATTGCAGAAAAAGTAGAAATCAAGAATAAGCAGCCTGATAAAATGAGACAGATAAATTTAAAAGAAAAGTTCAAAATTAAAAGGGGAAAATCAAAATCGTTCAAAGATGAGCTGCGATATTGTGATAATGTGGCAAATCTCCTCTTTGATTGCGAAGCTAAGGAAGGCATAGGTTTTGACCAAGTAGGAGTTTGGTTCAAGATGAAGATAATTGGGAAAGTGATTTATATTCCTTTTCATTCCTTTTTAAATATGTATATTCCATTTATGATTTGGAATAGTTAGGGAGCTGCTGATAGAGTGTTCTTAAGGGTATTGAAGAATTTTTCTTTCTATGCATCTTGTGAAAATTCTAACTCTGGTATAAACTAGAATTAATGCAGAACAAGCGGAAAAGATGATTAAGAGATTGAATTTTTATTGGTTCCATCAAGTAGAAGCAAGAGGCTTTTCCGGAGGTATTTGGCTTCTTTGAAAGGAGGGTGTGAATTTAGAAGTGTCGGTGAGTAATTGACAATTCATTCATGCAAAAGTTTATGTTTGTTGTTGCTTTTTCACTTACAACGGTATTTGGTAGTCCATTGAAGGTGATCATGAGAAATTTATGGAATGATTTTTCTATCTTAGCTTCTTCTATTAGTTTACCATGTATATTAGTAGGGGATCTCAATGCAATGCTGAAAAGAGAAGATAAGTTAAATGCTGAGAATAAGAGGAAAGTGGTTTGTAAGAGATTTGTGACATGGGTAAAGGATTGTAATATGGAGGAACTTCTCTTTGTTGGTAGCATATTTACGCAGGCGAGAGGCATGTGTTTCGAGAGGTTAGATAAAGCTTTAATAAATAGTATCTAGAGAAATGAGCTATCGAAACCTTCTGTTTAACATTTGCCTAAAATTAAATCTAACCATTCTCCTTTATTGATTAACTTTGTGGAAAGAACTTAACAATAGGTGTTTAGATATGTAGCTGCTTGGGATACTCACCTAGAATGGAAGGATTTTGTCTATAGTAAATGGAAATGAAATGTGGGCTTTCAAGCCTACATTAATAATTTTATTAAAGAAAATAAATATTTGGAACAAGAGAACTTTTGGTAATATTTTCTATTAAAAAAATAACACTTTGGCTAAAATAGAAGGGGTGCAGAAGGCTCTTGAGACTCATTTAACAAGAAAACTTGTGAGAATTTGAGATTTCTTTAAGAGAAGAACTAGAGAGAATTCTAACTCAAGAGGATCTATTATGGCAACAATGGGCAAATATGGAGAAAATTTCATGGGAGATTGGAATACTTCTTATTTTCATGCCAAGGTAAGAGCTAAAGCTAAAAGGAAAAGGGTTGAAGGTTTATGAGTGAAGGGAGATATTTGGTGTGATGACCAAGCAATGTTAAGGCAAGCAATTGTTGTTTTTAAAATAACTTATATTCTCAAAGCAAAGATGATAGGAATTTGATTTATGTGTGGGGCCAATTTTTGAGATGAATGGAACTGATAGAAACTTTCTTGAGGAGGTCGTATCAGATGTGGAAATTAGGAAGGCAATCTTAGATGTGGCATTGCTAAAAGCTCAAGGAACTGATGGGATTTCGACAATGTTTTTGGGAGATGGTAGGGAGCTCTGTCTGTCAAATGGGTAAGGAGGTCTTTAATTTAGGTTATGCTGAGGAAAGCTTAACTAGGACCATTCTAACATTAATTCCTAAAGTAGAAGGGCCCGGAAGATTGAGCAATTTTGACCTATTAGCTTATGTAATGTAAGTTACAAAATAATCACAAAAGCTATATCTAATTGGTTGAAGCGCATTATGCAAGTCCTTGTCCAGTCGTATTAAATGAGCTTCATATCAGGGAGACTAATACAAGAAATTATTATCATATCACAATAAATTATGCACTCTATGAGGGCAAAGAAAGGTAAGAAAGCTGGATAGCAGTTAAGATTGACTCAGAGAAAGCATATGATTAGCTCAATTGGAGATCCATACAAGATACATTAAAGGATGTGCACATTCAGGAAAATTTGTCCAAAGTGATAATGGGTTGTATATCATCTAGCATATGCAAATTAATTGGGATGGAAAGCTATATGAGATTTTCAAATTGACATGAGGAGTTCATTAGGGTGACCTGATGTCCCTATATGTATTGTTCTGTGCATGGAAAGACTTTCTCAAGCTATTCAAAAAGCTATGGAATAAGATTTTTGGAGGCCAATTAGCTTTGGTAAAAATGAAGTATTGATATGGCATCTATTTTTTGCCAATGGCCTTATTCCTTTTGCAGAAGCAGACATATCCCAAGTCTAAGTCATGAAAGAAGCATTGAATAATTTTTGTTGCTTTTCTGGTCATTAGGTTAGTATAGATAAATCTCTAGCTTACTTCTCATCAAATGTTAATGCAGAAAAAGCTAATGAATTAAGTAGACACCTCATAATTAATTTGACAGATAACATGAGAAAATACTTAGGTGTGCCTCTCATAAAAAAGAGGGTAATTGGCAATACTTACAATGAGATAATCAGGAAGATAAAGAGCAGAGTAGATAATTGGAATCAATGTATTTTCTCTTTTGTTGGTAAAGCTACAATATGTGAATTTGTTACTATAGTGATGCCAACGTATGTTATGCAATATGCTTTTTTACCTAGAAGTGTGTGGGATAATTTATATAGCATTTGCAAAAGTTTTTTATGGGGATCCTTGAGTTGAGGATGGAAGCCTTACTTAGTACATTGGGAAACTATTTGTAATCCAAAATGCAAAGGAAATTTGTTTAAAATGAATGAGGGATTTGAATAATATTTTATTGACGAAGGCTATATAGGGTCTAGTAGAAGGAAACAATGTTCTCTGGGTTAAACTTTTAAGAGCTAAGTAGAAAGTTGAAACCCCTGTTTATCCCAACAAACTTGTTTTTAAAATTGGATACAACCTATGGAAAGGCATGAATGTGATATGGAATGAATTTATAAAAGAAATCGGTTGGGTAATAGGAAAAAGAGAAGAGCTAAATTTTGGATGGATGATTGGTTAGGACTAGGAGTAAGACACTTGCTTAAAGATTATGCCACTGATGAAGTTATAGTGGTTAAGGAACTAAAAGTTGCAATGTTGCCCCTAGACATATTAATGATAATTGAAGTTGTCAAGCTGCCTGCGGAAGAGGAGCGAGAGGACTACATGTATTGAAATCCTCATGCCTCAGGAAAATTCACTGCTAAATTTACCTATGATTTCTTTGTGAATTGTAATATATCTAAAGATAATAAGAGATGGGATCTTGCATGGGATAGTCGGGAAAGGGTAAGATGCTTTCTTTGGTTGTTACTTCATGGAAAATCACTCACGAATTCATAAAGGATGAGTAGACATATGATTGATGATGGAAGCTATTGTTTATGTCGAGCGACTAGAGAAGATCCGAATCATGTATTTCATGAATGTTGGAATGCTTCAATGGGCTGGCAAAGTCTAGTAGCTGCAAAAAAATTACAACAATTTATATATGTTGATGCCTTTTGAGGAGTGGTTGGAAGTTAATTTAAAGAAGACTGATATATGGTGTGGGACTACTTGGAAACATGTGTTTAGATTAACATGCTAGGTCATATGGAATAGAAGAAATATGGATATGTTTGGAGAAGGAGGGAGAGATGTTAAGCCAACTTCAGTGGTTACTCATGTGAAAATTAGAGAATGTGTGTTTGTTGTTGGTTTTTTGAAATTTCAGAATATAGATAATAGAAGACAAGACATTATTGTAGCCTGGAAGCTCTTGATAATGATTGGCTCAAATTGAACTCGAATGGAGCGGTTAAAGATGGAGGTGAAATAGCGATAGCAGGTGGAACAATAAGGAATTAGTATAGGGAGTGGATTAGTGGGTTTATTGTCAAATTGGGTTCGTGTTTTGCCATAGATGTAGAATTATGGGGTGTATACCATGGTTTAAAATTAGCTCGGGACATGGGTTATAGAAGAATTATGGTAGAAAGTGACAACATCAATGTGTTTAAGATTTTTCAAGAGAAAACGATGTAACATAATAGATTCTGGAATTTAGATAGAGGAGGATTGGGAAGTGCGATTCTACCATATTTATAGAGAAGTAATTCGGACAGCAGATTGGTTGGTTAATGAGGCAATAATTCTTCCTAGTGGCATACACGTATTTTTTTTTTCTATTGCCAATTGCATACATGTTTATAGTGAAGTACCTACAAGTCTTAACCAAACTTTTGAAGAAGACATAAGAGCTTTGTCCTTTAGTCATAGATGTAGTGTAAAAGTGTGAGTTATACTTATTTGCTTTGGCTTTACGCTTAATCCTAATCAAAATAAATAAACAAATATATATAAAGTGAATAATTTTATATGAAAATTATATATTATTATTGTATATTAAAAATTATAAGTATTTGCCTAAACAAGTGTTGAATTATTTTCATTAATTTCTTCTTCATTTTCACTTGATAGAGCTAAATAAATAAAGAGATATTTAAAATATAGGTATATGAATTAATTATTAGATATATGTATATTTGCCAAAGATAGTTGAAATAGTTACGATTAAGGATTTAGAGGTTTTATGCAATTTTATTATTTAAATTTTGTATTTTCAAAAATAATGAGAACTAAATATTTCAACTTTATTATATGATAATGATTAATTTATATTTTATAAACTTATATTTTTGATGCAGTAATGTGTGTATTAGCTATGCATATTCATGAATGTATAAATATATATAAGGTTATAAACACAATCAATGTGACTTTTTTTTAAAAGAAAAAGTAATGTAAATAATCTAAAAAATTGTATATAAGATTAAAAAAAATATTGAAAACACTATATTAAAATTAAGCTAATCACAACTAACTTGTTTATTGAATGTATCATCATGTTCCTATAAAATTAATATAAAATAATACACATTAATTAAAAGATTTTCTATACATTTTTGGTTGAAAGTGACATTATGTAGTAATAAGGTCATTAAACTCCTTACACACCAATTTAAGAATGTATTTTTTAATTCTAAAAAACTAAACAAAAGAATACAAATGTTAAGCAAATAAGCAACTTATGATAATATTGGTGGTTAAATATGGATCATGGGCCTCTTAGAATGAATCCAAGCCATTGATTATATAGGTTATCCCCTTAAGCCTAAACCCAACCTACTATGACATACTAGAGTCTCGTAATGATGCCAACCCCCTTAACTAGGAAAGCAGACTGTTAAATACTAACATCAAGTAGTCTCTTCTCCGGGTTGCTTGACACACTCCTCCTATCACTCGGGGTAAGCACAACTAAACGTAGGTTAGTAGGCTCGCCCCATGTCCATAGCAACAATTGTCAAATCGCTTATGTACCCAAGATCTCACAACTCACATAACTGTTAGGGGCAACCCATTATAAATTTCTCATTCCATACTACGGGAATGGTAATGTCGCATGGACTCTATTGTCTTCGCCTCTATTAACATGCTTATTGACTTAAGTATCAAAATAGTTGTATTGATCAAACCCCTATGCACCACCAACTGTATTTAATCTTGCAAGACCAACATACATCCATTACACGTAGTCTAGTTTACTGGCTATCATTACGTCTATGGATTCGAGCTGGCAATAAATAATATATATATGTTTTTTTTAAGTAAGTTGACATTATGTTCTAAGGGAATTTGTAAATTCTCTCCCTAAACTTTTATCTATGTGCTAATTGATACTTTAAACTTCCAAAGTGAGTTTTTTAACTCTTTAAACTTTCAAAATTAGCACAGTTAAGGACAGTTAATATTTTTCGTGAATCTAGGGAGATAAATCCATATATAGATGAAAGTTTTTAGGGTGAATCTGCACGTAGGTGAAAATTTAAGGAGGTATTTTGCAACTCCCTGGTTTTGTTTTAAAGGAAAATGTTACATGTTATTAACTGTGCTAATTTTTGAAAGTTTAAGAAATCAAAAGACTCGTTTTGAAAGTTCAAGGGATAAATAAAAGTTTAAGGGATGAATTTGCAATTTCTCTTATGTTTTGTTTTCTTCTTCACAGTTTCCTTTTTTTTTTTCCACACAAGACAAAATGTTATTCTAAAAAGTAAAAGGAAGTGACTACTTTAAACACTATAAAAGAAAAGAAAAAACTAAACCTACAAAAGTATGAAATGTAGTCAAAGAATCTTATTTTAAATGTTTATACTCATCATTTGCAATGTGGGGAAAGATAACATAGTTATTATCGTGTACATAAAGTGCCAATGTAGTGTAAATGTTCAATTTTTTAAGCCAAAGTTAAATTAGTGACACTTGTTAATTGTCAATTAAAAGGTGTGTTCTAAAGTAAAGGTTTTATGTATAAAGAATTATAAGGGAGTGTTAAGTTTTAAAGGAAAAGTATTGAATTAACATATACTGACATTATATATAACATATATATGTATATAATATACCATAGAAAAATACAAGGGTAGATATGGAATATATGGAGTTAGATATTATAAGCTTTTCTTATATATAGATTGGAATAGAAAAGGTGGAACAAATATTCGACTATTGGTTTGAAAAGTATAAAAGATATTAAATCTATAAATTATAATAGAATTGATAATACAATAGATATGAAATACAAAGAATTAAACATTGGAACTTTTATTTATGGAAATGTCAATTGAAATATCATTTAAAGTTATATATCTTATACCCTAAGCGCACAAGACATCCCGGTTTCTCCACATATATTATTTAGATGATATATGCAAGGAATCTCTTATATTATGTGGGTTTCTATCAAGCTTTAAATTTACAAAATCATTTTTAATTTTTTTTAAATTTCAACAGAGTGTTGTCTGCTTTCATGGTTTGATTATGTGAGTACTTGTAAAAATTACCTGTTTAGTGAAGATTTCCAAGAAAATATGATAAGGAGGAGCTTTACTTGTTTAGTGAAGATTTCCAAGAAATATTATAAGGATAAAGCTCATTAGGAAATAACATGAAGGGAACTAAGCTAAACCCATAAACATAAATCGGTTAAGTTTAAGGTTTATAGTCATCCAATAATATAAAATTGCAAACAGTATTTTCAAAATCCATAGTGAAAATCCAAAGTTTACATCTTGCAATCACTCCTCTTTGTCATCAAACTCAAATCCCAAAGAATCATAGCAAAAGTCTAGGTATATGTTATCTTTGGTATCTAAAATAATAAAGAGTGAGCAGCAAAGCCCAATATGCATTAAACCAATACATGCACGTATGTTATATGTGTGACAATCTTTTGTAATGTAGGTATATAGGAGGGGAACTTGTAATATTTTTATTATTATTTTAATTTAGAGGTGTTGCCTCCTCACCAAAATTAATGTCTCCTCCTGCAAGAGCCAAAAATACATATTAAGCTCTTTGGGGGTGAATACTCTTCTGGATTGAGCTTTACTCACAGTTACTGCCCACAGTCACTGATAGCCCATCTTACACAATACCCCCCACACACTTTTTTGTTGCCTTGTACATTTGATATTAATGAAAAGTGTGTTATTCATATATTGATTTGTTACCCGCATCCCTTTTTACTTGTTGGTTATACTTGTTGCTTTGTGTGTGTGTTGCTTACAGATTTTAGGCTTGCTTACTACTTCAGGGGTAGGACAGTAAACGCCACACGGTTTAAGTGTGCTAGCGAAAGCCCTAGACCGTAACAGTTGGTATCAGAGCATAGGTTATTCCAGCGGGAACAACCATGACACGATAAGACGAGTTGTTCAAGAAAGTGGACAACCTCGAAGAACAGATGGCAACGGTTATGACGCAATTGGAAACATGGGATGCACTCAATGTAAAGGTGATAGACCTTGAGGCAGTCAATGAAGGGACTAATGCGAGGGTTGATCAATTGGCTAATAAATTTCAAGAGACGGTAGGTATACTCAGAGAGGAGGTGCTGGTGTCGATCAAAGGGGTGAGAACTGAGTTGGCTAATCATGCAACTGCTGAAGCATTAAATGATTTGAGGCAGCAAATCGCCCTGTTAACTAGAGCGGTTGCAAACGCTCCTGCCCCAGCTCCCGCACATGTCGCCCATCCAAAGGTGCAAGATCCTCAAGCATTTACTGGCGAGAGAGATGCCAAACTGTTGGAGAATTTCATCTTTGATTTGGAACAATAGTATGTAGCCATTGGACAAACTAATGAAAGAACAAAGGTTTCCATGACAACCATGTTCCTAACAGGTGATGCCAAGTTGTGGTGGTGCACCAAGTATGAGCAGATCCAAAATGGAACGACGCATGTTGATATGTGGGATGAGATGAAGGCTACATTGAGAGCTCAATTCTTTCTAGAAAATGTTGAATATAATGCTAGAAAGAAGCTACGTGAGCTTGATAGGGCGATGACATTTGAAATTATGTTCAAGAGTTCTCTACACTTATGCTCGACATCAAGAGCATGGGTGAGAACGATAAGCTATTATATTGTCTAGAGGGGTTGAAGCAATATGCCAAGAATGAGTTGTAGAGGCAACGGGTAGTAAACTTGGCCGAAACATAAGCAACTGCAGAGCATTTGACAGATTACACCAGCGACATTAGAGGGAAGAACGTGTCACTAGGACACGATTGTGTAAGATGCAATAACTTAGGCAAACCTAAGAGTGGGGGAGCCCCAAGTTCGAGCAACAGCAGTACTAGTGGGGGCCAAAAGAAATCTTATGGCTCTTACCAATCGGGGAAAGGTGGAGCATCAAGCAGCAGCAAGAAGCCGACCTTCTCTTGCTTCTTGTGCAACGGACCGCACAAGGTAGCAGAGTGCCCACACAGGGCAGCACTTAATGCTATGGCAAAGAAGGCCAAGAGCATTTGTCAAAATGAAGTGTTTGAAGAGGAGGCGAAGAGCAGCCTCGGATGGGAGCTCTTCACATGCTGTCAGCAGTTGGGAAGGCTTTGGTAGTACGCAACAAAGCCAAGACCAACAACGATTTAATGTACGTGTAATTGCACATCAATGGCAAGAGTGCTAGTGCAATAGTAGACTCGGGAGCCACACATGACTTCATTGATGTGCTTGAGGCCGAGAGATTGGGGTTAGTGCTGATATATGATACTAGCCAAATCAAAGCAATAAACTCTAAAGCACGTCCAGTCAAAGGAGTTGGCAATGGTATAGAAGTGAAGGTGGGAGATTGGAGTGGAAATCTAAACTTCATTGCTATTCCCCTAGATGACTTTAGAATAGTCCTGGGGATAGACTTTTTGAGGAATGCCAAAGTTGCTTCCATGCTAGCAACGGATTGCTTGCTATTCATGGGTAAACCATGTTTTGTGCCCGTTCAAAGGCAGAAGACAGGCAGTGGAAGTAATAATGAGAAGGGTATCGGGGCAATGATGTTATCTGTGCTCCAACTTAAGCAAAGGCTCAAACGTTAGGAACCTACATTCCTTGCGGTCTTAACAGAGAAAGAGGATAGAAGGAAGGAAGAAATACCGGGGGTGATTCAAAATGTCCTAGAGGAGTTTAATACTGTCATGCCAGACAAACTCCCAATGGAACCACCCCTAAGAAGGCCTGTAGATCACGAGATTGAGATGACCCCAAGAGCCAAGCCATCTGCTAGAGCTCCATATCGAATGTCGCCCCCTGAGCTTGCTGAGTTAAGAAAGCAGCCAGATGAGCTGTTAGAGGCAAGTTTCATTAGACCCTCAAAAGCACCATATGGGGCTCCTGTCTTATTTCAGAAGAAGCATGATGGCAGCTTGAGACTATGTATTGATTATCGAGCTCTCAACAAGTTGACTGTGAGGAATCATTATCCAATTCCTCTCATTGCTGATTTATTTGATCAATTGAACGAGGCCAAATACTTCACTAAATTGGATCTTAGCTTGGGATATCATTAAGTTCGCATTACTGAGGGTGATGAGCCCAAGACAACTTGTGTTACCCGTTATAGTGCTTATGAGTTTCTAGTGATGCCCTTTGGTCTCACCAACGCCCCTGCAACCTTTTGCACTCTAATGAACAATATGTTCCATGAATACTTGGATAAATTTGTGGTGGTCTATCTTGATGACATTGTAGTGTACAGCAGGACATTGGAAGAGCATGTGAAGCACTTGCAGATGGTCTTTTAGAAGCTCAGAGAAAATCATCTGTATGTGAAGCAGAGAAGTGTGCCTTCGCCTAGAAGTGTATCAACTTTCTTGGGCATATAATTGAAGAAGGGCATATTCGAATGGATGGGGCCAAAGTGGAAGCCATCAAAGAATGGCCGATCCCAAGGAGTGTCACTGAGTTGCGCTCATTCCTTGGACTTGCCAACTATTACAGACGATTTGTGGAGGGATATTCCGCGAGGGTTGCTCCCCTCACAGATCTATTGAAGAAGAATCGAGCATGGTCTTAAGATGAGGTGTGCCAGGCTGCCTTTGAAGATTTAAAGCATACTATGATAAAGGAGCCAGTCCTCGCCCTGCCTGACATCTCTAAACCATTTGAAGTCCACATGGATGCCTCCGACATTGCTATGGGTGGGGTACTGATACAGGATGGCCACCCAGTGGCATATGAGAGTCAGAAGCTAAACCCCACTGAGCGCAGATATTCAGCATAAGAGAAAGAGTTACTAGCCATTGTGCACTACCTTAGAACGTGGAAACACTACGTGTTGGGATCCAAGTTCCTTGTAAGAACTGACAACTCTGCTACCGGCCATATCCTTACTCAACCCAAGCTTTCAGCCAAACAAGCAAGATGACAAGAGTTCCTTGCAGGGGTTTGATATAGAGATTGTGCACCGCAATGGGCGGACTGATTAGGTAGCAGATGCCTTAAGTAGGAGAGTAGATTTGGCTTCTTTAGCCCAAATAACCCAATAATCTGCCAGTCGAGTTGCCGGTACTATTCAAGAACAGATCAAAGAACACTTAGGCTAAAACCTGTTGGCCAAAAATTTGAAGCAATTGATTGATGAGGGTAAGACTCGCAGGTTCTAGGTTGAGGGTGATCTGATTTATACCAAGGGCCATAGTTTGTATGTTCCTAAGGCAGGAAACTTAACGAGGGCGCTCATGAAGGAGTGCCATGATACATTGTGGGCGGGCCATCCCGGTTGGTAGAGGATAATGAGCTTGTTAAAGCAAGGCTACTACTGACCAGATATGAAGGAAGATGTGATGAACTACACCAAAACATGTTTGACTTGCCAACAGGACAAGATTGAGAGGCAGAAACCTACAGGGCTGTTTGAGCCCCTTTCAGTGCCTTCTCGCCTATGGGAGAGCGTCTCCATGGATTTCATCTCTTCTCTACCAAAAGTAAGGGAGCTTTCATCCATCTTTGTTGTGGTAGACAGATTTTCGAAGTATGCTACCTTCATTCCGACCACAAAAAGCTCTAATGCTACAAAGACTGCCCAGCTTTTCTTCAAGCATGTAGTCAAATTCTAGGGTGTGCCTCAGAACATTGTGAGTGACAGGGATGCTAGATTCACAGGAAAGTTTTGGACCGAGTTGTTCACATTTTGGGGTCTGAACTTAGCATGCCCTCTAGCCACCACCCTCAAAGTGATGGACAGATGGAGCGGTTCAATGGGATGCTTGAGGAATATTTGCGACACTTTTGTGGGTGCCAATCAGAAGAATTGGGTGAAGTTACTGGATATTGCCCAGTTTTGCTTCAACATCCAACGAAGCTCTTCCTCTAACAAAAGCCCCATGGAAATTGTTATGGGTCGATAACCATTATTGCCCCACACAGTGGTAACACCATATACTGGGAAATGCCCAAAGGCCTATATGTTTGCAAAGGATTGGAAGCAGACAACAGAAGTTGCTAAGGCTTATCTTGAGAAAGCTTCAAAGCGCATGAAGAAGTGGGCAGATGAGAGGCGCAGACCTAGAGAATTCAATGTTGGAGATCAGGTCCTCATCAGGCTTTTTCTAGATCAGATCCATTGAGACATAAGGACAAGAGACTCATGCAAAAATACATTGGTCCAGTCCCTATTGTTGCCAAGATCGGAAAAGCTGCCTATAAAGTGGAACCACCCAAGTGGTTGAAATTTCATCCTGTCTTCCATGTAAGTGTTTTGAAGCCATACTACTCCGACATAGAAGATCCTGTACGCAACAAGTCAAAGCAGCCAAATGTCAAGTTCAACTCCAACGTTAGTGAAGCTGTCGAAGATATCCTTGCTGAAAGAAGTGTCAAAGATCTAACCATAGGAGCTACATGGACAAAATACTTAGTGAAGTGGAAAGATCATAGAGCAGAAGACAACAGCTGGGAGATAGAAGAAGATTTTATACCTTTAGCTAAGAGGAGAGCAGCTCAAGCCAAGACGATTCAAGCACCAGGGTCAAGCTCTAGTACACCTTACCGAGGACGTCAATAGATTAAGTGGGGGAGGGTGTGACAATCTTTTGTAATGTAGGTATATAGGAGGGGAACTTGTAATATTTTTATTATTATTTTAATTTAGAGGTGTTGCCTCCTCACTAAAATTAATGTCTCCTCTTGCAAGAGCCAAAAATACATATTAAGCTCTTTGTGAGGGTATGAGTACTCTTTTAGATTGAAGCTCTTACTCACCGGTTGACTGCTCACAGTCAATGATAGGCCATCTTACATAATACCCCCACACACACTTTTCTGTTGCCTTGTACATTTGATATTAATGAAAAGTGTGTTATTCATATATTGATTTGTTGCCCATGTCCCTTTTTACATGTTGGTTATCCTTGTTGCTTTGTGTGTGTGTTGCTTGCAGATTTTAGGCTTGCTTACTACTACAAGGGTAGGATAGTAAGCGTCGTACGGTTTAAGTGTGCTAGTGAAAGCCCTAGACCGTGACAATACGCACTTATTCTAATGCAACAACCACAGATTATGTTATTTAATTTGAAATCCACAAACAAGTATTTCCAACATCACAAAAACACCAACCATGCATAAGAGTGCTCATGACTCCCACTGTACAACAGGGAATGGAAAGTGTCCTGAATCTAGCATCAGAGGAAAATTGATAAGCCTCCAAAACTTATTATAAGAGAAAAATTCTCATTCGCATCATCTCATCAAGCCCTGTCATTAATGAGCATAGTCCATTGCAGCACTTTATATAGGGTCCTACTCCCCTATATAAGCCATTGTAACTTTATCCTTGCTTTAATTGACCACCAGTCTCAAAAATTCCCTAATTAATACTCACTAAGCCCTAGCACACATTCTGTAGGGAGCCTAAGCACCTAATCTACCATATCCTCCTAAAATTGTAATCAAGCTTGCAACCTAGTTTGAGGTGCCACTTCGTGGAGTAAGGAACCAACCAGCAACTAACACACTTTTTGGTCGAGTTTAAGTTTTATCTGGTTATATACCCTAGTAAGTAACATGTATTACTGTGTATTCGATAATTGTTTGATGCTCTTTTCTTGTTTCCACTTAAAGAATATTAACCATTAATAGAATAATATTAAATTAACTTGATCATATTACTTAATTTCATTTCTGAATTCACAAGGGTTAGGGCACATGTAAGTATGGATCTTGGGCTTGAAGAAAAAGACATCTTGGAATAATTTTGGAAGTTTCCAAGGCTCTACTCTTTACATTCAAGAACTTCAACAACTTTCCTTTTTGAGGATTTACTTTCCTATTTTTAACCTTAGCTTGCTAAAGAAGAATAAGATACTTTCCTATTCTTCATGACCTCAACTTTCCTATTGTGGGCGAAGGAAGCTTCCCTTTTAAAGCTTGAAGAGCCTCTATACAAGGAGAAGTCCCCAAGGCAAAAAAAAAAAAAAAAAAAAAAGAGAAAAAAGATAATTATTATGAATTTATTATTAGATTAAGTTAAGTTGTGCTTAAATTCCAAATTGTAATAGGAGATTATGCTTAATTCACTTCTCCTATAGAGGAGTAGATTACTAGTTTGGATTTTGGTGAAATCTGATTTTTGTCGAGACATAATCAAAGGACCCTAAGATGATTATGTAAATTGTTCTTATTATTTTCAATTTATTGCTTAATTTCTTGAATCTAACTGTGTTGTTCTTTATTGTTTATCATGAATTGATAGTGCGCAATATTGATTCTTGATTTGGTATTCATGCAAATTAGTTGAAATTTTTTTTATATAACTAGATCTACACAATTAGAAGGAATTGCATGCAATCCTATAATTGGGATGACATAATTCCTTGAGATTAGGGCGAAACCTAGTATGGGGATTTTAGACCAACAATGCTATCTTAGGGGCATTAACAAGAAAGAAATTTTAGTTAATGAATCAAGGATTCAATAATCTTGAAAGAGATGTTAAATTATATTAGGATTCTTTACCGTTCAAGTATTAATAATAATATTAGAATTATTCTTAGCGTAATCATGTAATACCTAGTAACGATTCAAGATCTAAATGTCTTGCAATTTGGCTATCTTTTTACTTGACTTGTACTTGATCTCTAATTAGTGGTAATATTATATATATTATTCAACACACTTGCCTTTGCAGGTTAAACAATAAGAGAAAGATAAGTGTTAGTACTCATTGATCCTTATGGAGACGATACTCGAGCTCGATCCTTGTGGAGACGATGCTCAGGCTCAATCCTTATATAACATCAACAAGTCCACTTACTTTTAGTGATCGTAGTTTGGAATTGTATTTGAGAATTTTAGCTTGTTATTGATTACTTATGATTCCCTACCATAGAGCACACTCCATCAAGTGTCAAATGAGAGTATTCCAACATTGTCTTTGTCTCTTCAGCATTGTTATTGTTTTTCGTCATGTTTGCTTGCAATTCTTGAGTTCTTCTTCTCTTGTTTGCTCTACAAGTGCATTCGGTCTTAGGATTGTATTCCAATAATTCCTTGGGATCACTTCTTGTCATACAACTGCAAAAGAGAAGAACAAATTGTTAAAATTTGTTTAGAATTAGGAGGAAGAAAAGAATGATAAAAAAAGAGAAAGAATGGTTAAATCAACAAAATAGCCGATTTCTCAACATCGTCAATCATCGGTAATGATGCCAAAAACTTGGTACAAGATGATAGAAATAAAGAAACTAATAACAAATTAAAATCTTAACCTTAAATCTTAGTTATGATGTGGGCAAGTGGACCTATTGATATTATAGTATAGAAATCAAGTGCAAGTATCATTCGCACAGGGATCGATGGTACTAATAATCACTATCCTCTTGTTGCTTAATTGATAAAATTGAATGATTCAAGTAAGATACATAATATTACTATTAATTATAAATCAAAGCATAAGTCAAATTTATCTAAAGATAAACCAAATTGCAAAGAGTTTAGACTTCTAATCCCTACTAGGTGTTTGTGCGATTACACTAAGGATAATTCTAATATGATTGTTGATACTCTGAATAGTAGGGAATTTCCAAAGTAGTTCCAAATCTCTTTCAAGATTATTGAAATCTAATTTCAAGTTGATTAACTAGAATTTCTTTATAGTTAAAACTCCTAATATTGATTAACAACGTCAAGCTCCAATATTAGGATGCTTCTAATCTTGAAGAATTACGTTGTCCTAGTTTTAGGATTGCATGCAATTCTCTTCAATTGTGTGGATCCATTTACACAACAAATTTTATTTTTGCATAAAAATCAAATCAAGAATTAATATTTGGACTATCAATTCAATATAAATTAACAAGCATAATATAATTGAATTCAAGAAATAATCAATTTATTGGAAACAATAAAAACTAATAACATAATTCGTCAAAATCTAAACTAAATTTACTCCTTCATGGGAGAAGTAATAAGAACACAAAAAGATAAAGAATAAACATAACCTCCCTATTTACAATTCAAATTGAAGTATAACTCTAACTTGTGACTAAGAATTATCTAAGTAATGTAGTTAGTAAGTTTGTAATTGTATATCTTGTCTTGCTGTCTTGTTCCTTTTATATAAATGTTCCTTGTCCTTAAAAGGAGGAAGTTTTCTTCACCCAAAATAGGAAAATTGAAGATTGGAATAATAGGATAGTTTCTCATTCTTGATTGGCAAGCTAGGGTTCCAAAATAGGAAAGTAAATCTTCAAGGTGGGGAAGTGGTTAATCTCATTACATGTGAAGGTTAAAGCCTTTTCCTTTCCAAAATCATCCTAAGATGCCTTTTTCTTAATACTTAAGGAGAATATTTCAAATTTTGAATAGTTTCTTAAAATGTCATATTGTAAAGAAGACATGAGGATGACAAGTCATGTTGTTTGGTTGTGTAGAATTTTGTACACAAAAGTCCAATTTTCTGATAATGACACGACTTAGACAAGTCCTGCCGTTTCATCATGTAGAATTCTGTGCTTCATTCCTAAAAATGACATGAATTAGACAAGATGCATCTTCTTATCATGTCATGCCAAATTCAAACTTTGTCTTCTAGGCATTTGTCTTGACCTATTCAAAAGATACAATTGAGTGCATGTCTACATCTTCCTTATGTTGACCATAAATTGAATCTAAACTTCACAATTTGATCCAAAAATCCTTCCTTTTCACAAAATCTTCTCTGATGGCTTGAAAATAAATTTTAATGATTTTAAGTGCTTTTTCATAATGATAAGCAATAAAATGGCTGAATAATGTATAATTTAGCACTCATAAATCAAGAATAAATTGGGTTTATCAAGCGACAGCCTTGTTAGGGCACGTCAACATGATAGTTAGGCGTTTTGGCCATCAAGGATGGCTGAACGGGTAGTTGATGGAGGAATAAGAAGTGGGGTATTGTTTAGTTATGCTTAGTGAGAAGTAATATAGTCTAGTTCATGTTTAGGGATCAGTTGAATTGCAGTATATTATAGATTAGGATAAGTAGAGATGTATAATAGTTGTAAGTTATTACATATATTTGGATAGGATGTCAAGGTATTTGGCTCGACTTTATTAACCACTCGAATAGTTGCTATTAGGACTCTCAGGTTCCTATTATGTTGTTGGAGTATGAGTGCTCCACTGTTGATATGTCACACCAAAATTAAAGTTTAAAATTGGTTGATTGTTACATTGCATTTAGACTACATGCATGGGATCATATCATGTGTGCTTGTGTTGCGTTGTACTGAGCTTCGACTCATTTTTTACTTTTTCAAGTGATGATGAGTACAATGATGATCCTTTTTATTATAGGGCATGATGCGGAACGAATGGAATGACGAGGATTGTCAGATTGTTATGTTTCTAACTAGGGTTTTTACATACTGATGAGAGCCTACTTGTTGGGTGTTGAATCCAATAAATATAATTTCCTACTCTCATATAAATAAAACTTGTATATAGTAGTGAGCAGGGTCGATCCATAGAGATTGGTTAAATCTATTTCTATGCAGAGATTTAGATGAAGAAGAGAAGATAGAGGCTTTTATGAAATCAAAGAAAACTAATTATATCTAAACTAATAATCAAATTATAAAGTGTGAATCACAATCAAAGAATTCCTACCAAAGGTATTACTATAACTAGTTTACTGAATTGATCATTGATGCAAAATCTCTATTCTTTTTCTTGGATAAATTGATTATAGTTATTAACAAACTCTAACAATCTATATCTCCTTACTTTATCAATAATCAAAACAAGCTGTTTGATTATTTCCCTTTTTAACCAACAACCTAAACAAGCTCTTAGGTTTTAATTTATCAAGAGCATGAAAGACAAGAGAGAGATAATCAATTCTGATAAAATAAATGAACGCTTGACCTATTTAGATGAGATTATATATCCTCATAACACAATCAATAATCTAATTCATAATCAATCATGTCATTGTGTCACAAATATTATAATAATCAAACAATTATGGATTTGATATTCTGAATGATAGGTTATCACCTTGCTAATTGAACAAAAGAATCCAAATTTGCATCAATTAAACAAAATGACAAAAAAACATAAAATAAATTAGAGGATATACAAATACCCAAAAAGAAGAACAGAAACAAGATAAATCAATTCGATCTCATAATTCTTGAAGAATTGAGTCTTATAACAATCCTTTGGCTAGAAAGAAGAACTTAACCACTCATTTTAATACAAATCCTCTCTCTATACTAAGGTTTTCTTCTATCTATGGAATGGATTTCATCAAATCTAGTCGCACAAACTTATAGAACAATTTTGGAATTTCAACAGCTAGGACACATACGTCGGCAATTATTCAATATACGCTGAGGGTGTAGACTATCGATGTACATTATTAAATCAAATTCAAAACACAAACACTGCCAGCTTTCAAATTATATTCATCTATATAGCTTGAACACTAGTGGAAACGGCAACGATGTTCAAATTTGGATTGCCGGCGTTTAATGATTTCAGACAATTCTCCATATATTCTACGCTGGCAGTGCAAGGGGCGGTGTTGAGGCGGCTTTAAAGTCTTACATTCTGTTCATTGTCTACATCGCCTATACACCGGTAGCATAAATCTCTAGATGTCGGCATAGAAAGCAATTCATGAAATGCTGGTATATTTTTAAATGAAGGTCGGCGGTGTTGGAGTAGGTGTTAAAGATTTCGCTACTGCACACAGGCTATGTCATCCCAATGCCGGTGGCTTCGAATTCTCAGAAGTCGGCGTTCAATCAAAACATGAAGGTTGATGTTCTTTGTTTTTTGCATCGGCCGTGTAGGTTGTATTTTTGCCCGTGTTGAAGCTATACCGACCGTTTATGATCTATTTTGGCTGGTGCTAGATGTTCCTTGATTCTAAATGTGATGAAACTTGTCCAAACTTATTCTATTTGCATTGTATTTCCTTTAAGACCTGAAATAACACATTTCACACTTAAGTACCAATTCCTATTTATTTATATAAAATCCATAACAAATTAACATGATTTGTTCATTGAAAATTGAGTATAATCTATCTTAACACTACCCTTGAGCCTGTGCTTTGTATTTTATATTTATTAATTACTTGAAATTATACTCAATACCTTCGAGCTCTCAGACACTTGATACTATTTTTAAGATACTTTATATCGTGTTTTGGGACTTTTATATGTATGTGTGTATGGCCTACTCATGAGAGTAGACTTTAGGAAATCTTCTGTTAATCTACTTTTTCGCTGCAATATTAATTGTTTTCAAAACCTAATTTAACGATTTCATAATTTAAAAATTGGTTAGCAAACGATTACAATAAACAAATAGTTATGGTAGCCTTAGCATATAATACCCAAATATTATACGTGATGAAATTAAATACGCCTTAACTTTATTTGAGGCAGGACACCAAGGAGATTCTAATTAGTGACTTATGAGTCCTCAATGACATGCCTAACCAATTGAGCTAATTGAATGTTTATGCTATGCAGAGTTCCTAACTTAATTAAAACACTTGAAATTGACTTTGTCTAACGACACTCAACCACTAATGTTGACTGATAATTAGCCTTAGCCCAAACAAAATTAGGGACAAGATTTTTCCTTTTAGGATAGAATAAATCTATATTAGATTTGCAAGTAATTTTCAATAACAAATTAATTGGGTAAATTACATCAGAATGTATCAATGTTTGAGAGTAAGTTCATTTAAGGTTTCAATTCGAGTGGTTAAAAAGAGATATCAATGTTTCACAAAGTAAATCAAACGAGGTATCAAA
The DNA here is from genome assembly GCA_024138025.1 of Combretum micranthum. Lineage (NCBI taxonomy): Eukaryota > Viridiplantae > Streptophyta > Magnoliopsida > Myrtales > Combretaceae > Combretum > Combretum micranthum. The sequence continues at coordinate 442,994 of JAMXBD010000533.1, read as the reverse complement.
ATTTTACAAAGTTTATTTAAGGTATCAATGTTTTGATTTTTTTCAATTAAGTTTCCTTAGTTTCCATTGGCCAATTATTTATACCTTATTTGACTCATTTTGCAAAATGTTGATACCTCTTTTTAACCACTTAAACGATAACACCTCTTTTTAATCAGTCGAAAAGTTGATACCTTAAATGAACTTATCCTTAAACATTGATACCTTTCGATGTAATTTAACCCAAATTAATTTGATAAAATTAAGAATGTTACTATTGAATATTATAAATATTCATAAAATAGTGATTTTGAATTGGATTGAAGTATCATTTAAAGCCACAATATCATAAAATTACATATTATTATCTGAATAAAAATTAAGCTAATTAATAAAAATAATTTTTCAAAGCTTGGTTTATCTCAATATTTTAGGTATCTATAAAATGGCCAATTGAAATTCAATTGAGATTTTTTTTGGAGCCTCCATTGTGAATTTAATGACATTAGGACAAGTTTAAAAATTCCCCTTTTGATAGGAGACTTGTAATTTATCAAATTGCATATGCAATTAGATTTTAAATTTAGATTAGGAAAAATCAATTGGATTGTCCAATGGCCATTATGGATTCCAAAACCACCTATTTTTGTATTTTATTTTTGTCTTTTAACAAACTGAATTTAAAGGGGACAAAAAAAAAAAAAAAAAATGGGGTGTCTACATCGGTAAACAAACAAATATCTCAGGTCTTTGAGAATAATTATTGTTTTACGCCTAACTAAATCACAAGTTCACAAAATTATCCACACAATATATATGCTTTACATATAACATATAAATAGATAAGACGTTTATAGATGTGTTTCCATAAAATTAATTTGTTATATAAATTAATATGTTATATATTTGTGTAGTTGTATATGTGTCTATGTTATATGTTGTACATATATTATACATATAGCATTTCATGTCAATATCTATAATAAAATTTAGTAATTTATTAAAGTATATATAAAATATGAATTATATAAAACACACACACACACCATATAATATGTTTATATTACGTATAACATATAGGGATAATATCACGAATGATACTTGAATTTTAGGAAAATATGCAATTATGTTCCTAAATTTTAAAATTGATCAATTTAGTACTTGAACTTTGAAACTGATCAATTTATTATCTGAAAGATTTAGAAATTAATAAATTTAGTACTTAAAAGAACTTGATAAGATACTATTGGCGTTTATGAAAAGTTCTTTCAAGAATATATTAACCATATCAAAGTTGAAGTACCTAATTACATATTTTGTTAAAGTTTAAGTACCATTGGTGACATTAACCTGATTTTATATATATATATATATAACATTATACATGTAGAAAATTTATTGGTAATCGATATAAAATTACTATGTCGGGATAATGTCATGAATGTATCTGAACTTTGGCAAAATATGTAATTAGGTTTTTCAACTTTGAAATTAATCAATTTAGTACCTGAATTTTAAAATTGATTAATTTAACATTTGGGAAACTTAGAAATTGATCAATTTGGTACCTAAAAAAACTTAATGGAGGTACTGTTGATGTGCATGAAAAGTTTTTTAAGTACTAAATTGATTATTTTCAAAATTTAGGTACTAAATTGAGTAATTTTAAAGTTTAGGTACCTAGTTACGTATTATGTTAAAGTACAAGTACTGTTTATGATGTTAACCCTCACTATGGCATATATAAGCAATACATTTGTTACATAAATCAAATATGTTATATGTGTGTTATACATAGCAAAAATATAAATAACACATGTACATTGAGTAGAATATATACAGTGCACATATATAACATATAAAGTATATATAATAAACTACATAGGACATATATCATCTTGATATGTATACAAGTAACATATCTCATATGTTGCATATATCATATAACATTTATAATAAATATCCACAGTACATATCTATGTATATATATATATATATTTAATGAAAAAAGGAATTACAATAGCTTAATTCCAATAGTAGGTATGGTGGCATTTCTAGAGCAACCATAAAAGACTCAAAAATATTGTATCCTCAATTTATAAAATATGTTTACTTTGTTGTATGTTACACTCATCTTTGTTCTTTTGTGAACATTTATTAAAATTTTAATATTCTTTCAGAAGATCCATTAAACAGTTTAAGGTTGAATAAAGTATCCCCATAATTCAAAGTCCCTGATTATACTTTTTTTTTTGAAAAATAATTTTTGAAAATCTACATATTAATGGTTGAAATTTAGTTCATTTCACACACTTGAACTAATTCTCTATTTTTACTAATTATGGTTGTTCTAATTTTAATAAAAATTTCTTTATAGTTTTTTCTTTATTTTTTGAGTAGTTTATATTTAGTGAACAAGGCTCAATATAATAGAAATAAGTAATGGGGAAACCAAAATTCAAGCTCAGCAATATGTATATAATTATAATGATAAACTTGTCTATATGTGTAATAATTAACATGTTAGGTTTTCATTAATAAAAAGAGTTTTTTTTTCAATCTAAATAAATAAGTCACAATAATAGTGCAAACACAATATGGGTGAATGTGGCAGTGCAATAGTGAGTGTAGTGAAAGCTATTGTTACATCATTAGAGGGTATGTCTTTTAAGAATGCACAAAGGTAGAAACATGAAAAAAAATTTAAATTTTAGAGGGGAAAAAATAAACTTCATTATAGGGTTTTTAATAACTTTAAACAAAATTTAAGAATTTGAAAGGAAGAAGGAAGGTTCTTTAGTAAAGAAGAGTTTGCAAGACTACATATTGCAATATCAACAACATCCATCAAAATAAATGTGAAACTCCAATTTTTTCTTTGTACTTAATCTCATGGTTCGTTACATCATATGTCTTCTACTTTGGAATAATTTGCCACCCACATATTGTCACTGTGGGTAACAACTCAATGAGGAGAAGTTGGTATTAATATAATCAAGGGGTAGATGCATGAATGTGTCTTTAGGACACTCTTTGATGTGAAGCATATATGAACCTTATCTAAAAAATCATATTTCCCTTAACCTATTGGATATAAGAGGCAATAGGTATATTGTTGGGCTAGACACTTTGAGGAGTTTCCATGGATCTTTACTTCTAATAATTGACATTTAAAGTTATAATCTTTACGTTCTTCATGGCTCTACGTTTATAGGTTGAACGACTATATCTTCCTCATTTTCTTAGTGTAAGAAGGCTAAGCTATGATATATGTGCTTGGGCTAAATTAACGAGAAAGGTATACATTGCCCTTGAGTATAATTTTTTTATAAGAGAAATTAGGTAGTTTATGCAAACAATGCATATTATGTAAGTAGAGGCAACTCAATTTCAGTAAAGCACCATGTAAAACTAAATCTACTATTTACATCCTTTTCGACCTTTAGAGGTACACTTTAGTTGCCTTTTTTATGGTTTCATGTACGTCCTTACCTTTATTAATGACTACCAATCTACTATTAATATATATATGTATATATAGATAGATAGATATTTAGCAAGAGAAGAAGAACATCTAAATCCTTTTTGTCACGTTTGTTATGCAGGAATAACTTAGAATGGAATGGATTGGAATATGAGGAATGAAATTGTGCAATGAGAGATTCATTCCTTTGTTTAGATACAAACATGGAATGAAAAATGGACATGCTATTTATGAAAAAATACACTTAATAATAAATGTAAATAATAAATATGTTTGAGGATAAAAATGTAATTATATTAATAATTGTTAATGAGAGCAAAATGAAATTGTGATTTTGTCCTCTTAAAGGTGTAATCGATTTCCCCCTCAAATTGGAATCATTGATTCATACAAATCGCAATTCTACCTTTTAAAAATGTATCCAAACATAAGAAGGAAAATGAAATCCAAACTCGCCATTTCAATATAACTTCAATCTTGGATACAAAACACAACATTAAAAGAATATACCAGTAATTTATTTAGGATAATTAATAATGGGTTTGAGTTCCTAAATATGAAATCAATAATTATTGTGCTCAAAAGTGTATAGAGGGTCATTTCGGTAATTAGGCTTTTGGCTCAATTTAATGTAACGGGCCAGTCTTTTGTGCTAGTGACAGGGTTTAGAAGACCGAGGCAAATAAGAATGTCGTAGGAAGATTCGGCTTGATAGGCTCAAAATAGGGATTGTTGGATCGATTCATTGTGCTCTCTACTTGATTCGGTTTTCTTGTGCACAAAAAGTAGATTCAAAAAATGTCTTCTTGGGTTAATTTGAGCTTTGTTTAGCTAAATTAGGGCTTATGTGGACTAAAATAAGCCTTCATCCTTTTTTATATTGAAAATGGACTTCTTTTATATAATAAAAGCCATTAAGCCCATTTCCAGCCTAGCTCACTTATACAAGAAAAGAAAGATTTAATCTCAGCCATCGGATCCTTATTTCTATCTTCTATAAATAGGAGACTGCTTTTCTCATTTGTCAAAATTTTGCACATAACTAAGATGGAGAGTAACATAGAAACTCTACCAAAACATCTTCAGGAGAGATCAAAGTACTTATTCTATGAAAAACAAGTCAAGAACGATCAAATATATCTAATTTGATCTTCTGTCACAATTACGCACTCGAGAAATCAGGTTTCTCTGTTCGTCTTCCTACGCCTCTTTCTACGACATCCTACATGTGCCATCAATTTAAGACTTCTTTTAGGTTGACCACCCGTCATCAATTAGCTACAGTAACCCTCCATACAAAGTGTATAGTGTGCCATAAGACATTTATTTTTAGACTCCACAACAAATGTAGTTACAAAATGTACGAACCAAATTATGTTAGAGAAAGAGAGAAGTATGCTTCATGTTTTAAAGCTTTGATGATAATAAAAATAATTAAAGATGATTAAATTTATTTATAGTGTGCATATTAAGTTTGAAACTTACATAATAATTGATCCATTTAAGATAAAAATTTGGAAAGTTAATAGAGAAAAGAGAGAGACATCAAATAATAACTAAAAAGTGTTTTGATGAATAATTACTCAAAGCAAACCTTATATTAGATTACTCATAGTACAAACCTTAGAGCCTATAATTAGAAGAACAAAACCTGCACAAATTGTTCCATTGATCTAGTTTAAGTTATTTTTATATAATTGTTGGTCCCAAATAAATTGATGGGGGGGAGGGGGGGGGTGGGGGTGTTGGTGGTGGTGGTGGTGATGTTGGGGTTAAGGAGACTAAATTTAAAAAATCTTCTAGACCAAAATTATTTACTCTCACCATTAGTTAATCAATGATATATGGCTTTGAATTTACTTTGCAAACACAAATTAAACTTTAAGCAAATTAACAATGATTGCATGAAAATAAAAGGATAAGGAAGGAAGAGATTGCTTAAGTGTTTATTAAGGTTCCTCCTTATAAGTTAATCCTTTCTTCTAACTCTCAAGTTTATATCTTGATGATCTCCAACAGGTCAGTAATGATGAAATCAAATTTGAGTTGATTGTTTAGTATGGTTTTGTCTTGATATTTTGCACATGTGGTGTATGATATCTTCTTGATCTTTGAAAATAATGGATTTGACCATTGTTACTGCTAATGTGCCTTGTAAATAGTATCTTAATGATAAACCTTCAAAAATATAGTAAAGAAATATGCTTTTAACTATTAGATCAAGATCCAATTCAAAATATCTCCATATCCCTATAAGATAGGAATATATCTTTCTTCCATGTTCCTTATGAAATTTGAACTTCTATAAGTCAAGTATTTAGCTAAACACATTCTTGGAACTCCAAATATTTGTAACTTGATCATTTAACTCAAGCTTGAGACATAAGAACTTGAATGGGTAAATTACACTAAAAGGTATTAGGGATAAGCTCATTTAAAGTATTAATATTTTTAGTGATTAAAAAGAGGTATCAACATTTATGATTTATTTAAGGTATCAATGTTTTGAGTGATTACAAAAGGTATTAAGATTTGACAAAGTGAATTAAATAAGGTATCAATAATTGACCATTAATGGAAAATTAATCCAAACATTGATACCTTAAATTAACTTTGCAAAATGTTGATACTCAATTGATACACTCTGTGAAATGTTTATATCTTTTTTTAATTATTTAAAACATTAATATCTTAAATGAATTTACCCTCAAATGTTGATACCTTTTAGTGTAATTTACTCAAACATAAATTAATGGCATCTAAAATTAAACTGAATAAACTATCATGAATTCTTAAACTTTCTAAAGAGCTTCATTCTAAAATTGATTTAAATCCCTTATATATATTAATAAACTTAATGGAACATTTTGAATGCATTACCTGAATACTTTGGAGTCGAGCCTTCAAGTTGATGAAAACTCTTAACATTAAATAGATTCGAACCATTCTAATCATAAATTATTCATGTTAGGTTCAACCTCTGAGTATGACCTTTTCTTGAAATTTTTCTAGATAACCTCTAACTTACGCTTCTGAGTTGATCCTTCTTCGAATGGATTTGTTGAAAAAAATTCTGACTTAATCTTTGAGTACCTTAGTTTTTGTATATTCTTTTGTTTTAACTTTTGAGCTAACGTCAAGTGCTTTGATAAACTATCTTAAACTTCTTTTATCTCTCTAAGAGTTTGGTTAAACTTTTGCTAACAACAATTACACACTTAATAACTTTTTTAGTAATATCTAACCTTTCTAATACTGCTATGCTTTAATTTTCAAATCTCTTTTTAATAGAGCAAAATCACTGGTTTATAAACCATGTGCGTATGTAGTGATAAAAATGCTAGTAAGACTAAGTCAAATCACATGGAGCTTTAGCTAATTACTAGATTTTAGATTTTTCCCTAATCTAAGTAAATCGAATTTTGGATTTGCTATTTCTATTTCACTAAAAACTAATTTTCAATGCACTAGTATGGGATTATGCGATTGTACAATCTGGAATCTTTTTCATTGCCTTATAGTTATAATTGGGTTTTGATTAAGTTCACTAGAAATTTGCTTCTTTCTCGAGTCACAAAAATCTAATTATAGTATAGATATCTCGTTTGAGTAATCTATTTATAATCATCAGCTAAATAATACGTTCTTCTATAAATCATACTATTCTAAATGAATTTATGGTTTAAGCACATGTTCGTGTCTTAAAATGCAATTTCAACTAGATTAAGATTGTGAATTCTGAGATTTAAACTACAATCACATGTGTCCGTATCGATTTTGAAGTCTTATTTTCTATTTCAATTAGATTCTCAAATCCCTTTTGAGTATCTCAAATCCTGATCCATAAGAAATTCATAAACAAATTTATATCTTATGAATATTGAAATACAAATAATGAAAATTACAATTCAACGAGACCCACTATAAGAACAATTCAATTACTTAAGAATGCCATCAATCCATCACATAATTCCACTCAAACAAATGAACTTATACTCATAAACACTATAACTTCATTGATAACGAGCTGAACACTATTCATTTTACAAGAAAAGGAATAGAAAATACCTAAAATTCACAAGAATCTCTTTTTTCAATGCTAGAGTCCTACTCCGCCGTAAAGTTCACAAGAATCTCTTTCTTAAATGCTAGGGTCCTACTCCACTGATTAAACACACAATGAATAGTGCTTGGTACTGTAGATAGATGACAAAAGTGAATAGGTAATGTGTTTGGGAATGTAGGAATGTATGGGTAATCAAAGGTAATGGAATGAGTGATGTAATTAATGTTGGAATGGTAATAAGATGTAGTGAAGTGTTATGTATAATGCGTATTAAATCTTGAGTGTATATGGTATGGAACATATATTTTGTGTGTATTGTCTATGTGTAGAAAGTGTAAAAATCTGTGTAATCTGCTAAAGGGAATGAAAGTCAAGTAATGATGGGTGTTATCCAAAGTGGACCTCTATGTGTGTGGGGTAGGTGAAGGGGTGGGGTTCAAAAGAGTAGGAGTGGGGTTCAAAAGAGTAGGAGTGGGCTCTTTTTATAAATTGTAAAATATAAATTTATCTCTAAAATATTTGCAAAATAAAGCCTTAAAAGTCATAACACTAGAGAATTTATTTAAAGGACTTTTAAACTGGTCTTATGCAAGTCAATTTGTTATGTTGCTGTGTCCAGCTCAACTTTTTGACATAACATTTTAAGTCTTGGATTAAGTTTGGTTTGTTGCAACTTTAGTCTTCGAAAGCTCAGACTTGGTTCAACAATAGCTTGACATATCAACAATTGCACTACTACCATGTTCATTTAAGTTAGTTTGGAACTTTACTTCTCAATCTATCTTTGCAGCAGCGAAGACTCTACTTAAACTTGCTAGTCAGCATCCTTGATCTTCAAATTAGCTATTTCTCACTTTATCTCTTCAAAGTATGGCTCTATTTGTACACTTGTAGCTCTATGTCTACATAATAGGATATAGACGCCATAAGTTCTTTAATTGTAACACTTGATTTAAGTATAATAATATTTAGGGAAATCATTTAAATGCTACTGTCCTATCATGTAATAACTCTGAATCAATTCATTTAGCTTAGTTTGCATTGAGGCTTTGACAGCTTAGTTACTGCTGCTTCTTAGCTTGGAAGTTAAAAGGTGTTTAGCTTCTATTTTGACTAGGCTTGATGAACGCTCAAACATTGCTACTATCCTCTTAGTTAAGTGCTCTTGTTAAGACCAAAGGTGTCCTCTAATGCTCCTATCATAAACTGCTTGGAGATCTGCTATAGTACAGTGACTTCACAACGAATTTCAACCCTAATGCACTTGGAATTCCTTAAAACACAAAACAAAAGAGTTGTAAATCTCTCTCTCATCCTTCCATAGGATTTTGACCATCTTAATAGGAGGTCAGATGAGTGATATGCCTAATTTATGATAGTGTGTCAAAACTGTCTTGTCTTGCATGAGAATATGTTGCTGTTGTGTTTTGGTGTGTTGAAGCTAGTCGATGTTGTTCCAATAGCTACTTGATTTCAAACTACCTCCTCGATAGTAGCTTGGTTTAAATTTTAGTTCTTTAGGATTTGGCTGCAACTTTTGTAGCTTGGTTTCTTGGTTTGAAATGGATACTTTAGTTGGGTTTGTGCTACAATGATTCAACATGTCATATTGATTCCTTGCTAGCTTGGTTTTTCAGTGGCTGGACTGGTTGCTGCTATAATATGTAGCTTGGCATCTTCTTGTGTGGTACAACCCAACTATCAACTTTTACACTCATTTGCAGCTTGATTTAGAGATCATCTCGACTTGATATTGCAAAATGTAGCTTGAATTTAGTCTTTTAGGCCTGCTCGGATCTCTAGCATTAACAATCATTTACATAGCTCAATATTGCCACAACATATCGTATCAAATCCATCAATTAGTGTTGCTATAAAAAGCTTAGTCTAATTTTATAATTGCAGTTATATCTCAAATGAGGTTTGCTATAAATATGTTATTCTATATATTAATTCAAGTAACAACATGCTTGTGAACAATTTAATAACATTGAAAATTCGATATGCTGTTCACAATTAGAAGAAAAAATGTAGAACATGAGCTCCTGAACTCAAAAGTTAAATCCATATTCACATTCTAGTTTTATAACTCAAAACAACATTCACCATGTTAAAATGATGATTAACAAGTCACACATGAATCTCCCCTCTTACAAATGCCTCAATTCCCACATGTTGTCCTCCTTTTGATCCTATTTTTCAAATTTCATGCAATTAATTCAAGAACTCATATTTCATTGCTTATAATGGATTTCACATGCAATTAATTCAAGAACTCATATTTCATAGCTTATAATGGATTTCACAATAAAAACTCAATGAGATGTGTATTTTAAGCTATTTCATATGAGACGATTGTGTAAAATCACACATTTATCAATTATAATCAAATCTAATAAAGAGAGAACTTAACAGTAATGAAGGCTTGACTCCAAGGTTGAATATATTGGGGTAAAACAAATAGATCCAACATGTTCTACTAAGTAGGAAAAATATATTCATAAAGATTAATTTTCAAATCAAGTTTAGTTATGAAAAAGTTCAAATCTATTCAAGATCTAATTGTAGATTAACTTTTGAGTGTATTTTTCTTGTAAGTTTGGAAGATACCATCAAGATAGAAGCACATTTAGTACAAGATTTATCATGATGAAGCATAAAAAATATAAAGAAGATTAACTTACAAAGTATGCTTCTATTTTTGTGAAATACAAAAGACATGACTATTCTTATTAGATAAGATCATATATAATCATGAATTCAAATTTATTTTTGAAGAAAATATTAAGTTTTTAGTAAGAAACATCAAGACACATGTACTACCTATATTATTATACAATCAAATTCAAAGAATCGAAGAGATTTTAAAGATAGGAAGTAAAAAGTTGGGTTCATAATATCAATTATAAAGAATAAATGACTATAATATAGTTATTGAAGATATCAGATATATATACAGGATTTAGATTCATACACAACAACAATAACAACATTATCGTATTATACAAGTGCTGAACAAAGATCAACCTACCATCTTTTGCTTTGAGCCAATAAGCTAAATCTCAATTTTTCATACTACATTTAAGCTGACTAGTGTGAGAAGATATTTTATTAGGTCTTCTTTCGATTGTATTCATTTGTGCAAGAGACATAGATTGCAAATATGCTCTCAAATTCATATTATATCCCTTGTTAAGCTAGTTAGATTGATCATAGTGAATTGAATCCGAAGTATTGATTGTTTGACAAACTATTTATAACTTGTTGACGGTGGAATATAGGCCACATCCCATTTAGACCACTACTATCATACATGGGCCATGAGGCCCAGGAAATCACCGGTTTTACTAACCTAAGAAGGGTCCATGCCAGACAATCCCTTAGGTTCCGACCTAGTGAGTAAACCCGAGAAGCTACTTACACCGCCAAACAAAATGACCTCTCCATGAGCTCGAATTTGAGATAATTCCTCAGGCTCACCCATGAGCCACCTCCATAAGATCAAGCTCGTTAACGAGCAATCTCCACTAACTTACCTAAGCCCAGTAGCCATGAAATACCTATGTCTCATCTTGGGACTCAGGTGGGGGGTGGGGTGGAAGGGAGAGAGACATGGTCAATTTGGCCATACTCTATGCAATGACCACTTCTTCACCTTGGCCATCAAGTAGGACTTCACCTCATGGGCTAGGTTAGCTACCAGATGGAGATTTTCCTTAACAGAAAAAATTCGATGGACTTGACTTTGGTTTGCCCCCGAAGGGGTGGAGGAGTCAGTTTTTAACTTAAGTGAATATCCTTTTGATAGATATTTGGAGAAAGATCCACAGCCTAACTTAGACATCGGAGTAGCCACGTGGGGTAACCCTCTAATGCACCTTTAATCACTTTTTTGTGTTTGTAGGGACTTAATTTCTACTAACGGAATCAGCTCGTGCAACATAACTAATTTTGTTGGATATAGTAGAACATACTTGTGGAGTTGAAAGAGTGAATGTAGACAAAAGTTCAAACTATTATACATTATTTGAGCATTATTCTCTCTCCTTTCTCGTCTAATTTTCACACATTTAAATTTGTGTGTGCAATTAATTCATTAAAAAAAATTCTTACACTACTATTGCTAAAACAAAAAGAATGGGCCAACTTTAAAGTTTTCAAAAAAGTTTTAATTCTTGTAAGTGACCAATTTAACCTTGAATACCAACACTTTCTAATGGTAGATTTAAAAGATAATTCTGACTAGAGGCCATTAGATTGACATGTTACATTGTAAAAGAGTCATTGGTCATGCTGCTTTAGAACAAAACTTTTAAAGAGTTATAGTTAAATACTCTATCCAATTCACATCTTAGAGTTTTAGATGTTAGTCATAAGCACATCTTAGCATAGGCAAATCTAACGCTACATATGTCAAATGAATCTTCTTAAGGTGCTTTTGTCTTTAAGGGTTACAATTGATACAATTTAATGATAAAAAAAGTAATGATAGGACATTGTGTTTGCTAAGCATTCAATGATAGAGTCAACATTTTATTCATAACCTGCTCAAGTAAGACAAAGAGTATATAAAAGAGGTGGAGGTCTTAATTTATATTTAGAGAGTCTAATCATCATTTATAGATTAATATAATTGATGGCTCTGCGACATGCTAAGCTTATGTTATAAGTGTAAGTTGATATAGACGAGATATTAGACCATCAAAGATTCGTTAATATGGTGGCTTATGTACTATTTGTGAGTAACAAGGTTAAGTCCTCATACCTTACTTTTTAATAGGAGACTATATGTGCATATGATACAGATAAATGAATTTTGGCTATGCTAAAGGAAATCGAGCCTCTTTACTTGAATCACACTTGGGAGCTTATATTGCGAACTTTTAGGAAAGAAGTTATTGTTACAAATGGATGTTCTAAGAAGAAAAATGAAATCGACTCAAAGTTCTAAAGGTGACCAAATAGCCATATGGAGTGAATCGTTTAACTAAGTCTTGACTTAAAAGAGGCGGTTGACTAGTCAATAGTCTAGCGAGTGGTATAGGTCAAGTGGCTAGCAATTGCTTGTATAGTTATAGATGCTAGTTTGCTTAACTTATTGTAATTTATTTAGTGTAGTCTTATCTAATTTATGTTATTTCCTTTTCATGGTCATTTAGGTTTCCTGTGGTAAATTACATATAAAGGCTTATGGGGTTGTAACAAACATCATTCATACTTCTTTTCATATTTACATTACTTTTCAATATATCATTCGTATATGCTAACAATACTTTTCATCATATTTATTAAAAACGCCATATAAGATGATGGTGTTTGTTCATTTGATGGAGGAACTATTGATATGTATGAAAAGTGATTTCAGGTAATAAATTGATCAATTTTAAAGTTTAAGTATCTAATTTCATATTAACTAAAATTTAGGAACCATTTGTGACATTATCCCTTTGATTATGATGAACATTTCTTGAATCATGAATCATTATGTTTGACAAAAATAATTCTACAAATCCTTTTGATTATTTCCTTGATTATATGTAATATTGATTTTAACTATTAACCAACCGATCAACTACATTTATTTATTTGATGTTCCCCATTTTTGTTTGTAACTTATGCATTTCATATCCTAAGCACTCATGGTATAAATAGAACCCTTTTTACGGTTCTAGCATATAAGAGAGACATTTCTGAGGCTTGCTCTTACTTTTTGTGCCAAATTATACATTGTAATCCGATCTTTTCCCAATTTTCATAATGAAGTTGCCTCCTTTTGAACTTGGAATTTTTTCTCTTCTATTTGAGGATTTTCCTACATAAATCTGGTGCATTTTCTGTTCTCTCTCTCTCTCTCTCTCTCTCTCTCTCTCTCAATTACTAGTTACCATTTATTTGATTGCAATTGTACCCATCACTATTCTTTTATCTATGATGCTTCTATATGTTACTACCCATTTATTACTAATTATAAAATGGGAAAAGTATATTTTTAGTCCTCAACATTTTATTGTTCTTCTATTTGAGTCCTAAACCTATTTTTGCTTTATTTGAGTCGTTAACATTTGCAAAAGCTTATAAATAAAGTCTTTCTTAACACTGTTAGTTTTTTTTGTTAAGTTTTGACACTTGACACATTTTCATTTGTTGAAAATTGTTAATTCAAATTAATAAAATGACTAAATTAAGATAAATTTAATAGAATAATTTTAAAAAATAAAACTTTAGAAAATTAATTTTAGATTATAAAAATTAAAATGAAAGAATTGAAAATTCGGTAAAAATAAAAACTATTCCAGAACTTCCTTAAATAGAGATCATTTTGTCATCTATTGCACTTTAAGCCAATATGCTAAATCTTAATTTTTCTTACTATATTTAAGTTGAATAGTTTGAGGAGACTATTTTCTTAAGTTTTATTTTGATTGTATTCATTTATGTAAGAGGGATATATTGCAAATTCTTGTGTTAATCAAAGTGAATTGAATATGAAGTATTGATTGTTTGACAAACTATTTGTAATTAATTTTGTTGGATGTGTGGAACATATTTGTGCAGAATACGAGATCTTTAAGCCAAAAGAGTGGATGTAGGCACAACCTAAAACAACTATACATTGATTGAGCATTATTCTCTCTCCCTTCTCTTTTAATTTTCATATATTTATATTTGTGTGTACAATTAATTTAAAAAAAAAATTCTTATACCATTGTTGCTAAAGTAACAAAAAAGGGGTGGACCTTAAATTTTTTTGAAAAAGTTTTAATTCTTGTAAGTGGACATAATGATTTAGAAGAGAATTATGAGTAGAGGCCATTAAGTTGGCATGTTACACCGTTAATGATTCATTTCTCATGTTACTTAAGAACAAGCTTCTAAAGAGTTTCAGTCATGCACTGTACCACAATATTCACATCTTAGAGTTTTTAGTTATCCCACCACAAGTGCATCTTACGTTTGTCAAATGAATCTTCTTAATTAAGGTGCTTTTGTAGTTAAGGGTTATCGTTTATATAACTCAATGAAAAAAAAAAAATTAATGATCAAAAGGGATGTTACTTTTGATGAGCATCCATGATAGAGCTAACCTTTTTTTTTTTCCCCTCACATAGCCTAATAAAGCAAGATAGAGTATATAAAAAAGAAGGAGGTTTGAATTTCTATTTAGAGAGTGAAATAATCATTTATAGTTCAATATAATTGTATTACTATGGCTTTGTGACATCAAGGTTATGCTATTGTCCTCGGTTGATAGAGACAAGATATTAAACCACCATAGAGATTCATTGATATGGTAGCTTATGTATTATTAGTGACAAACGAGGTTAAGTCCTAAGATCATAACTCTAATAGGAAATTGTTAATGTCTATGATATAGATAAATGAATTTTGGTTATGCTAAAGGAAAATAAGTCTCTTTACTTGAATCACACTTAAGAGCTTATACTGTTGATTTTTTAGAAAAAAGTTATGGGTTGTAAATGAGTGTTTTAAGAAGACAAATGGACTCGGCTCATATGTTTGAAGACGACCAAGTAGCTATATGGAGTAAATGGTTCGACTAAGTATTAACTTAAAAAGAGGGTGGTTGACTAGTTGACATTTTAGCAAGTGTCATGCATCAATAGGCTAGCAATTGATGGGATTGTTATGGTTGTAGGCTTGCTTACTTATTATATTTTATTCAGTCTAGTCTTATTTTTGATGTTATGTCCTTTTCATGGTCATTTTGGTTTCTTTTGGTAAACTATATACAAAGGCTTATGGGATTGTAACAAACATCATTCAAACTTCCTTTCATATTAACTATCAATTGAGATTATCTCCTAAATTACCATTCACAATTAATTCATTTTGATTATGGTGAACCTCCTTGAATTCTACAATTATTGTGCTTTATAGCAATAATTCTATAAATCCTTTTTGATTATTTCCTTGATTACATAGAGTATCGATTTTGACTATTAATCAACGAACCAACCACATTTATTTATTTGATTTTTCCATTTTTCTTTGTTACTTAAATATTTTATATCCTTAGCACTTATGGTATAAATAGATCCCTTTTTAGGTACGTAACATATGAGAGACACTTGTGAGGGTTGTTCTTACTTTTAATGCAAAATTACACATTGTAATTTGATCTTGTATTCTTATTTTTTCATGAAGAAGTTTCCCCCTTTTGGACTTGGAATTTTTTCTCTTTATTTGAGGATTTTCCTATATAAATCCTAGTATATTTTCTCCTTTCTCTCTCAATCATAATTATCATTTATTTGATTGCAATTGTACCCAATAATATTCTACTCATCTATGATACTTCTATACATTGCTACCCATCTTCTATTCTTAATTACAAAATTCAAAGGAAAATCCAAATCATGTAAAAATAAATAGTAAATTACACTTGAAGATATCAACGTTTGGGGTAAGTTCATTTAATTTATTAATGTTTTGAGTAGTTAAAAAGAGAAATACAAAGCAAATCAAACTATATATCAATCTTTTATAAAATCATTTAAAGTATCAATTTGAATTAATTTTCAATTAAGTTTATTCATTTTCTCAATGGTCAATTATTAATACCTTATTTAACTCACTTTAGAAAACATTGATTATTCCTTTTTTTTTAAGCCACTAATACCTTAGATAAATATATCATCAAACATTAATTTTCCTTTTTACCCTTACCTTCAGGTTTTGATAATTTTCAATGTAATTTACTATGTCCAAAAAAAAAAAATGTAATTTACTTGAAAATTAATGTATAATCATGTTGGATGTTCTAATCCAATGTAGTTCACTAATCAACCACCTACAATTTTCAATTTGCTCATTTTTGTTTGTAGGTATCTTATGCCTTTTTTTTTTTTGGCCAATGTAGTGTCTATATCTTAATATTATGATATAAATAGAAACTTTTCTAGGATTCTAATATGTGAGAAATATTTGAGGGGTTGTTCTTACTCTTTATGAAAAATTTACATATAATAAGTGGATGAAACACATGTTTACAAACTATTTAAAAAAATTATCCAAATAAAAATTAATAATTTTAATTATAAAATTACGAACGTTAAATTGCATGTTGAAAATACGATTCACAATTTTACATAATAGTTGCATTTCAGAAATACAATTCAACAAAAAGTCATACTGGCTGAATTGCATCTTCAAAAGCGATTTGCTATTGTTTAAAGTAATTACATGTATAATGTATGACTCATAAATATTTATATATGAATTATATTTTATAGACGCGATTTATGTAATATTTGCAAATTGCTAAATCATGTCTATTAGATGCGATTTGTCATTGGTAATTATTTTTATCTATTTTGTATTTGCATAATTTTTACTTATATAGATCGGTAAGCTCACAATTTTTTCTATTATAACTCGATTTGTATTCCCAATTTTTTTTTCATAATAAAATTACCCTTTTTGAGCTTGGAACTTTTCTTTTCTATCAAGGATTTACTAATTGAAATGTTGGTGCAAGTTTTGTCCCTTCTCTCAATTAACTGTTATACCTTTTTTAGCCTTTTTTTTATAAATTATCTATTGCAATTAATTCATTGAAAGACTGGTAATACTCTCTGTTGCAATAAATCCGATGAAAGATTGGCATTCATGCAAGGAGCTTGACAATTATTATATTTATTTGATTGTCAATGTTTCCATCACAATTCTACTTGTCTACCGTATTTCTGTACAAGATCATCCATCTCCTTTCTTTGACTACAAAATTTGAAGGAAAATCCACAATCATGTAAAAATAAATATATAGTTATATGTTATATATGTTTTCTCTATAGACGTATATAAATATATATAATTAAAGATGCATGTAATTAAATAGATTCCTAATTTGATAACATTGTAATTACGAAAATCGACTAAGTGATCGGACATATTAACTTGCGTTATAAAGGGAATACGAAAGAACTAAGAAAACTTTAAATATATATATATATATATGTTTGTGTGTCAAAAAGAATTGAGAAAAAAAAAAAAGAAGGAATGGAAACATAATTTTAAAAGAAAATAGAAAATAAGTCTCTTCATTTATTTGATTTTCTTTTGACTTTTAGTTGAAAAATGTTGTTTGCAAATTTATAATTGGCGGCAGCAAATATAATATTGTATGGACAATAAAAATTCCATTTATCATGAAGAAGTTATAGCTAGAAGCCTAGAACTCTTAGCTACAAGCGGTGCAATGTCTGCTGAATTAGGAAAATTACTTTTTGCATAAGTAAATGACAGCTCACTCACGTTAACCCATAGCCATCAAATGTCATGAACTGTTGGTAGTATTTTTTTTTTTCACCACCTTGATCTAATATTTTCGAACAGCCTATGCGTGAACCGCCCGTGTGATATATTCAAGGCCGTCCCGCCTTTCCATTTTGGTTGATGAATTCACAGAATGTGATTATGGAAAATTTCTCACCACGAGATTGCTCTTATTAAATTTGTAGATCTCATTTCTTATTTTGCATCCAATATATTTTTGGTATTAGAGCTATCCCGTTTAAGTATATAGATACCTAAACACTTAAACGCTATATAGACAAACCATTACATCATAAAGTAATGCCATATTTAATTTTTCCCAACAAGGTATTCTCTTGTTGCTGGTGAAGAATATATATGAAGCATAATGATGAAAACACTATTTACCTCATAAGATTTGTTGGATATTGTTGATGAAGGTTATGAAATCACCATTGCCAATCAAGAGGTAAAAACACCTGGACGGTAACTCAATGAAAAGAACATAAAGAACATGCTATAAAACGCTAAAGCATTGTCTTTCATACCACAATGGGGTTAGTCAATCAATTTTACCACAAATTATGGGTTAATCAATCAATTAAGGAAACAATATAGAGGACATCATAAAGTCATATCAATTAAACTCCAAAATTTATGGAGAGAGAGTGATAATTTATTCATGAAAGATAATGGGGAAGTATAAGAGTTCTTCTCAAGAGTTTCTATTATCATTAATCAAATAAGAGGATATGGAGATACAATTCCTAAGAAGAGAATTGTTGAAACAATCTTGAGACGTTTGCCAATCAAATTTGAGCATATTTTTATTAAAGAATCTAAAGATTTATCACAATTATCTTTGGATGAGCTTATGGCATTAGAAGCCCATAAAAAGCGTATGGTAGATTTTCTACTCAAAATTTAGAGTAAGCCTTCCATTCGAAGATTAACATCAATAGCCAACAAAAAAGATGGCAAAGTAGAAATGGAAATAGTGTTGGTGGTTCCTCTAACTTTGCTTGTAGCTTGTGGTGGATATCAAAGTTCCTTAGTTCATGGTAGAGGAAAAGAATCCAACATGAGAGTAATTTATCTCAATGCAAAAATGCAAGACATATGGGCATGATTCCAAGGATTGTCGTTTGCAATGCAAGACATGCAGAATTCCGATCATTTGATAGGGATTGTTACTATAAGGATAGAAAGGATGATAAAAATGCAATTTTTTTAGGAGAATCAAGATAAATAGGTATTTTATTCTTGTATGAATGTGGATAATCATTTGAGAACATTTGGTATGTTGATAGTGGATGCAGTAATCACATGACTAAGGATAAGAATTGTTTGTTCAGTTTGGTGATAAGTTCAAATCTGAAGCAAAGCTTGGAGATGGAAAAAAAAAACTCATGAAAATCTAGAAAAGGGGCTATTTCTGTTGATACTAAGCAAGCTAATTCTAAATGGATTTATGATATCCACTATGTCCTAAATTGACTCAGAATTTATTGGATGTTGGCCAATTATTATAAAGAATTTATATGGTGAATTTTGATAATGATGAGTGCATTATTACTGATAAGAAGAAGAATTGCATAGTTGCAAAAGTCAAGATGAGCATGAATAAAGTTTTTCCATTATCTATAACTCTTAACGAAGAATATGCTTTACAAAGTATGGAAAATGATGAATCAAACTTATGGCATTTGAGATATGGTCATTTGAATTTTAAGGGACTTAGTTTGTTGAAAAAAAAAATGGTGATTTGATTGCCAAATGTTCCATCTCTTAAAAAGTAATGGCACAATGCATCATTTGCCATTCCCAAAGACATCATATAGAGTTAAATCCCCATTGGAATTGATTCATTATGATATATTTGGATCAACAAGAACATCATCCTTAAATTGCAATAGGTATTTTATTTTATTTGTTATGATTACACAAGGATGATGTGGATATATTTTCTAAAGAAAAAGTCAGAAGCATTTTCCACTTTCTTAAATTTAAAGCTATGGTACAAAGACAAAGTGGATACAAGTTGAAAATTTTGAGAAATGATAGCGGAGGTGAATATACATACAACGAATTCTAGAATTATTGCAATGATGTGGGGGTTAAGAGACAATTGACCATACGACATGCATTACAATAAAATGGTGTTGCTGAAATAAAGAATCGTGCTATAGTAGAGATAGCTAGAAGCATGCTGACACAGAAAGGTCTTCCAAATAGTTATTGGGTTGAAGTAGTAAATACTGTAGTATATATATTAAATAGATCACCTACAAAAGCAGTGCTCAATAAGATTCCTTGTCAAGCTTGGCATAAGAGCAAACTTCAAATTAATCATTTGAAAATTTTTGGATGTTTGACATATTTTCTCATTCCATCACAAAAGAGAGAAACTTTGATGAAAAAGGAGAAAAGTATATTTTCATTGGTTATATGTTGAATCTAAAGAATATCGTCTTTTCAAGCCAAAGAACAATGAGGTGGTTGTTTTAAGAGATATTATATTTGATGAAGATAGTGCATGAATTGGAACGAAAAAATCTCTTATTGTTGAAAGAATTTTGCCTCCAAGATCTAATGCTATATAGCTAGATCCACAATCAAGTTCAGGACTAGGTTCTCCTAGTCCAAGTACATCAACACCATAAATCACATAAGAATTTTATCTAGAATCAAATAGTTCAATAAGGAAGGTATGTTTTTTATGGGATATTTATGAATTTTGTGAATTTGTATTTTTCACCAATGGACCACGAAAAAATGAAGAAGTAGTAAAATAAAAAATATGGATAAAGGCGACAGATGAAGACATGACAACTATTGCTATGAAAAAGAATTCAGTATATCATGGAAAGGCAAAACACATCAAGCTATAATATCAACATTTAAAAAACTTGGCTCAATAAGATGAAATTCAGTATAAAGGAGCAGTTTGGAGATATATTTATCAAAATTATGATCGCAGAAATTTGAGCAATTAAAAACAAGTTTTAAAATTGTAAATTAAAAGAGGGTGTTCAAAAATGTAATTTGCAATTTTATACTTGGCCGCATCAAATATAATATTGTATGGACAATAAAAATTCCTTTATTATGAATTAGTTACAGCTAGAACTCTCTAGCTACAAGCGGTGGCATGCCTACTAAATTAAGGAAATTACTTTTTGTATAAGTAAATGGCAGCTCACGCTTACCCATAGCCATCAAATGTCATGAACTGTTGGTAGATTTTTCTTTCAACGCCTTGATCTAATACTTTCAGAACAGCCTATGTATGAGCCACCTATGTGACGTATTTAAGGCCGTCATGCCTTTCCATTTTGGCTAATGAATTCATAGGATGTGATTATGGAAAATTTCTTTCCACGATATTGCTCTTATTAAATTTAGAGATCTGATTTCTTATTTTGCATCCAACATAGATTACCCTAACAAGATGCACCAACTCCATTCCTCAGTAGTTTAAGAATAATTATGGAACCGGCATCATGATGAACTCATTAAATCCCAGTCAACGAAAAGGATTAACAATATATATTCCTCAAATAAACTTGTGGGGTATAAAAAATTTAGGATAGTCATTATTTTATGCTTGAATCATACGATCGTAGAGATATACCATAAACTTTCAATTATCAAAGTATTTACACATAAACCACCCATCAGCTTATATGGACTTTCCATGCATTTGAAACAGTCCAAAGCTTTATGAAAAATCTAGGGGGACAGTAGACATTGAAACATTTTGGATTGGAAATGCTATAAGAGAAAACTGGCTTATAGGAAAGATCAAATTTAGGTGCATATGAGAAATATAAATATATATATATATATATATTCTTTTTGAAGTTGTAAAGGTTGGAATAGATTGGCTTAAGCATGTGCTGGAGTGGAATTTGGTGGAGTTAGTGCAGATGCTACTCTTTTGCCACGCTCGGATCGGCTGTTTTCGGCGAATTTAAGGCTTCCTTGGTGCATTCCCTTCTTCTTCTCATCCTCATTCCATTCGGATCCGTAGTAGAACTCTTCAGTGGACTTCTCGACGTGTTTCGATGGAGGAAGGAACATGCCACCCCATTGTGGGAAGTAAACCAAGGTAACAGGAAGAGTGCAGCCCATTATCATTGCCCCCATTAAGGAAATACCTGTTGCTGTTGAGAAAGCACCCGTGAAGAAGATCAACTGTGTCAATCCTGATCCAAAGTTCCCTCCTGCTCCTGTAAGACCGGATATAACTCCCAGTGATCTCCGAGAAATGAAAGGGATGATGCCGAATGTTGCGCCACAAGCAGCTTGTGCTCCGATCGAGAATAATATCATGGTAAGAACAGCAAGTGGGAGTGAACCGACACGGCCGAGAAGTAAGCAGAAGAGTCCTCCTAGTGTTTGGAGAATCCAAAGGGTCCATAATCTGCCTCTCATGCCGAAGTACCTGGCTGATACGTCTGAAGCGTATCCTCCAAAAGGACGTGCAAAGAAGTTTGCCATTCCAAAGGATGCAGCAATGATTCCAGCAGTATGTAGATTTAGGTTGAATCTGTCAACCAAATTATTGCATGTGTTAATGAACTTGTCGGGTTCAATACCGATCTGCTCTCCATAAAACTCAAATTAGTATATAAAAGCTTTTGTGTTTAAAAGTTGAACGAGAGGTCCTTTCATCAACTTTCTGACAAATAGGATATTAGGATCCTTAAATGTCATGTCTCTTTCTTTTTGCAGACTCCACTATCCAATATGCAATGAAATTATTGGAACAAGAACTTGGGAACTCTGGTGTCTACTTGGTTTTAATATTCATATATTTGTACAAAAATCTCATGGCAAAGTAGAATAGTTTAGAGATTTTAGGATGATGCTAACCTGTCGTAGAAGTACTCAGCAATGACATTGTCAGTTGTCAACTCAACACCCATGGAATATCCATACATGAGAGCAAAGATCCATGTCCTGTAGTTCGTGATTGCGTACCACAACACCTGAAAAATTTTGAAAGCCAGTGCATATTAGCAAAAAGTTGCTTTTGATGGTCAATAAATAGAGAAAACTTGAAAAGTTTTTTAGAATAAATGAAATTTGAGTGACCCTGGAAAACTTGTCCTTAGCAACATCACCCTTCTTTTGCAAAGCACCCAAGTTTCCATCAGGCAAGTCCTGGCCGAGTGTCAGGACTAATATCCCCATGATCACATGAAGCCATCCTGGGATGAAGAAAGCAATTCTCCAAGCAGTGAATGGAGTTGCTCCAGCCCGTTTAATCAACTCATAAACAAAGGGCATCAACAGTTGAGTTGCTCCACCTCCCATGTTTCCCCATCCTGCGGCTGTTCCATTCACAAGTCCAATGATCTTGCTGTTGAACATGGTGCTCATCCAGTATTGGCACGACACAAACGTGGCTAAAGAGAACCCGATCATGAACCGGACCGCAATGTATCCCCCTGCATCTGCCACAAGGCCATGCAGAACACGGTAGGACAGAGAGCATTATTAGGAAAGCACAACCATATCGCGGTCCTAGAAGGTCACAGACCGCCCCCATCATGAGCCTGGAAAATATACTTCCAGAAACAGATGCCACCCCAGCATTACCAACGTCGCGTTTGGTAAGATTGAGGTTGTCCCGGATGATGGGAACAAGGGGAGCAGCAGCAAATGTTGACACAAAGCAAGTACAGAAGGAAATCCAGGATAGATGGAAGGTTCTCATATGAGGATTGGCAAATGAGAACAGCTTGAACACTTTAGCCTTGTGCTCAGAGTCGACAGGGAGGTGGAACTTAGCCGTCGTGTCGGTTGGGACAATGGGGGAGGCCACGGAGAAGGCAAAGGTTTGCTCCCTCCCTGTGACTCCATGCATGGAACTCCCAGGAGTGCCTGGAGTGTTATTGTGGTCAGCCATTTCTCTTTGCGTCCCTTTTCTTTTGTCAATATCAAACGTTACAAAAGACACAAGGACTAGATATTATTACTAGGATTTAAGTATAATACTAGGTTGTTTTGGTGTTATGTGAAGAAGAGTGTGGTATTTATATGATTTGTAAGTGTTGTTTTTGAAGTCATGAATTAGCTTATGGACAAACCCAATGGTTATGAAATAAATAAATATATGCAGAATCCTATTCGCCACATCTATTGTTACCATTAAGAGACTCATCCTGTACCCCAAAGGATAATCTACCTTAATTAATTATAATAATGTCTTATATTCAGTTATTCTCAGAATTTCATATTCTTAGTTTTATTTTATGTCCATTTGTTTAAGCTTTTCCAACAATGTGGTAGGTGGCAACTTCTATCCTTTTATTCCAAGTCTGAAGTCTCTTTACAATTGGGCTCACACGTTATATAACTTGGAATATTTCTTTCGCAAAACAGCATATTAGGATGCCTCGATTTTGCGGAAAATTCCAGGAATATTATCTATATTTGTTGTAATGCTCCGAAACTTCACCCATAGAGGTATTGTCTGCTTTGACTACACACCGCATGGTTTTGTCTCTTTTGTGCCAGCATTTCTCAGAGAATCATCTATCTTGGGATTGCTCTACTCAGAATACACTTAACTTTGGAGATCAGACAAACTCCAAGCCATTACACCAAAAGATGCTTCTGTGATTAGAGTTCTACTATCTATATTAAAGGGATATCATATATTTTCCCACTTATATAATTGACGTCATCATTAGTTTCGTTACATAGGTCCAGAACTACACTAGGCAATGATGACATACTCTTCTACTTCCAGCTGGTGAACTACTTTGATGCCACCTGTAACGTCCCGAAACTCCATCCATAAAGGTATTATCTACTTTGGCTACACGCTGTACGGTTTTGTCCTTTTGATTCCAGCACTTCCTAGTTGGTTACCCATTTTGGGATTGCTTTACCCAAAGCATGCTTAACTTTGAAGTTCAGAAAAACTTCAAGCTATTACATCAAAAGACGACGCTGTGATTAGAGTTCCACTATTTATATTTGAGGGGTATCACATTTGTTATTATTAAAGCTTCAAAGAATACCATAATATTTTCAAGAGTTTCAAATACTAGACTTTTAGGATATGTTGGTGGAAAGCAGTGGTGATGGCGAAAAAGATTTATTAAGGGTAACATCCAATATGAAATGATTAGTGATATATAAATATTAATAAAATTTTTCATATAGAAAATATTAGTTACTATTCTTTTGTTTAGAACATAGGTAAATTTTATGGTCCCATCATTAATTTTGATTGGATTGGTTCCATCACTATTCAATGACTTACATCATACCTAACCATGATTGAATCATTAAAATAGTTAATATTCCAATTACTATAATTATTTGATGGTTGGATAGTTGACTAACAGGACCGTGAAAACTCTCTAGAACATATTGATAGCCGTAATTAGTACTCGTTTGCTACTCATCCAAAGATTAACGGGCTTACTTAATCTTTTTATATTGGTGGATGTTTAATAGTAATAGTTAACAACTATAATTTCTACAATGTTTATCTATTATTATCAACCTATCAGCTGCCATCTTTATTTTCTGTGTTGCTTATTAGTTATAACCAAGAGTCACAACTAACTACAATTTTTTAAATTTTTTCATAGGATGATTCAAATACCGTCCTATCCTATTTAAAAGACTAGCGATGAAAATATTAAAGCTTGCCATGTGAATATTTGAAAACTATATTGTTAGATTAGAACGAATATTGAACAAGATTTAGCAAATGTTTTCCAACGAAAGAAATACACCCTCAGGTGCTTCGTCAATTAAGTACTTGGCAAATTCGATTAGTCGAGAAGTGAACCATCTGTTCTCTATCTGCAAATTATTATCAACAAAAAAAAAAAAAATGTAACAATAATATTATTAAAAAAAAAAAAAAGAGAGAATAGCTTATGCTAAGGAAGACAGAAAAAGTGAAAAAAAAAAAAAAAAAGATTAATCTTTCCGAAAACGAGAGCTATATATAGGAGCCTCAAGCTATGTACATCAAAAGGGTCTACAAGGATGCCACATTCTGATGGAAAAGAAAATAAGAGGATACATGTATATAGTAAAATTTTTAATTTTATGAACCGGTTTCATAGTTATTAAAATTGCGAGTCAAATATATAATTATACGAGTTTATGATTTTATATAATTTTTCTTAATTAAAATTGAAAAAAAAAAACAGTTTAGGTGAAGATATTGTAGAATTATAAATTTGGGTATATGATTCTATATGTTTATGATTTTATGAGTTTCCTACGATTTTGTATGATTCTACTGATTTTATACATTTCAATGAATAGTAAAATCACGGTTTTGACAACTATCCAATTTTAAGGTCATATAATATATCCAATGGTCTTGAATTTATCTAGAGCTTGGTCGTTTGACCTATGAATACAATTCTAGTCTTTATATATTTGTGGAAGTAGTTATGGGCTAGCTACTGGTTGAGCTTATACTTGGCCACAAAGAGAAGGAATTAGAAGAGGAAAAGAACAAAAAAAAAAAAATAATAATAATAAAAAACAATGCAAGGAAAATTGGGTTTTCAAAACACTTTTGTTTGCTTAAAAAGGAAGGAAAATGGAGAAAAACATATTTATCAGGGAGCCTAGTGAAATTTGCTCAGCTCCATATTGAAAAGAAAGGAGAGATAAAGAGGAAAAGTTATTTAATTTTTTAGACCTTCTTTATTCTATCTATTCATATTTTTATTATTATCTTTTATGGATATGTTAGAAATTTTTATAATACTTCCTATATAATCCTTTCATTTTCATTCCCTTAATTATCCAAATAAATTGAAAGAAATTCTATACTTCCATGGTTTTTATTTTTAATATTCTTTATTTCCTAATTTCTTCCTTCTTTTATGCTATATGAAATACTATGCTTGAATGTATATGGAAATTGGTACTCTTACTTTACTTTGTATCCTACTTTCGATAACTGTTTCAAAAATTTAAAATCGAAGCCTCATCTATGATATCTATAATCGCTTCAAAGAGTACCCAGTAAAGATCCAGTTTTTAAATACCCATATGCCTCCTTACAACTGCTTGTTATCATCAAGATGATAAATTTTTTGTATAGATATAAAGAGAAGTAGCTGCAAGCCAGTTGGATCATTAATTACTAGCATTTATCTATGGTCATTTGAAAAGAAATAGTGACGCAGTGATTGTAGTGAAGGAGATCGAGTTGCAATGGTTATATACGTGTAACGTACGTTTTATACGATATGTGTTCTCAAAGCGATAAAAGAATCGACATATTAGAACGACTAATGGTAAGAGGCAGGAATGGGGAATATACAATCTTATGGAGGACAAGTGCACTAATAATAGGTGAAATGGGTTATAGAATATTAATTCCATAATTCTTGAAAAAGAGATGGTGCGATCTTTATTTAAAGTTTTATTTGATTTTTCATGATCACATTTAACAATACAACGGTATTTCTTTCAATTCCTTAATTTATCAAATGAATTTAAGTATTAATAGAGTTAGGTTGTTGATGATGTTCAAATTGCATTGACAATCAATGGTGGATGTAACATCCTAAACTTATTGCATTATGTGTTACGTAGGGACAAGCTAAGGTTCAGATACCTACTAATATCCATAAATACATAAAAAACTTCCAAACTTAATCAATGATCATAATTTCAAATAAATACTTCAAAGTATAGTTGGAATAATTGAAAGCCAACTCACACCTAACTTAAAGATAGGAAAGAAGTTTAGTCTTTACATGAGCCAAACATTTAAAATAAATTTTCAAAACATCAATTGCCCAATAACACAAAAGTCTATGATCACAAAACTGCGAGATAATTTGGACCACTAATGTTATCCCCATAATCCACATATATATCGTATCCTTATAGATTGAACACTATAGGCTCCTCACTTGATCTTGAAAAAATAAAAATGAATGAGCACAAAACCTAGTATGCTAAAATCACACACACATGCACATGAACAAACAACATGCATATCTAAATACAACATGGTAATAAATGCAACAATCACAAATTTTTATCTTTAAATTAACCAGACAACCAATTCAGTTTAGAACTATTTACAACTAGCTCTAAACCTGGAATAACTCATAACTCTACTACAATGGATATATATATATATATATATAGATACTTATACATATTGGTGTTGGGGAGTACCCCAATACCTTAAGTACCGTACTCGTACCTCTCCTAGTCCATTAGAATCCTTTTTATGTGCAACTCTACTTGGGACAAAATACAAAGATCACACGGCATCGTTCTAGTAACACTGGTACTCCTGGTTCACTAAACCCAGCTAAGCATAAGAAGTAAACAATTATAAGCCAGATATTTTTTAGTTCATTTGAAATTTCTAAGTTTACACCCATAAGCAACAACCAAGACGTACCTAATTCAACGTTCGAAAAAAAAATAACTCAACTGTACCAGAAACACCTAATCATGTATAACTATACTAATTCATTACTTGAGTCAAGAGAGAAAACATACTCCTAAGGTTATTTAGGTTTTCTAAGCTATTAAGAACTACTACTATTATAGGTGTAGATATAAAATCCTACCTAGATTTAGGTATACTTGATATTAAGTCAAGGGTTTAGGCATTTAGGAAGATCATTAAAAAGGGTGAAATAAGGTAATAACATCACTTTGTTGATCACATCTGTGATAGATGGTGTTCTAGGCTCGGGAGGGATTCAAACTCCTGACACCGTGATTCGTAGCCACGTGCTCTAATTCCTGAGCTACAGGTCATGCCATGATTGGGGGAGTGACGACCATCACGACCTCTGTCAGTTGTGTTATGGTTGCAGAAGGCCAAAACATTTTGCATCTGAGAAGATTACGGCGTATGTTATGGCCGTGACCTTTTACTCATACTTTCTATGCTTCTAAAAGACAAAATTTCACCTAAAACACGTCCTCATTGATTATTACTTAGATAAAAACCCCAAAATAAAAATTGACAACATATAATCACTTTTTTAATCAATATACATAAAATCAATCGTCCTTTCTTTCCTTCCTTCGCAATCAACAATTGCAACCACCAACAAGAGACCTTAGGATTCTTCTGATTTTTCTTTCAATGAATGACATCGACAACGTAACTAAGAATAGATGACATCTCTAGATTATTAAAGGACTAAAAAAAGAAAACTTACCTAGTTCTTTAGCTTGAATTGTTCTTTGAGGTAAGATACTAGCTTGAGAGAGTTTTAGGGTTCGGTTATCGTGAAATTGTTGCAGAGAGATATGTATGTTTTTAGGTGGGAGGTAAACATTAATTATTTTATTAAGCGTGACTATTTTACCCTCTTATTCATTAAAATTGACACTTCCTTATTGTTCTTTATAAATTATTTTATTTTATATTATAGTTTGAAATATAACCTCTTCTTAATAGATTTTCAATGAGCTCCTCTTAAGTTCAAGACCAAAAAAGTCCCTTTAAGCATATGAGCCCTTCCAAAAGAGGAGGAGAGGGAATTGATTGATCGGATGGTTTTTACTTTAATTTTGTCATGCTAAATCACTCTTAAGTCATCCAAGTACCTATCATGCTTCATGGGTTCTATTACTAATTAACTTAAAGAGTCAAACTTAGATATAATGGGCTTAAAGCCTAAATCCATGCTCTATAGTGATTAGTGATATTATGAAAATAAAGTTAATATTCAATATGGGGCAATTGTATAGGTAACAAAATTCCATCAAGTTGCTTGATTCAAGCAAAGTATACCTACTAGCTATGTCAATGACATTTTAGATTAGTGGTATGTTTGAATTGTCTGATTTTCATCTATATTTAATCTACATCTGTATCTTATCAATATTTGGTCTATTTCTCTTTTTCATTTATATTTGTATCCATTTTTAACAAATAGTCCGTTTTAAAATGCCAAAAATAAAATACCAAAACAATTGGATCTGAATTATCTTCATTTTTTTTCTCTCAATATTTCTCCACATATAAAATAATAGTTGAGATTTCTAGATTCTTTTGAAATACCCTATAGTAAATCACTATATGTGGAAGCATAACTGTAACAATTTTGACTGCCCAATAACGAATTTGGTCCCACGATAGAGAATAACCGGTTACCTCAAAGGATGAGAAGGCGGGGGGAGAAGAAGGTAAATGGAGAATATATATTCTCTAAAAGGAATCAATACTAATATGGTATGTGTATAGATAAATTATAGGCAAACATCAATAGTAAGGGTGTTTATGCTTCGGTTAGATTTTGGTTCAAGGCCTAAATTGAACCAAACCAAATTGTATTTAGAATGAATTGGTTAAAATACTTGATGAATTAGATTGTTTTTAACAGTCTGGGATTCCAAACCAATTGCTTCATATGTGGTTCAATATGTTTCAAATTACTTTTAAAAATACATTAGTTTAGATATTACTATTAGATTTTTTTAGAGTTTTCAACTAAAGATTGAAGTCAAAACTGAGGAATATTAAGTGAAATAAAACCATATAATATTATATTATGATGACATTGCTTTTTAGGTGATGGTATAGGCATGTGAGTCTACTTGATAGATGAAAGAAAGTGAAGGAAATCGAGCTGACTAAAGAAGTTAACAGGAGGATAAGGGGGAAAAAAAAGGAAAAGATAAATAGAGTATAATGAAATGTTAATAATGTTTGAAATTGAAAAATATCATTTTTTAATTTTTAATTAGAAGCAGTATAATATGATTTAAGCGGTTTGATGTGGTTCAACTTTTCAAATTGAATTGTGAATTATTTGAAACATCTCTAAATTATAAACTGAACCAAGATACAACAAAATCAATTTTGCTATTGAATTAGGCTTGACAGATAACCGTAATTAGTAGTATTTTGAGATATAGGAATGATAAATTACTATTTATTTGTTACAAAAGCTGTCATATTTTCAAATATTACTAATATACATACACTACTTAGGGTTCATTGGTTAAATATCCACGTGTCCTGTATTTAATCGTAGAGATAGATATCATGAGTGATGACAGCATTTTGCTTTTAATTTGTTTGGATGTGGGAAGAAAGCAAGTAGAGTTTTATTAATAATATTACAATAAAGGGGCACAAGAACGTTTAGCTTTTGATTAGCATCGAAATAGGATAGAAAGGAAGTGAAATATTATTATTAGTATTATAATAATTGGTGCAAGGTAACATTTGATTTAATTTGACACCACAGATTTAATTTACTTTACTTCCTCAGCGTTTCATTTATCATCCAAATTGCAATGAATTAGGTGCAAATTGGTTGGATAAGTTCTTCTGCATACAACTTGTAGTTGAAGGGATAGTTGTAACAGAGCATAGCGCCCTGGTTTATAAATGATGCAAATTAAAAATATCGGTACATTTGGTTTACTATATGGTGTTGGTATTTTATTTTTATTACCCTGAAGTGGTTATTTTCTTATTTAGTTATAAAATAATTTTTCTTTTTCTTACTCGAAGCTTGATTATTCCTGATAAAAAATATTTTTAACCATAAAATAAATGAATTGTTATTTTTTTTCAGTTTAATTCCATTCATGGGAATCATACAAAAATAAATGGTTAGAAATTTATGATTTTGAGGGAAAGGGATGTCATAGCGGTTTTGTTAAATAACCCATTTTTAAAACCTTTTTTTTATTTCCGATACGTGTACCTTCCTTGTACGGTGTGGACATGCTAGAGCCATTGTTAGCTCATCACGCTGCTGCCTGCGGCATCGACGGCGACAACAACAATATGATATAAACACTTGCTTGCCCTTTCACATGCACAGGCAGCTTTCTATTAATATTGACGTAAGATCTCGTTGACTATTTGGAAGCTGACATAGTTTGTGGTTGAGATGTGTTGAAATTTATTTATAGCATATAAGAGAATTATATTTGTTTTATGTCAAATGGACTTTTGTTAGTCTTATTTTATGAATATAAATTGGGCAATAAAAAGGGAAAATCCTATGCTGTCATCATTTTATTTAGGGAATAGGATCCGTTAAGGCTTGTTTGGTTCATTGTTTTAGTATTGTTTTGATATCAAAGAGATGTTGAATTCATGTTGAACTGATACTGATATGATACTAATAAAAAACTGACAGTTTTACTTATAAATTGAATCGATACTGATAAAAAAATAATAATTCAAACAAGCCCTTAATGATTAAAATTTACATACGATCATAATTGCACCATGGAAATATCAAATAACAGTTAATTTAAGAAAGGGTAAATTACATTGGAAGATCCCAACTTTTGAGGATAAATTGATTTATAGTTTTAACATTTCAAGTTGTTTAAAATATATCATAACGTTTAAAAGTAAGTTCATTTAAGATCCCAACATTTTTAATGGCTTCGAAAAAAGATTCCGAAGTATTGGGTCGATTAAAGTCTCCATAGACAAGGAAATATTTAATTAAAATTCAAAAAACTATTCTTTTAAAGTCTCCATTACTATGTAATTGAAACTTATAAGATACTTTTCTATATTTTGAGACTTTTTTGAACTTTTCGAAATGTTGAGACTTTAAATAAACTTAAGACTTTAAATAAACTTACCTTTAAATGCTGAAACCTTCTAATGTAATTTATCCTTTTAAAAATACTAGGAAAGTTCCCACTAAAGAGATCCATTGATAACCCTTTCAGAGAAACATGGAAAATATGAGGATAAATTATAAAATACCATTTCAAACATTACAATCATTTATAGTTATTTTAAAAGTGGCAAAAAGCTCATTAGAGGATAATAAATACTTTTTATAAAAGTTTAGGGCTCTAAGTGCTCAGTTGTCTATGTAATAGAATTAATTGTGTATATAATAAATATAAAAGGAGGTATTCATTACTTGTCCAAAGTGTTTTTACATTAGCTATCTTGCATTGCAGTTATGCTTGCATGCATAATTAAATAATTTTGTCATACTAAAATATATTTATAGTAAAATTAGTACTAATTCTAAGAAATTTAGAGATGTAATATAAAGAATGAATTTAATTAAAGTGAAGTAACAATATTAGAAGTGATGCCACTAGTTTATTTATTAGAGAGAAATTCTTAAGAGCAATGCTAATCGAAACAAAAAAATCAAATCCGACAACTTGACCACCAAAGGAAATATTTTCATTTTTTTGATCTATGCTTTTAGATACCTATTGTGTGAGTATGAATCCGGATGCAACGATCACGTGCGTATCGCGTGACTATCGCGCTACGCGTGACCTAGGGAAACAACACGTGATAGGATGATCAAGAGATTATCGTGTAGGGAGGAGGAGTAGGCAATCTCAATAGGCTCTAACACACGTGTGACAGGTGACGGAGCTAAATAGCATCAACCTCATTGAGTACTATGGATTCGTGTATGTTCTTGAGTAAATCAAGTGTTTGATTCACCAGGACGGAAATCCGGCAGCACAACAGCGTTCGTCCAAGATTTCACCTTGTTCAAATGAGATAAGGACTAAGGTATTTATAGAGAATCTAGATGTCGATGTCGTCCGTCAGATGAGACAGACGACCGACGGCTAGGATGAGTCCCTCTCATTATGGATATGGATGTGGGCTCCCTTATGGACCCAGGCCCATAAGGCCTTCATTGTAATGTGTGTGAGCCAATTTGAGAAAGGTTGGAATTGGGCAGGCCAATTCCAACGGACCCTACTCCAAGCCTTCCATGCCAATTCTCCCATGATCATCCCAATTGAATTGGGCCTAACTCTTTAAACCCTGTCACATTAGCCCAAAGAGTTAAATCCGAATAAGAATTAGGTTCAAGGCCTTTATAATCAAGTTTGTACATCTACACCTATTAACTTATTTAATCAAGATATCATATGTGGAAATACCATTTTATAATTACACAAGATAACTTAGAAGTAGTTTCAAAAAGTATAGGGGATTCCCCATCCCCTGTTTTGTAAATGAGAAAAAAAATTATTAGGCATTATATGTAATGTATTTTATGGATCGTGCTATATGAATATTAATAAATTTTGAAATACATACATCTATATATATTTATATAAAGTCTGCGGATCATATGTGCTAGTTATTTTGGACACTATCCATTTTATTATCTTATATATTAAATTATTATTAATTTGCATATGCCATATGCCATATGGCTATGTATGTTACATATAATACCGAATAAAAATTTTAACACTTAATAGGAAAAGGTGCGAGTAAGGAGAAATAATTTAGTAGATAATATATATATATATGTATAATATATATGTAGTAAGTAAATACCAATAATTTTTTTTAGCATGGATGGTGGTTATATTAAAAGCTACTCACTATCTTTTCCATATGTTAAAATATAATTAATAGCTATCCACCAAGTATATATATATGTATGTATGTATGATGTGTATATTACCCATTTAATTATTTTTCGTAAGTGCCAAACCCATTAGTGTGTTTCTTCACAAGATCAATGTGTCCAATTTCTCTCTGTTGAAGACTCCTCCTCTCCTAAAAACGTATAATTATCAAACATATACAAACAATTAGAGTAAAGACCTGGTAGTGGCATACCAATGAATTGACTGTGGCATTTACCCATAAGCCCCAAGGCTAAAGTAAAATAATGGCTTACCCCCAGGTGTTATAATGGATTAGATGACATTCAATTTAAATTTAAGATGCCCTTGCTGCTAATATCCTTAGGAAGATATCGAACATGCACTAAGAACATGCCCAAACACAACTACAATCTCAAGTGGTGTTACCATCAAGTAAAACCAACAACCATACCCTCACCTTTGATATGTGGATTTAGCAAAATTATCGGTACAACACAAAAATTGGTCTCTCCACAGATGCATCACTTATAGTGCGAAATGCTATTATAAAAAGGGCCATTTAGATGAAGCAGGAGAATGAATCATGGGTTATAAAAAAAGTATAGGATAGATCGATATCACAAATGCAGAAATTTGGAGCATATATTGGGGACTAGTACTTTGTTCTGTAATAGGGTTTAAAAATATCAACATTTTCACTAATTCTTTACTTGTTATGTAACTATTGAAAATTGACTCTATCAACAACAGATTTTCACATCCTATCAATTTATGTAGGATAAGGATGTGTTACCTTGATGAGGGTGCGTAGTTTTGCATCTCTAAATATGGAAATAAGGTCGCAGACACACAAGCAAAACCAGGAAGGAACACAATTATGGAGGATATGATCTTTTTTGTTCCACTAGACATTATCAATGAGAAGGCACTTTTGTCTTTCCCGTTTTTTTATTTTCAACATGCAAAAAGCATGTATGTTTTGTGTAAAAACCCTAGCAACAACTCGACCACAACTTTAGACTTTATGTGTATTAGATGGACTTGTAATAGGGATTATGTCCCTTAGCCTATCTTTAATTAAATAAAGTATGTTTTAAATAAAGGGAAAAAAACTTGGAGTTTGCTATTAGTGTCACCTTGCTATGGATGAATGAATTGTCCATATGATATTGTAATTGATAACGGTTAAAAGTATAACTGGAGAAGAGCTACTAATTTAACATAGTTATTATACTGGACACAATATTGTCATATCTACTATCGATGGATGATAGGATGGCATACAAAGCATAACATGAGCTATTTAAGCTGATTTTTCATATTAGATATAATATAGTTGTGTTAAATTGAGACATTAGCAAAGTTTTTACCTACACTAAATTAACATGATCAACTAAAAGTTATAAATGATGGCATCATATTCACTTAATCATTAGGTTTGTTTTAAAATATTTTGGGTATAAAATCTTTGGATGAAAAGGAACTAAATTGCACAAGTTTCAAAAGTCTTGAGAGTATGGTGGCTACACAAAACGGACATATGATGAGTTGGAGTATCCTATTGAGTTCATATTAGTATAATGATATCACAATAACCAAAATTTAGTTATGATCAATCACATGATAAATTTATAGTCATAATATTATCTATGTTATTTAATACCAATGAAGAGCTTTTGGTGTAACATATGATATGATATTAAGAAGAGCTATCTTTTTCCAATATTTCTATTTTTTATTAGGGGAATTTGCAAATTATCTCATTTGAACTTTTACTAAGATGCGAATTCACCCCTTTAACTTTTAAAGTGAGCTTTTTGACCCCTTTAAACTTTCAAAAATTGTTATAGTTAAAAAGTGTTAACTTTTTCCTATAAATTTAGAAGAGAAAATTTGCACATAGATGGAAGTTTTGCGGGGGGGGGGGGGGGGGGGGGGGGGGGGGGGTGGGGTGGGTGGGATTGAATCCACATATAAGTGAAAGTCTGGGGAGAATTTTGTAACTCTTCCATTGTATTTTAATGGAAAATATTAAATATACTTAACTATGCAAATTTTAAAAAATTTTAAGCAAAAAGCTCATTTTAAAAATTCAAGGGGTGAATTGGGGTGTGATTTGCAACTTTCCTTTTATTGTTTAGGTATTTTTTGCAAGAAATATTATAGCACATTATCAACACAAAATTCTAATCTTTGATGTCTCAAACCTCTCCATAAATTGTAAGTTGTCTAATTCCTTTTCTTAGTGTAATTTCCTTTTTTTTTCCACGATTCCAAAATTTTTATTTATTTCATTTGATCAAAATTTTATCTGTTTGACCTAATTTGTAAAATTTTACTAATTGTGACTTTGTATGCATTTAGTTTTTACAATGACAAATATTCCAAATCTTGAGTTTGTAGCTCTTGATATTATTGATAAGAATTATTTATCATGGTTATTAGATGTTAAGATTCATTTAGATGCTATGGCCTTAGAGACACAATCAAGGAAGGAAATGAAGTATCTAATCAAGACAAGCCCAAAGGGATGATTTTCCTTCATCATCATCTTGATGAAGGATTAAAAGTCAAATATTTTATAGTAAAAGATCCTATTGGTCTTTGTAAAGGTTTGAAGGAAAGATATCACCATCAAAAGGCAATGACCCTTCTAAAAGCTTAATATGATTAGATGCACTTATAGCTTTGGGTTTTCAAATGTGTGAGTGATTATGATTCTACTATGTTCAGAATTACTTTTCAGATGAAATTATGTAGAGAAAAAGTTATAGATGATAATTTCCTTGGAAAAGCATTTGCCACTTGTCAAGCCTTAAGTGTGCTCTTGTAGTAACAATCACAGTTATCAAAATCATGACTTTATAATAACATTTTCACAAATCTATTATTTCATATGTTTTTTCTTAATTAAAATCAAAGTAAATTTGTTTATGCACCGACCTTAGGTAAAATAATGAACTTAAGTAGGCAATTCTATTTGTTTATGGTTTTTTCAATTTTGTATGATTTTTATGATTCATGGTAGCAATATCATGAAAAGTCTTTCAAAATATTCTAAACTAATTTCTTATTTGGTAATGGCTAAGCAAAATAATACGTTGCTAATGAAAAATCATGAATCTCAACCAATTGGATCTACTCCAATCTATAAAGCGGATGCAACATCATTTAAAAATTATAGTCATGGTTATGCTCAGGGCGTGGAAGGAATCACTATAATCGTTATTAATCGTTGTTTGAAAATATATTGAACCACCAGAAGTGGACAAATAAGGAGGAAAAAAGGAGTTGTAAAGAGGAGTGAAGAATATGTTTGCCATTGATGTGATGCTCAATATTATGGAAGAAGATGAGAATCTTGAACGTACCTCTATAGTGTTGATGCCTCATTTTTGCCCTTTTGAAAAAATAGAAGTAAAAAAGAATTGAAAGGAAAAGAAAAAAAATGCAAAAAGAATAAAAAATATAAAAATTAAAATATTCAGGAATATGAAACCCCCTCCTTTTAGATGAATAGTTTAGATAGTAATTATAAATGAGAATATTTCAAAAACTAAAAAACATTGAAAAGGAAAAATTGAAAAAGCTAAAAAAAAAGAATAAAGTTTTTATTAGCCGTATAATAATAGGTTTAATCTAATAAAGTATAATATATAATTAGTCTTCCATATGTTTAATCTTGATTTTATAGTGTAATAGTTGCTTTTAGAATTTATTTAGGTGTTGGACCCAATTCCATTTAGGCCCATTTCAATTAAATTCGTATTGGACCTAAGTGTTTAGGTAATAAATATTTTGGATGCAAACCAAACTGAGAATATGTCGTAGCTTAGTTGGTCGGGAATGTGCAGGTTTCGTTCATTAATGGCCAATAAGATGATACCATTTTAACTTTTGCGCCGTTTCAAGCTCCTTTTTTTAAATAGAGGTACCAAAAGCCAGATCTAAAAAAACTATTTCTTCAGAATTAAGCCTTCTACTTTGCAAATCAAAATTTGAAAAATTTTTAATCCCTCCGTTAACCTTTTAGTTCTAATAGCCATTAATGGTTGATTTGAACTCCACCACCGAAGGATATTCTCTATTTCTCTCGTATACTCAAAAGGAGATCAAAGGAGGACACTCTCTCTCCTTTGGTATCAGCCTTTCTCTCTCTTAAACGAGACACACGCCAACTTCATCGAAACAACAACCAACCCTGCTGAACACAACACCGCAACACCACTTGAACGCAAACCCTAGACCGCGAACCAACGCAGAAACCAACTCAGACCAAAATCGAACTCAACATCAACACCAACCACAAACGTCTCCACTAGAAACGCTACCACATGGATCTCAGAAATCGCCTCATTGCAAATGCAAACCCAGGTGCACACACACAATCATAACGAGCACATCTTGACAACCTGAGCTCAATTGAGAGTGAGAACCACGTTTTGACTCGTGCTAATCCATGCCTAGGTCCAACCCATGTCAAGTCTAATCCATTCTCTAATTTTATGTTCTTGTTGTCATCGTTGTGCTCCTTTTGTTTACTTAATTTAATTTAATTTATTTCTTTATTTATTAATCTTATTGTATAATATTGTAAACTCCCATGTAAATGTATTAGCAAAATGTATAGTGGGTACAAATATAGCATAATTTAACATGTGATATCATATGATAAGTAATTTCACGAGGACCGTATGATATACGTATTGTTACTAGAAAAAAGATTTATAAATATACAGGTATCTATTATACATCTATATATCACCATGATATATGTTTGTCATGTTATAATGTCCATTATGCCACGCTTATATTGATAGGGTTATTATATCCATTATGCATGATATTATTCTTATTTTTTGATGCATAGAGCTCTGTAAACGAGTTATGTAGGCCAACTCATGTTGTCTCGCGTCAATCGGCGAGTTATGCGAGCTAATCTACTTTGGCCTGTATTACTATGCGAGCTAAAATTTTTAGCCTAACATATCTTGCGCGGGTTGGTGGATTATGTGGATTGGCCTGTGAACCTGCTAATATATATATTTATTGAAAAAACTTATAAGAATTCAAATTAAATTTAATTTTTAATAATTTAAATATAGAATATATTTCTTTCTATCTCACCAATTATCTACATACTAATTATAGATGACAATCGTATATGAAAAAATTATAGACTTCTATTTTGAAATTTTTTATTTCAACATAAAAAGGATTTATTTTAGCTAATAGATATTATAATTCATTCCAATTTTTTCTTTGGTGTGGTAAAGAAAAGTATGGAAATTATCAATTGATATTGTGTTGCTTATTTTAAATAGAAGCATCTAAATATCTAATAAATATAAAAGAAAAAGTATTGATAAAAAGACTAAGGATATAATAAATATAAAAGTTGAAAATTTAAAGCATCACCCCTATAAAAATTACATAATCAATATTCAACAACTAAAAAATAAAAAAGTGAAGTGAAAAGGATATAAAAAAGGGTAATATATTAGTTTTTTTTATAAGATTTATAACTTTTTTTTTTTTTTATGTTTTTTAAGTGTGGGTTAGCGGACTAACTTGACCCACAATGGGTTGGCTCACTTCATACCATGGGTTATGCGGGCATGGTTATTTTGGCCTGTACATTAAACGAGCTAAAATTTTTAGCCTAATCTGCATTTTTTTGCGGATTATGCCGGCCACGTCCCACATGCACAACTTTATGCATGCATTAGATCTATTAAACTTATCACAATATGCATGTAGAATTTTAAGATATAAAAATTATATATAAAATTAGAACTAGAGGATATATATTTTGTATATAAAAATTGACTCAAACATAGTTCTATTTCACCGATTTTAATAATTTTATGAATATTGCCGTTATGCCTTGTACAGTTTTTAACAAATAGGATAGAATCTATAGCTTATAGGTTGTAATCATTAAATTCAAAAACAGTCATGAAGATAAAAACTTCCTACATAACGTTTGTATAGTGGATAAATAATTTTTGTATATAGTAAATTCATACCATATATCATGTTCACTAAGGATTAGAAGTCACCAATAAGAATTATAAGCACGTTGGTAAATTTGATGAATTGCCTATAAACAATAGTCTTTTAGGCCTCCTGTGCATGTGTTCCTACCTTAACGAAAAACTGAAAAAGAAAACTTTTATAAGAAGAACAAAAAGCTTATATATATATATATATATATATATATATCTTTTGACCTTTTCTCATATATGAGATATATAAATATAAATCATTTGGCTAGCTTATATATAAGCATCATGTAACTATTTTCTAAATTACTGAAAAAAAAATGGTGGTTTCACAAAAATTAAAATTATTTTTAGATGTTTTTAACACCATGGAATAAAATTACTCATTTAGGAATTTTTAGTACCAAAATCAAATATGATAAACAACTTAAACTTGGTGGTTTCACAAATTAGAATGAACCAGCATGCTAAAGATTTTATCTACAGGGACCAGATTCCAACTTGTAGATATATAGAAATCTACAAGCATCATAAAAAAAGTTTTTTTTTTTTTAGAATTTTCTTTATAAAAACACAATTTTGTTTTAGGAACACAAAAACAAAAATCATTTTCAGGTACTTTTCATGAAGATCACGAAATACTTTCCTTTTTCTACAACTTTTCCACAAAAAGTAAATATATATACATATATACATAGCCTTTTCCATGGTAGAAATGAAGAAAAAAAATCAAGTTAAATAGGATTCTATTAATAGCTTATCAATTTTGACTTATAATATCCAAAGTTTTTAACTCAACAATTTTTAGTTTTCCATAGACTAGTGGTTGAATTAGAATTCAAACTACCCTTTGATTTTTGGTTTACTCTTTTTTTTTTTTTTCAGGCTTTGATAAATGGCGACTCTAGTTAAAAGTATTTTAAAAATTGGCTGTTATGCAAAAGCTTTATCAATTCCTGATCAAGTGTTCCATATTAAACGTGTCAGTTTTAATTACATTTAGAATCTTTTAGAACGACAGCAGCAAAATTCGAGGTTGACCTAGGGTCTTTAGTCTTTATATGAAAATTTCTGTGATTATTATATATTGTTGTCCAAAGACGAATAGGCTGAAATTCCCTGATCTTATATGTACCCACTATCTTTGATATTAGTACTATGAGAATTCTATTTAGTTCTTCGGGATTTTTTTCAATATGAAGCACTCTTTCACCATATCACAAATCGTGTTGTTGAAAATATCCCAACATTCTTTGAAGAACTTTGCCTGTAAATTGTTTACACCTAGCCTCTTATTAAAACCAATGCTCTAGAGGGCCTTTTTGACATCTTCATTTATGACCCACCTTGCCATCAAGATAGCTTGCTCCTACATTTTAATAGGACCGCTGTCTTCCCATTCAGAGATGGGGTCCTTATTAGGTCTTTTCTTCGATTAATAAAGGCTAATGAAATAATTTTGAATCAGGATATGAGCTACTCCTTGTTACTTATCCACTCCTCTACATCATTTATTAGACTGACAATACAAGGCTTTAACCTTCTAGCAATGTTATGGGTATGGAAGAATTATGTATTTCTTTCCCCTTAAGTTGTCCATCTTGATTAGCTTTAGTAGCCCAAAGTTTTTCATCATGCATCAAGATTTAATTCATTTCCACCGTCTGCTTCCTATTAATAAAAATTGAGAGAGGTTTATAATGAGCTTCTTCTTAACTCCATGAGTGCTTTTGTCTCCTTTTTCTTTCAGTTTATGTATAAGCTTAAAGTCCTCTTTATTTCAACTTCTTAAGGCTTTAGTAAACTCGTGTACATTTTCTAGGAGTAAAAATTTATTGTAGACCCGATATTTCTTGACAATCTTAGGCAATGTAGTCACATGGGCCAGAAACTCGAAGGCCACCTATTTCTTTACCCATCTTAGATATAGCTAGATGGGTTTTCGAGAGGATTGGATTAGGAGCCGATCCGTCATCGAGGCATTGAAAGGTTTGGCTTTTGGATAAAGACTTCTCTACCCTCCATTGGCATAGGTCAACTAATTCTTGTTTTTATAAGGTTGTTAAGGGTCTTACTTCTATTTTGCAACGTGTATTTCGAGCCCACAAATCCAATGTCATACATGCTATAGACATCCATGTAGTCTTGGTACAACATAGTAATAGTTTGACATATAGGACCACTTCCCCATTTGTCTTCCCTTGAAATTATGTTACTAAAATCCCTACTAATTAGTTAAAGGCCCCTCATTGAATCAACTAAATGTTTGAAACATTCCCATAATAGTATTCTATTTTCATAATGAAAGCTAGCATAAATTGTAGCAAAAACCTAAGAGTAAGATGAGTTTTGTACCTTGATTTCGACATGAATTGTAAACCTCTGAAAATTTCATAATTCTTATAAAATAATCCTAAGAGTCAAACACTAGAATCGAAATCTTAAAAATCGAACCAAGTTAAAACTTAATTCTAAATAAGATAAAAAACGAGATTTCTTGATATGAGAAAAAGAGAATCCTAAAAAACAAAATAGAAAATCCAACTATCGGTTGAATCAACATCCATACATCAATCAAATCACCTATCCGATTCTTAACACATAAATCAAGACAATATATCCAAATAACTCTCGACAACGAAATGCCAAGATCTTAAATCCTTTATTGAATTTTAGAATCAGAAATTTCAATTTTCAATAAAAGTCAAACTGAGTCAACTCATAACCCTAGACTCGGTTAAACGATCTTGAGAACTGAAAACTATTAAATAATCACAAATAAAATAAGATAAACCATAGATATCGAACTAAAAATATAATACGGTCAAAACTCTAAATTTATATGATCTTACTAATAACTCAACAAAAACCGGAAGTCAAACCGGAACCTTAAAAGTCAACAAAGCTTACAAACAAACCCTAATGTTTAAGATCCGACAATCCCACACTCTTAAACCCTAAACAATGAAGTGAAAATAATTGTTGATAATAGTTCGTAATAATACAGGGAAGCTTGAAAATATCACATTTGCAAATTTCTAATGTCCTTTGGATCCGAACGGGATCAGTTTTCAAAAATCGTGCCCTAGTACACCGGATGGTAAAAGTATTCTGTAAATACCAATAGACTCGTAAAAATATAAGGATTTCAAAAATATCAGTTTTAGAATTTTTCGATAGCTAAAAATTACAGATATCGTATTTATACGAGTATTTTTATTACTACCAATATTTTAATTGTCTAGTTTACTATTCATAGTACTTTTCTACTATTTATTACTATTCCTCTATATCTACTTTTTCTTACTACCTATTCTTACACCTAATACTTATTTCTTACAATTTTCTTTTCCCATAAAAATTCTATACCATATATTACTAAACTTCTCTTGTACTTTTCTTCTAACATTAATTTTTTATTAAATTTCTCTCTCCCTTTATGCCTTGCCGTCCACCCCTCTCTCTCCTCCCTCTCCAATTATTTTCTTTTTCAATTAATTTAATTACATCTAATTTTCACTCCAAAATTCTATAAATACCCCATTCCTCCTTCATTCTTTTACACAATTCATTTCACTACCAAAACTCTCTCAAAATCTCTCCACAAATCCTCTCTTCAAGAGTTCTCTTTACCAAAACTCTCTTAAATCAATTCTTCACAAAATCATTCCTTATACACAAACTATCTACCACATATCATCACTCATATAATACTCCCTCTCATCTACCATCTTCATACCACATAAACACTTTAGGTAAACTTTTTCCAACCATTTATTTACCCATGTCATGTAACTTAACATGACTATGGTG
Source organism: Combretum micranthum (assembly GCA_024138025.1). NCBI lineage: Eukaryota > Viridiplantae > Streptophyta > Magnoliopsida > Myrtales > Combretaceae > Combretum > Combretum micranthum. Next base: position 399,016 of record JAMXBD010000533.1, on the reverse strand, counting down.
TTGTTTTGAAACTCATATGAGTTGTAAAAGCAACAATATGTTCATGTTTTGTTCTTGCACATGAACTTCTTACTTTATTATATTGTTATGTTGATTTTATTATTCATATCTAACTAAATATATTTATGTATTTATATATAATCTTTAGAGCATATAAGCTCACTTGTTATTTATTTAATTTCATGCTTTGTAATTTATTTATTTCATGCTATTTCTTTAAGACTAGTCTTTCTAGTCTTAAACTTATTCATATCAAGTTAAAACAACATTTTATTTATTTTCTTTATTCTTTTGGGACTAGTCTATTCTTAGTTCTGAGATGCCTTGATGAAGCTAAGGCTCCTAATACTTGACCAAGATACCTTGATGAAGTTAAGGTTCCCAATACTTGATATTTTTATTATTTTGCTTATTATTATTTGTTTTTAGCATTTTCTTATGTTCTTATTATTTTACATGCTCATAACACTTGCATCCACATAATGATATTGTCTCAACTAATTTAAAAGTAAAATTTTACTAAAGGAACTTCAAACTAGATTTTCTATTATGTGACTTGTTACAAAATAATGGAGTATTATCAAACAACATAGAAATAGAGTAATATAAGCTTTCTCAAAGTTTTCTTAAATAACAAAGATAGTTTTACCAAGGAAACATAAGAAATAAATACTTTCTTTGTATATTATGGTAATCTAAGTTTTAGTAAAATAATTTGTTAGTTATCTAAGTTCTCACAAAAAGCTTAAAGATTAAACTCTTTTCAACTCCATGACAAAACCAAGAAACAAACTAGTTTTCAAAGTTAAGATAAAATCAACTCATAAAGTTATAAACCCACTTAGGAAAATAATGATTTTCAAATTTCTAAAAAAGAAACTTATTTTCAAAGAATATAAATAAGATAGGATTAAAAACAAAGGATTTTATCAATAAAGAGGATTTTTTTCAAATGAAATAAAAGAACAAGTTTAAAAAAAAAACTTACATTTTAGATAATAAATATAAGAAGACAAGACTCATTTTCTAAAATCATTCCAAATATAAATTCATAAAAGGTTTTTACAATTTTGATAACGTTGATCTTTTATTAATAGAAGAAAAATTTATGAAAGATTAAGGTTAAAGGAAAATTTACTTGTTTTAGAAAAAGGAATGAAGAAAATAAAATAAGAATATACTCATTTATAATAACTGATGAAGATATAAAATTTCTTCAAAATACTTGAAAAAAATTTATCAAAGTTAAGTTTTAACACTTTAAAAAGAATTGTTTTATGAAGTAAATTGTTGAGACACTATTTTTCATATGGAGTGAGCTTATCTATATACTCGAAGGATTTTTCAATTATATATACATATTTTTACTAAAGGATTTTTGAATGAAGTCGAGTTAGAAAATGGTTTTGCAAAAATCTAGAAATATTCGTTTTAAATATGTACCCAACGTTTTCGGAATCCAAATGACCTTATATGATAAGGATAACCTTAGAAATGAATAGATTTTTTGAATAGGTAGAAAACGGTATTTTATATGCGAAATTCTGAGTTAAAATGAGCAAGTTATGGACATTTTAAATTGGAATTTTATTCTATATGAATTTGACGAACATAGTGAAATAGAATTAGAAAGTTTAAGTAGAATTTCTATGAAATACTCATCCCAGGTATTTTTTTTTGTCTAGGTGATGAAGGATACGAGAATATCCTTCCTGAGGATTACTACGACTAAAAAGATCGCGAAATGGATAAGTGAGTTATTCCTCTTAATTTCGTTACCTTGCTTGTGTTTGTAAAGTAGTGGCATTAGCATACTAAGAAAAGATAAAAATGGATATGTATGGGAATTCGGGGATATGCATATATGTGATTCTTTGTTATGCGTGAAATGAGAATTAAGAATATCGTAACTTCAAACTGCTTGTTTAGGTGTTTTGTTTACTTACTTGTATGACTGTTTATTTGTTAAATTGATTGATCGTCCTCTAATAAACCTTAATAATGTTTGGCTTATGAAAAATAAAACACTCACGCATAGCATCCATCGAGTCACATCTCTTTCGGAAGGTTGCTACTCCTACGCGTAGATTTGGATTGGCTGTTATCGTGCTGTGACATGGGCCATGTTCCTTCCTAGAGAATCCAAATCGCCTGGGGAATGCGACTCTATGTTCGAAGCTGAGCCAACCGAACGCTTTGGGTGGGGACTAGCAGTAGAAGATTAAGGATCTTCATCACCAATTCCTTAACTTTTGATACGGAGGGGTAAATCTATTCTATATATGGTTTTCGGATAACTATATATATTTGTGTAATCACGTGATTGTTGCATTGTATGCATAGCATATGTGTGAAAATTTAAATGAATTTGTTTGAAAACATGGTGCGTATAAAAAGGAATATCTCATTAAGCTAGTTGTAGCTTATACCCCTATAGATCTTGCTGAAACAGGTATATCCATGGCTTAAATTGAGGATCCTGATGTTAAAGAAGTCATGGAAGGATGTTAAGCTTCTATGAAGGAAATGGAATCATGAGATGAAATTATGTTGTAAGGTTCTTTATATGTAATGTATTCTATGTTAGTGTTTTGGAGATTTTAAGATGTATATTTATTTGAAGACAATAGAGGCATATGCCTCTAAGAATTGTAATTTAAATATGTTTATGTTTTATGATAAGTATTCTCTTTGTTTTGTTACTTACTTATTATCAATATAAATTGCGTTACTCCGATGCATTCCCTTGGTTGTGATGTACGCTTTGTACATGATAGGGAAGCCTTTGCGTGACTGAGGTAGTCATTCCTAGGCTTTAGTATTGTGTATGGCGGACTGCCACGTTTAGGGTACCCCTCGGGGCGTGACATGAATGGCTTAGTTTATTGTAATAATCTCCTATATCCTTGTCATTTTGAGGTTTCACATCATTGTAATACCACTACTGAAGCCTTATGCCTTCATGCATATCATTTGGCTGTTCTAAAGAGTTTGCTGCAAGGCTTCCACATGTGCACGATAAGTTTCGCTCAATCAGCACAAGGATGCCAGGTTGATAAGAAAATTGAAGATAACTTGCCTTCTCTATGTCGAGGCTACTCTTGGTACATTTGAAAGTCGAATCTTAAAAGGAACAACACTAGAGGTTAGAGAAAGTGTGTTTACAAATTCATTAAACATCAAAAGAGAGAATGTGAAGAAAACCTGATACCGACTGAGTTTTAACTTATTGATCCTAAACCTAATGTACCTAGGTTCAAACTTGACCCTGATAATTGCAGTTGTTCCCTCCTAAGTTGGCATCAATCATTGTCTTATCTGATCCTCTTCCAGTGACTGAACAAATGCTAGGATCTTCTTTACATTTGATCATTGCAACTATCTTTAGCTTGTTTCAAGCTGGGGCCTTGAAAAAGTTTCCAAACAAGAATACCCTTTGTGTTGTGATGCATAGCAATTCCTTGATCAACATTATTTAAATTTCCACCATAGTATTAGAGAATCTTGTGATATGTTCCTTAAGGGTCATATCTTGACCTTATTTAATTAGGGAAAGGGATGATATATCCTTTTCTAGGGGATTAGTCACTACAAAGTAGGACTTGAACAATTTGGCAATGCCATTAAAGAAACTTGTAGTGTTTAGGGTGAGCTAATTAGATTAGGTGCTAGTAACTTTGTGAAAAGTACTTGGGAAAGCCTTGCACATGATGACATCATCAAAGCCATGCATAAATATGTGAGTTTGAAAGTACATAAAGTGATCTACTAGGTTAGGACTATTGTTGTTACATTCTTAATAATGGAATTTAAGAGGGAGATGCTTAACCTAGATTTCCTTGGAAAAGGAACTATTGGAAGTTGTAGGCTTAGCAATGTGCTCTCCCATTTTAGTTTCTTTAACGTCGAAGATCATTTCGTTAATATACTCCTTTAATACATCATTAGCCATCTCATGACATGGTTTCGTTCCTTTCAAAACAGGGGACTCGAGATGAACATTAACTTTAGGTAGTGTGCAGACCCTGTAGGCATGTGAGCAGATTGTCCGTTTTCAACATTTTGTTGAGCGATGGGCGATGGAGTGCAACTGTGAGCAGTTACAGCTCGCACTTGCGAATTTGCTTTTGAAGGGATTAGTAAAGAGGATTAAAAGAGATGTTTTGATCATCTATAGCTACTGCTAGTGAAGGATTATTGGCCTATTTGATTCCAATTAATTACGCTTGAAGTTGTTCGTTACTTTGTAGTACATCTTGATATTAGGCACCCATATGTTGATACAAATGGTCTAGTGCAAGAGATCTTTGCTTGACCCTAGTGGATGTTGAGAGAATGTTTGTATTCGGAGTAACTAAATTTGGGTTAGTGAAGTTAGGCACTTAACCCCTTGTATAAATAACTTCTTGAGTGGCACTCTTACTTTTCAATTTTTCGGTCATCATGTTCATGGTTATCAAATATGAAAAGCAAAAGCTTTTCATAATATACATCACCAAGTATTCAAAGTAGATTTTGTAGATAGAAATTCACAACTTATTGGAGTGATTCTCCACATGTTTTGAGCCTAGCAAACCTTGAATCTACTACACTTGGGCTTATAGGACAAGACATGGTTAATGTATGCTAGGGGATTGTATGGTGTAGATGTACAAATCTGATTACAAAGGCCTTGAGCCTAATTATTATTTGGATTTAACTCTTTGGGCTAATGTGACAGCGCTTAAAGAGTTAGGCCCAATCCAATTGGGATGATCATGGGAGTTTTGGCATGGAAGGCTTGGAGTAGGGTCCGTTGGAATTAGCCTGCCCAATTCCAACCTTTCTCAAATTGGCTCACACACATTACAATGAAGGCCTTATGGGCCTGGGTCCATAAAGGAGCCCACATCCATATCCATAATGAGAGGGACTCATCCTAGCCGTCGGTCGTCTGTCTCATCTGACGGACGACATCGACAACTAGATTCTCTATAAATACCTTAGTCCTTACCTCATTTGGACAAGGTGAAATCTTGGACGAACGCCGTCGTGCTGCCGGATTTCCGTCTTGGTGAATCAATTACTCGACTCACTCAAGAACGCATATGATATTCGTGGTACTTAGTGAGGTTGATGCTTAATAGCTCCCTCGCCTGTTACACGTGTGTTAGAGCCTATTGAGATTGCCTACTCCTCCTCCCTACACGATACTCTCTTGATCATCCTATCACGTGTTGTTTCCCTAGGTCACGCGTAGCGCGATAGCCACGCGACACGCACGTGATCGTTGCATCCGGATTCATACCCACACATTTTTGGCGACTCCACTGGGGACAGGGAAATCAACACTTGTGCGATAGCACCTCCAAGGAAGAGACCTGCCGATTCCACTGAGGGTACGACTCAAGAACTTATTGTTAATCCCGAGACTGCTGAACATGACATGCCAGCACTTGAGGATGTGAACCAACCTACTAGTGCTCAAATCGATAATGCTGCGATCTTGCGCGCTGTGCAAGAAAATACCAAGCAAGTCAATCAATCAATGCAAGAGTCTGCAAAACAATTCCAACAATTCATGATAATATTTGCTCAGTACCTGCCTGGAATAGCTGCTATTGCTGCCACGCAACAAGGTGCGACTTCGTCGACACCTGTTGTTGTTACGCAACAACGCGCTTCTCAGGCACCTCAAGTTGCTCCACCTGTTAATCCTACTCCTATTCCTGAACAAGATCCTATCAGAGTTGGAGAGCAAATCCCTCCATTAGAGCCTGCAATCTTACAACCGATTGCACCTTAGGTAATGAATACTGGAATTCAGCTTGGAACATCATCAACTTCTCAGCCTACATTACATGCTCAACTTGGAGGATCTTCATCCTCACAGGCTACACCACCAATTGTCATTGGTGGACCTACTGTTCAACCTAATGTAACTTTACTCCAAACGGCCACTTCAGCTACACCAGTTGAAGTTACTACTTCAACCCCTAAAGGTACTTTCGTCACGAAGGAAGATCTGGACATGTACCTAAGGGAAATACAAGCTAAGTCAGATGTGGGAGTATTGGATCTCAAGCTCCCATAAAATCAACGTATTGCTGCTAAGCCATATCCTCAGGACTACGTGAGTCCAAAATTCATGCTATTCAATGGTAAAAAGGGAAGTGCCAAGGAACATTTGTTGAAGTTCATTGAAACACTAGAGGTTTATGGATTTGATGATGATTTAAAGTTGAAGGAATTTTCTAAGTCCCTCACAGAGAAAGCGTACACTTGGTACGTGAATCTTCCCCCTGGATCTGTAGATTCATGGGCAACCATGTGCAAAATATTCCTAGAGAAATTCTTCTCCACACAAGAACGAGTGACCTTGACTGATATGTGACGAATCCGTCAAAAGCCCAAGGAAGACTTGATGGATTACATTGAGCGCTTCAGAGAGCGTTCACTAGACATCCAAGACATATGTGATGAAAGAGAGCTGGTGAAAATTTGTATCTAAAGCATGTTTACTGAGTACGCGGTGCATCTAGAAAATCTTTCTTTAGCTTCATTCTCCACTCTGGTTGAAAACGCGCGAAGGACTGACAATTCTGTCGCGCGACAGAGAGGAGGAAGCGTGAATTTTAACAAAAGAGGACAGTCTGTGAATGCAACTCAAAGTGAAGATCCCAAAGATGAGAAGAAACGAAGAGTTGAAAAGTCTGGACGTGAGAGAACAAAGGAAGTGCCAACATATCCTTGTTCAATGGGAAAAGTGCATGCTATGCTCGATCAATGGTTGAGAGATGGAAATCTTAAGCTCCCTAGGGTAGATCGTTTACCAACTCAAGAGGAGAAGAATGATCCCAAGTTTTGTAGGTTCCACAGGATTGTAGGGCATCCTACTAAGGATTGTTTTACTTTGAAGAGGATCTTTAATGAAAGAGTTGAGAATGGTGAACTTATCATCGAGAATAATGATGTCAGGAATAACTCACTTCCAGCTCATGGCAATCAACGTGGTGCTGTGAATGCCATTACCCGTGATCCTACTATAATGGAGTCAACAGACACACAGCTAGTCGGGGAACATGAAGAAAATGACAATACACTCAAAATTGAAACTCATGGGGATGATAATGTCATCTTTACTTTACTAAAGACTTCAAATTTTAAGAATTTCTTTGATCTCCTTGGATTTGATGATCATGCACGATTTGCAGCAACGACTGTACTTAACCAAATTGCGCAAGGTCATTATAGTGGATGCGATATAGTTCAACCTAAGAAAGGAGAGGTCTCTACAAGGGATTATGCAATTACATTTACTAGAACTGATGCTCACTTGAAGAACTTCAATCACAATCGTCCTTTGTATGTAGAGAGTACACTCAATGGTTACCCCATCAAGAGGACATTTATCGATAATGGATCCTCACTTAATATCATGCCCATGTCTACTTTCTAAGCTGCAAGAATAGATATCCGGTACTTGATGAAGCATCCCATCGCAGTGAATAGTTTTATCGAATCTTCCACAATGACAATGGGTTATGTCAAAGCAAGTTTTAAAGTTGGGCCCATTCATGGCCATCCTACGTTTCATGTAATTGATGCACTGGTGTCCTATCACCTTCTCATAGGAAGGACATGGCTGCACGAGTACAACATGATACCCTCAACACAACATCAGTGCATGAAAGGCCATTGGAGTGGAAGTGATATCCTAATCCATGCGACAAAGAATCCATTCAATCGTAATGAACTCCACTTTGCTGAAGCCACCTTTTTCTATGAACATGAACAAGAAAATGAAGCAGATATGACTTTAGTGGAATCCAATGCGGAATCACTACCCACAAGAGAAGAAATTAAGACTCAAGAATTTAAAAAGAGAAAGAAGCATGGTTGTCGTGGAGGTGTAAAGAAACACAAGAAGGCTTATGATAGGATGGAAATGTAAAGCAGTGCATGAGTTGAAGAAAGAGCTGTTTATGACCAAGAGTGTTATTATCATATCTCACTCATTTCCCTTTTGTTTCTATGTAAACAAAGCATTAGATGCTTTTACCTAATGAATGGACTGTATTACTCAATCAGTCAGTATTGTTCGTGAAAATATGATGGTGTGATCACTTATTTTCCTTTTCATCGCTATTGTCGCTGCAAAGTAAGAAACTAATCTTCTTAGCGCGCAAAGCTAGTTTTTTTTAAAAAAAAAAAAAGTGGGGGGATCGACATCAGATTGAGTAAGCTTACCCTTTAGTAATGAAAGAAAAACAATAACAGATATAACATTTGATTTAAACATCGTTGCTGACAACAGGTCAGAGCTTAGCTCCCAGGCGCACGATGTTGATAGCTCATCACCGCTTTCTTCTTGGTATTTCTAGTTGTCAAGTAGTGGAGATAATCCCCTTGACAACCCCTATTGAGTCAAGTAATCCTTGGCATATGGTATTCTACACAAGTACTATATAGTTGAGTAGTGGGAAATACCCCATTGACAAATAAAAATTTATCGATAACAAATGCTATCGCGTTCATGCTATCGCAGCATGAGCGCGATTGATAACAAATGCTACCGTCGCTGCATGAGCGCGATTGATAATGAATGTTACTATCGTTGCATAAGAGTGAATGTTCATTTTCCTTAAATGGATTGTCTAAACATCATTGCGAGGAAGTAGCAGTGCTACTTCAATGCACATGATAATTCCACTCATCTTTTATATTAGATAATATTGCTGCTTGGTTGAAGCTTTGCTCCTAAGTGCGTATGATCACAAAAAAAAAAACATGTTTTAAAACTAAGTGTTGTGTTTCAATGACAATCCTTGTTATCTAGACATGCTCTTTGTCTGTGATGCTTATAATAACTCTACAAGTGTCAAAGGGATTGAAGTGATCCTTAGACATCGTCACGGTCCGGTTCGGGTCTAAAACCGGACCCGAACCGCCGGTTCCCGGTTCCAAAAGTGGTGGAACCGGAACCGGACCCGTGGGAGCCGGTCCGGTTCCCGGTTCTGAGGAACCGCTGGTTCTCACGGTTCGGTTCCGGTTCTAGAGGAACCGGGAACCATGAAAAAAATAAAAAATCAATTAAATAATTTACTTAATTTAACTAAGAAAAAATACAAAATAAATTTTTAACTTGAAATAACATTGAGCTTAACAATAATTGTTCATGGCATTAGTTAAAAGAAATTTTATAATTAAGTATTTATTTATATACAATCACTTGTACTTTTTTAGTTGTTATATTAGCAATGTGATACTATAAAATATTCAAAGATATAAATAATTCTCAATAACAAAAAATGAATCACACATTGTTAAGAAAGAAAGTCAACTTTGATTAGAAGTCTACATAAATTTAACAATATATGATTTCAAATGTAATTATTACTTATGTTGTTAATAATAACACATTAAATATTGTGAATAGAAAAAATTTTTTATTATTTATGCAAAAATAGTTTTAAATATTTATTTTATAATTACAATTTTTTATAATTTTCTTTTCTTTTTTTCTTTTTTTTTTTTTATAATTTATATGGTGTAGAACCGCCGGTTCTGCCGGTTCTTGAATCGACGGTTCCAAAACCGCCGGGTCATGCGGTTTTTAAGGATGGAACCATAAGGACCTGTCAGAACCGACGGGTCCTTTACCGGTTCAGACCCGCCATTGCCGGGCCGGTTCCCGGTTCAGGAACCGCCGGTGACGGGTCAGGTCGGTTCCCGGTTCGGAACCGACCCATGATGATGTCTAGTAATCCTACTACTACGTCTTTTTATGTGTTGCAATCATATGAGAGCTACTACTCCAAAGTGCATGATGACTAGATATATCGCTAAGGCGAAAATGAGTATCAATAATATAAATGGATATAGAGTTGATGAGTTGATTTTGTTGTCATGGTCAGTTTCACACATTCCTTACAACTCCTATTGAAAGGAAGAAGGGAGACAATATTGCATGACCAAGAAGATTACAGCAAAGAAAGACACGAGTAGATGCCTATCACAAATCAATAATGTGCAATGCACATTTGTGATGCTTGAAGTGCAAAATGTTTGTTTGAACGTGATCCTCACTTATGCAACGATGCATGAAGTTCATTTATGCAATATGCTCAAAACATGTACGTGCATGTGACACTAGCTTCCATGAAAATAATGCTTGTTTTCAAACAAAGTCAATATGTTCCTTCAAGGTATGGCAATGATGGCCCGAGCGAATTCAAAGGAGCGCTATAGGATTCATACTTTGAATGAAACCATCAATCATTATCCATATTATCGAAGCAAAAGTCAATGATACATACCAGACAGTTGTCCACTTTGGAGTATTTACTTATTATGATATTGTTCATCTACAAGATGGTGAAGAAAGCAAGTTTGATACAATGAAAATAGTAGATGAAGTTGTTTATGCAAAACCTTGATTTAGAGGACAATACGTACTACTTGTGAACATAGCATGAGACATACACAACAAGTGTATTAGCTACCAAAGTATTGAATTCATTCACCAAACGACTAGGCGCACAAGATGAGAAAGAGTCCCCTCTTATAGTGCGGTTCCAAGATCATCGCATGAACAAGTGAGACACAGATAACTGAGGAGAGCCTCTCTCATAGCGGTGCGGTGCCAAGATCATCACGTGAGAAATAGAACACGGACGTAATGTGCGGTTCCAAGATTGTCACGTAAAGTTTGGGACACGGACGACTGAGAGTGTCATCATACAGTGCATAGTCTCAAGATTGCCATTTATGCGGTCGGAACACGGACGACAAAGAGCTTTGTCTTAAATATCATGAGACACCATAATCATTTAGTGAATGAATAGAATACATGATAGACAGGAATGTTTGAAGATTGAGTATTCTTCTTGAACACAAGAATCATTAATAGTTGATGACATTAATATGAGTTCATAAAACAAGAAAATCATGCCTACAAAGACGAAGTCAAAAGGATACGTGATGAAGATCCAACACTTCAATCTAGAGCCCTGCATCGCAAGAAAATGAGATGAGTTAGTTTTACAAATAAGGAAGGTTTCACTCATGCTAACAATATATAATAAAGAAGTACACACATTCTTTAACAAATACTAAACCCACTTATGATAGCTCTACAAGACAAGGAATTAAATAGACAAGACATGAAACACATATACAATTTCTTGATGCAATGGCCAAATGCCTAGAAATAGTCTTTCATGTTATTTTGGTATGCATAAGCCAAATTTAACATGGTGGAATTCATTCTCCGAGTGCTTATAAAGATCAAAGGGGTAATCATGCTTCAAGAGGGTCTCAAAGAAATGAATTCATGAAATTCTTGTGAAATATTATTAGTCATGATGAAGAGGGGAACCTGAAAATGTACTTTGATGTCACAATTGAGATAGTTTCAACACAAGAAGTGAAAATATGTGGTGTGATTGGACCTTGTGTTTCCCTGCATAAAACAAATAGCTTAGTGAGTGAAAATGTCATTGATGATGCTGGTACATATATATATATATGGATGGTAGATAATATTACAAGTAAAACGTGCACTTCTTTCTTTTCCAATAGGTGATGAGCAGAAAGTTCAACCTAGATCTGCATTCTTTGTTCCACTTACGGACTCACCTCCCATCAAAAGCATATGAGTCATTTGCATCTTACCTATTAGAGTTAGATATTGCAGCTACGTTAGATGTGCTAAGATGTGTCTTAACGAAATCTGAAGTTGAGAAGTCCCATCTCCTTTATCATTCAGAAAATCACAGTGCAGAAGGAAGCAACTTTTTAATGGAAGAAATAAATTTCATGGTCCAAGATGTGGTAGATACTCTTGTAAATTTTATTATTCACTGCATCATTGAAGTTGAAGACGGTGCCTACGAAAATAACATGAATTGAGACTAAAAAAATTAATGACTTACCACTTGTCAAAGGCCCAAAGAAATGGGGAGTTATCTACATATACCCACGCTCTACGAGTCTCTGAAAAACTCCACATAGAGCCGTTCCTTTCCCACCAGCAGCATTATATCTCTCAATGAGTATGGGAGGCAATTCCCATGTATCGTCTATTTCCACTGATGGAGGCCACTTTCTAGGATGACTAAAATAAGGATGGTTGGCGTATCTGGAAGCTTCAAGGGCTTCTTCTAGGTCGACATGTGAAGTGGCTTCGCGAGCTATGCGGTCGGTCACAGTGATACCTGCATTGGCCATGTCCCGCATCTCTTCAAGGGCTTTGAAAGCTTCAGAAAGGTTTGAACATTTGACATACATTGTGAGCACTGCATGTCGCACTGGAACACCTGAATCTAAACCCATCTTAATAAGGTAGTAGTGCATCTGCATACCCTGTTGGCAAGAAAGAGAATGTATAAAACAAGAAAGTAAAGAGATAATGGTAATCTCATTGGGAGACAGATTCGTATACCTCATTTGAGAGAAAAATAACAGGGATTCATTACTATATCCATAATTAGAGAATCCGGCCATAACGGCATTCCAGGAAACCACACCAAGCCTTGATAATTGACTCCGAGAAGATGCATTAGGAACGCTTTGATCATACCTAACTGCAGCCTCATCAGGCTTTGCTCAAGATTCTTCAGAGATGTTGGAAGGTCGACTAAGAATTTAGAAGGACGATTAAGTTGTTCAATGATTAAAAGCGTGCCAATATTCACGAGTGAACATGATATATAAAGTCTATTCTTCTATGCGCACTACGTGTTTGTTAAAATGATCAAGCGAAGAAGCATAGCACATGGAGACATAAAAATGCAATTTGAGCTTACTAAATGAACAGGAGATGCTTTTCCACATGGGTTGTTATTTCCAGGTTGGTAACTCAGTGCGGCTGGGTATGTCCATATCTGCTGCCTTTCCGAGTGGTGCTTAAGACCCACGCTACTAATTTCATTGGCATCATTGCTACTATCTGCATCAGCACAAATATCCGTCAAATCATTCTTCCTGGAAGAAGAATCCCAAGCATCTTTGAAACAATAGTTACCATCATCATGGTTGCTACTCCCCCTGAGAAGTAAGCTCGTCTAAATGCACGCCAAGGAGTTTCATATGTTGGTTTGGAAGGCTTAGATGTCGTTGACACAAAAACCATGTAGCCCATACCTGCTGATGGAAAAACCATTGGAGAGATAGTGATGCGAGGAAATATAGTCATGAAGGGTTACTAACCAATAAGGAGGCTTTTGCTGCTGGATGGTATCATTCTGGGCACCTCGGTGTAAAGCACCCTGATAATTACATAGAGATTAAGGACCGCTATAAGGATATCATCATATCTGGAAGTGAAAATATCAACAGCTTAGAGGTAGAAAATGTTCTATATATGCATCTTGCGATGTTAGAGGTATCAGTTGTGGCTAGGCCAGGTGAGAGATGGGGTGAATCTCCTTGTGCTTTCATCGCATTGAAGCCGGGAACCAATAAATCTAACAAGCCCCGATTAGCAGAGGATATAATAAAGTTTAGCCGAGCAAAGATGCCTGCATACTGGGTGCTGAAATTCGTTCTCTTTGGGTCCACTGTCGAAAACTACTACTGGAAAGATTCAAAAGCATTGGCTGAAGGCCAAGGTGAAGGAAATGGGACCGGTTAAGAAGAGCAAGCTATAAGCCTATTAATGTTGGTTGGTAGTAACTTTGACCAACTGCGAGTTCTCTCCCTTGTTGTTATATTTATCTTACCGTTGTATAAAAGCCTAAGAAAAATTAAAAAAAAAAAAAAACATGGCCTGTGCGTGTTGATATGGGATGAGAATTCGGGAAAAAGAGAAAAGGAATGGAAAATGTGAAAATGTGTGTCTTGCGTGTCCCCATATAGGACAAGGAAGGCAGAAAAATAAATAAAAAGGATGTCCTATTTACTAAAATAGAGCAAATATTGCCTTGTTCTATACAGCAATAAGCAAATATTGCCTTATTTTGTGTTGTACTAGAGCTATTAAATAGTGACACATGTTCCTATTGAGCTATTTTGTGTATGCATGTACGAGAGGGATATGCTATGAATCAGAAACAGCAGCAACGCTACTATCCATTGATTGAACCATCTAAAGGGTCACTATCGGGGGTTCGCAGTATGACAATTAACCATGGTGGTGGTGTGAATCACTTTGAACAGCTTCAGTATGAATTAGATCATGGATATGATTACAACTATTTTGCAAACTACAATAGTACAGGCTTTCCTGGAGATGATACAATGCCTCACATCCCCAGCTACATGCCAAGCATCTGTCCTCCTCCATCTGCATATCTGGGACCAAAATGTGCTCTTTGGGACTGCCCAAGGCCTGCTCAAGGATTGGAATGGTGTCAAGATTACTGTAGTAGCTTTATAGAGAAGAATCGGTGCGTTACTTTCTAATGCAACCCATAGACTTGCAAGATTGCAGCAAAGATGTGAAAGACCAGTATGAATCTGCTGGATGGAAAGAAACAGTCGCAGATGAGACGGAAACCTTCTTTGGTTTTTGAGCTGCAAGGAATTTACAAGAAACAGGATAAAAAAAAAAAAAAAGTGAAACTTAGTAAGAAAACACAGCTGTTGATACCTTTGTAGTATGCCTCAACTATTGTATTCCATGAGCTCCAAGTGGGATGGATCACTCCAAGCTTCGGCAAGAAACTTGCTGATTTCACAAGTGCAGTGCAAGCAATGAGAAAATTAGTAGAGTGACACATGTAAAAAATGGGACAATTTCTGAAAAGTAATTGTACGACAGCAGAATGTGTAGCCCTATTGCAAATTACAGACAAAGGTTGGACTAGTGTCGATGGCAGTTTCGTAATTTTTAGATGGCAGTTTCGTAATTTTGGGGAGTTTTGGATTTTTACCGAGCGAGACCATATTCTGAAGGGAAACGGGCCAACGAGCAATAATCATCAGCTTTGCTCATGACCCAAGCTGGTTTTCGGTCAAATTCCCTCGTTTAGGCCTTCAAAACCGCGTTTTTACTATTTTTAGTAACTTTTTTTCATGTCATATCTTTTCATGCTGCTCTTGCAATGAATGAAGGTCCACCAGGCATTGGATTGAAAGATGGGCTTCTTTTTGATGCTCTTAGTGCCAAAGCACAGGGAAAAGATGTTGGTATCCCAGAATGCGAGGGGGCTGCAACTGCAAAATCCCCATGGAATGCACCTGAGCTCTTCGATCTTTCAGTCCTTGAGGGTGAAACCATTAGGGAGTGGCTCTTTTTTTGATAAACCCCGGAGAGCGTTTGAAAGTGGGAACAAGAAGCAGAGGTTCTTACCAGATTACAGTGGCCGTGGTTGGCATGAATCACGAAAGCAAGTCATGACTGAATATGGTGGTCTTAAAAGATCCTACTATATGAATCCACAACCTCTAAATCATTTTGAGTGGCATCTCTATGAGTATGAGTTGAACAAATACGATGCTTGTGCCTTGTATAGATTAGAGTTAAAACTGGTTGATGGGAAAAAGAATTCAAAGGGGAGAGTGGCAAACGACTCAGTTGTTGATTTGCAGAAGCAGATGGGTAGGCTCACTGCTGAGTTTCCCTCTGACAACAAGCGGTCTGTAAAGGGGAGGACAAAGCTCAATCCTAAGGAATGTGTGGGGTATATATATATACTGATCAACATCAGGATCCTGCTGCTAATGAAGCCATTGATTATGGACTAGTTTCTCCATATGATTACCTTGTCGATAACAAGAATGAATATTACATAACATGAAGAAGCACAGGATAAGGCAATTAGTGACCGATCATGATTTGCTGGCAGAGATTTGATTAAAAACGTTTTAGCCGTTGCGTCGATATTGTACAAGCTACACACATATATATACTTGCAGCAAGAGCTTTATGGTATAATTCACTTAAATTAAAGCTGCAATGTGCAGCAAAATGCCGACCACCAAATGCATGACCATACATGCCATACATCATATGTGTTGGTGGAGCATTGAATCCAGTAGCTTGTCCAGGTAAAGTATTTTGAGGTGGGCAAGGCCCCATGGCTATATCTTGCATGCTTCTAACCACTGAGATTGGTCCAAGCTTTGGTTGTTGAGGACTCGGCCCTGGACCTTCCTTATTAGCATTAGATTGATATTCATTTCCTGGTCTACCCTGAAGATTCTCCTCATTTAACCGAGCTCTTCACAAATGTGCTAAGCTGCTCATGAAAGACCCAACATCGTTGCTACTATTCTCATGTCCAATTTGCTATGTTATAAAGATCAAATGGAGCACCCAAGCAGGGTAATTCCGAGCCCTCAAAACACAACAGCATGCTACCCTATTGCACCAAACAATTTCCACACATGAATGAGCTATTGATGTAACATGCGAACTAGATGTGTGGCGAACTGATCGAACTCATTTTTATGTCACATTGACCAAATCTGCTGTAATAGAAAAAGTGCCTCATGATCTGCGGAAGGCTAAGTTGGTACTGGAAGAGCGTTGGAGAATAGATTCAATCCTGGAGGCCATCAAGATGGACCTAGATAGCTCCAATCACTATTTAACTCTTATGTTCATTATGTCAAAAAAAAAAAAAAAAATCCAATCAATGAGATGCATCAGGATTGCTATCCCTACAGTAAGGTTCTCCAGTTACTTCAAGTTTAGGCATGAGCTTGCCAGCTTTAGCTCGCAAGCAAAAGAATCTATTGTTGGGAAATCGCTTAAGCTGCTATCTAAGGGAGCATCGATCCAACTGCTCAGAATAGAAGTTCTGTAAAAATATGTTCACAATGATTTTGAAGGCAAATGCTTGCCTGAAGCTGTCCGATCAATATTAAGATTTTGAAGAAGAAAGCAAGAATCGGTGGTAGTTTGATGCATCCGTCAACTTGGTGATACTTAGTTAAGTATAAAGTTGAGACCAGCAAACTAAGTATGATCAAGGATTTCATAAAACGCAAGTAAAATCAACTCACCGAGAAGGATCATTTATATGGAACAGAAGCGAAAGATGAATTCACATGCAAAGGAAAACATGCCGATACACTATTGTTTCAGGGATGGTATAATTTCAATATGAGACAATATGCTCATCAGATGATACTACAGGAATATCTCTCAAAAGAATTCAATTATTTGATGGTGTTGTACCAAATTCCTACATTGCAAGCCATTAAGAAATTAACACACTAAGCAGCAGTGCAGCTAAGTTGTAGCGCACATGCGCTGGATGAGACTTTTGTCATTCGAAAAGGGCTTAATTAATACCCAAATCTTTTCGATATGGCTCGAAAGACTTTGGTCAGGGGGCAAAATATAGATGTACAAATCTGATTACAAAGGCCTTGAGCCTAATTATTATTTAGATTTAACTCTTTGGGCTAATGTGACAGGGCTTAAAGAGTTAGGCCCAATCCAATTGGGATGATCATGGGAGTTTTGGCATGGAAGGCTTGGAGTAGGGTCCGTTGGAATTGGCCTGCCCAATTCCAATATTTCTCAAATTGGCTCACACACATTACAATGAAGGCCTTATGTGTAAACCCCGGTTTTTCAAGTAGCTAAGATAACCCTAGAACCGGAAACCCAAAACCCTAAACCGGAATAGCTCAAGCCTGGAGTGAGAACTAGGAACCCTAATTCCGGCTTTTCCTCGGTTTCCAATTAATAAACTTTTCTAAGAAAATTTACTTTTGATTATAATTCTTGAATATATTTCAAACTAAGAAAATATTTGATTTCAAGAAAATTTCAATTCCGGGTCATCCCGAGACCCATTATAGAAAAACGT
Source organism: Combretum micranthum (assembly GCA_024138025.1). Classification (NCBI taxonomy): domain Eukaryota; kingdom Viridiplantae; phylum Streptophyta; class Magnoliopsida; order Myrtales; family Combretaceae; genus Combretum; species Combretum micranthum. The sequence continues at coordinate 381,269 of JAMXBD010000533.1, read as the reverse complement.
GCCCCGGAACTAGAATTTCAAAAATATACTTATGAGTACTCATTAGAACCGAAATAAAATAAGGATTTCAAAAATATATTTTTCATAATTTTCCGGTTTATGAAAAATACAGTTATAGCCTTTTTATTCGTATTTCATTACTACCGGAAATTAAATTGTCTTGTCAACTATTCATTACTATTCATAAAGTACACCTACACTACTAGCTACCTATTAGCCACCCTACAAGTCTAAGCCTTCCATCAATCACATCTCTCCATTCTTCCATAACTTTTGTCACTTCATATCTTACAATTATGAAATGAGCAGATCAAATCAAGTTAAATCAAATGAAACAAACAAGTTTCCCCCCCTCTTTCCTTCCAAAACCGGCGCATTATGGCCCCCCCCATCCATGCCCATTTGATTTTTTTTTCCTTTTCTCATCCATTTAACCTAATTCACTTCTTATATAAACACTTTTCTCTCTCTTTCCTCATTCTTTACTTTCCAAAATTTCTAAAGTGTAAAAAGCTCTCTCCTCTCTCCCATTTTCCCTTGTGGCCGAAACCTTTGGAGCCCCACACACACACTTACAACTTCTCATTTTTCTCTTCTATCTTACATCCATTTCAAGTAAGTTATGCTCCACTACTTCCAACTCATAAAACCTTGTTATGGCTAGGTGATTTTTGGTTATCTCAACTCCATGTTCCCATGATCTTGTAGTAGGAACAATGAGATAACAACACAAAAATCCCAAACCATTTCATGGTAGATCCATCTTTTAAAGGAGTTTCCTTATCAAAAGCTTTAACTTTATCCATCAAAAAGTCTTTTAAACAAAGGATCTTTTATAAAAATATGGTTTTTATGTTTTTAAAAATCATTTAAGCTTTTGATAAAGTAGATCCATCATCTTGTTACTCATGAGCATGTAGGCATTTATAGTTTCATTATTATTTTGTTCATATGTGCATAAATAGTCTTTAACACTTTTGTCTTTAGTAAATGACTTTCTAGTGTATAGATCTATATATATGGGTCCATGAAGTCAAAAAGAAAGTACTTTACAAGAAAAAGACTTTTGAAAATTCGGATGACTTTGAAAACCAAGGTCAAAAACACTTTTAACAACTTCTAAACTTATATTTTATAAGAGAAATAAAGCCTATGGGTAATAGATAATGATTAGTGGTATTTCATGAGTCTAAAGGAGTTTTTACTAAAGAAAATGTTGAAAACAAGAGATGAAGTCCATAGGAGTTTTGAGTTAAAAGTTATGAAAAACCAAATTCGTAATAATGGATGAAGGGTTAGAAAACACTATTTTTCCAACTTCAAAAATGATATTTTCTTAAATAAATGAAGTCCTTAGGATATAGGTATAATAGATACTTAAAGTTTCAAGTATAAAATATATTTTTCCTAAAGGAATCAACTTGAAAATGGATTTGTGTAAATTCGGATTTTTGGAAACCCCATAGTAAAAGACCCACTTAAAAGTTTGTAAATGTAGATTTTATTAAAGAAATAAAGCCTTAGGATATAACTAATATAGGGGTCAAATATTCTTTAAACAAAATAGAGTTTTCCTAAAGAAAATCCATACAAAATGTAGATGTGATCAAGTGTAGTAAATTAACTTACTAAGCTTTGAGAGGAAATGGTTTCTAAGGAAAGTTTGTTTTCTAAAAATCGTTAAATCTAAAAGTTATAAGAACATAGACTCCTTAAGGTCCACATCATGACATTCATGAAAGGGAAAATCATTTCCATTGCATTTAGCATCATATTACACTTAGGAATCTCAAATGCATTCATCAAAACCGCATTTTTGGAATCAAGGAACCCGCTGTACAGATCTGATCCCTCAATTCCGAGGCTTAGATATTTTCAAAACTTGATTTAAACTTCATATTTGGAAAGCTCTTTCAAAGTAGATAGGAATCGGTATATAATTTGCGAAATTCCGACTTAAAACGACCAAGTTATGGCCATTTTAAAACGGAACTTCGGAAATGACGCGAATTCCGATTTCACTAAGTTTCCTTAGAGTTTTAGTGTCCTAAGATGATAGAATACTTATTAGGGTAATTTCTTATATGAATAGGTGAACCCGTGGACGGTGACGAGTTACCTCCGGATTATTACTACTAGAAGACCGGAGTACTGATGGCGGAGTGAGTTTTTCTTCCCAATTCATTTATTGTATGTGCTTGTAAAGTAGTGCACTAGAATGTAGGTCAATTGAATGGAATATGAATAATGGGGATTATTGGGAAACTATATGATTGTTGTTGATATGAGAAACAAATTAAGAATATCGAAACCGGGTGATAAACTTTGATTGTATAGTTAGCTATGATGGATTGTCTGATAAATTGATTGATCGCCTGAGTAAATTGGCTTAATCAACTACTTGAGTAAATGATAATTTGACATGTGCATATCACAAGGGGATGGAGCATGAGCATTTGTAGGTTAGTCGTGAACCATAAACGACATCGAATAATCGTAGGTTAGTCGTGAACCATAAACGACATCGATAATCGTAGGTTAGTCGTGAACCATAAACGACATCGAATAATCGTAGGTTAGTCGTGAACCATAAACGACATCGATAATCGTAGGTTAGCCGTGAGCCATAAACGGGATATTGTCGTACTGCAGGATTCGTTAATCTGCTAACCCGGGATGGAGGGCGCATTCCATCCACATATGATTTCCGGTTGGTCATATGTATGTTGAACTCATGTGTTTGATGCATACACTTGCTTGATTAATAACTTGGTTGAATTGTTGTGATATAAATGTTTTTGTGGGAGATTACACTCACTAAGCTAGTTAGCTTACATCCCTACAGACCATTCCTTTTGCAGCTTACGCATTTATGGCTTAGGCGAAGAGACCCGGCTGAACAGGTACCGAAGCTAGGAGTTTTCCCTAGAAGTTATAATTTTTGTATTAGACTTCCCTAGAAAACTTCTAAGACTTGGATGACTGTAATGGACCGCAAATTATTCTTTTGCGGGGGAATGCCCCTTAGAGTTATGTAATATTCTTTTATGTTCATGAATTATATCCTATTGCCCATGCATGCCAAATTAAGCTTTTATCTCCATTCGGACTTGTACTCTATTGTGTAAAGGTACGCCTTACATCTATGTGAGACTCCCGAAAGACTAAGGTGGTAATTCGGGAATCTTATATGGCATGTGGCGGACTGTTACGTTTAGGGTACCCTATGGGGCGTGACATTATGGGCCTGGGTCCATAAGGGAGCCCACATCCATATCCATAATGAGAGGGACTCATCCTAGCCGTCGGTCGTCTGTCTCATTTGACGGATGACATCGACAGATAGATTCTCTATAAATACCTTAGTCCTTACCTCATTTGGACAAGGTGAAATCTTGGACGAACACCGTCGTGCTGCCGGATTTCCGTCTTGGTGAATCAATTACTCGACTCACTCAAGAACACACACGATATTCGTGGTACTTAGTGAGGTTGATGCTCAATAGCTCCCTCGCCTGTCACACGTGTGTTAGAGCCTATTGAGATTGCCTACTCCTCCTCCCTACACGATACTCTCTTGATCATCCTATCACGTGTTGTTTCCTTAGGTCACGCGTAGCGCGATAGTCACGCGACACACACGTGATCGTTGCATCCGGATTCATACCCACACATATGGTATGTTTACTTTAGTGCTTGAGTCTGTTGTTAGTTTGTAGCAACACAATCGAAAAGTAATAAGTGTGAGTATATGTGAGTTTGGATAGGATATTACCTATGTGTATATAACATGGGGTATTTATAATAGTGGTTCCACCATTAAATGAGAATATAGATAAACTTTGATAAGGAAATTAGATTATGAAGCCTTCTAGAAAAAGCCATGTCAGTCGAAGATGGTTATTAGGTCAGTAGACTTGTCTAATATATTTCAATGACCATTGCAGACAAGGATAAGGTTGGTAAGAGGCTGTTAAGCTTTTGCTAAACAAGATAGCTTGACATTTCCTTGCAAACCTTTTTCAAGGTTATTCCAAAATTTTCATAAGCTTCTATCAAGTTAACTAATGATTTAAGCATATTGGCCTATGGCTTAAAGAGCTTGGATTGAATGAGTAATACAACTCCTTCATTAGTTAAAGTGTATAATGTTTTGTCGACACACAAAGAGAAAGGAAATGAGTAAGATTTGACAATAATGTTCTTGATTATAAGAAACTCTTTCTCCAATTCTTGTAATGCTTTGCATTTTCATGCTATTATAAGTTTTCTTGCGTTTATTTATACCTAAGGGACCCTGACTAAAACTACTTACTAGCAAGCCACTACGAGGGACACAATCTCCTTATAGATCGGTGTGGTATCGATTGTAGGAGGATGCGATGGAAGAATGTTGTTGATGTTGTTAAATCGTTGATGTCGTCTAAATAAACAATATATTATGGAGTCACTGGTTGATCTAACTTTTGAGTTAGATGTATATGAATCTAAACTGCCTTGTTTGATGGCTAATATTTAAGATAACAATCTTGTGCTTATTACATGTATGTGTATGTTTGTTGTGTCATATATGTGTGTAGTTGTGGTTGTGTACTAAGCTTTAACTCACCCCATTTTGAGAATTTTTTTATTTTTTCAACTACTGGAGATACTTATGTGTTGTGATCATGACCTTCAGTTGTGGAAATAGAAATCGATACCATTAGTTTGAGATAGCTCATAAAATAGGTTTTTTAGTTCAATTTGAGTACTTTGGTTTGGTTTTAAGTTATGGGGATGTTAGATATTAAGATTTGCAAATAATAAGTGAGACTTCAAAAAATCTGTGGGATATTTATTATTTATGAATTTTAATTGTTCTGAGCCTTAACTTTATATAGTATGGTATAGGTATGGGGCAAATTGTTTATATCTCTAGGTTTTGGGTTGTGGCATAATTTATCTATTGAGATTTGCTAGGTTTAGTAGGAATAACTTTTAGGGTAAATGGTAGATATAGTTCCCTTTCCCCCCCTCCATTTCCACTCAATTTCTTTATCTTTAGAAATGTGCACTTACAATATATACAAAATTATAAATTACAATGGATCTACTTGACAATAATCCCTATATTAAGGATTTATTTTTTTGGGTTTTTAAGCATTGCAATTGGATCCTTACTCCTAAAAATTTGTTTTATTTTATTTTTTAATTTCTAATGAATATTAAAATGAACCAATCAAAAGATAAATAATAAATATTAAAGTACTGTGATACATTTGGAATAATTTGATATGACACTTATGACCCCAAATAAAGAATCTTCAAGTTAAAATAAAAAAGGTCCTTATATTAAGGATCTACTTTTTATGGCTCTTCACCATTGCAATCTTTACTGTTAATGAATTGTTTATATAATTTTTTAATTTCTAGCATTGGCTAAAATGAATTAGTAAAAAAATAAATATTGAATATTTAAAGAATTATAATATGTAAAGAATAAGTTAATATCATACTAGAGACCATAAATAAAGGATTTTAAGTTGAGTAAATTAGTCCTTCGAAAGCTCATGTGACATCTAGTGACTTTAATGAGGCTTCTTACTATTGTATGTAATCTTAAACCATTTTCACAAAAAGTGTCTCAAAACCTTATTTTACTATCATACTTTTGGATGGGATAAAAAAATATATATTAAAGGAATTTTTTCATTATTTTATATAAGATAAAATTGTTATTAAGGGTTAGAAAGTTTTCCTCTCTCTCTCTTAAAAGGTTTAGAGGTGTGATGCACAATTTCAAAAATAAACAAAAGAGGAAATATTTACAATTTACCTTACTATATATTTAATTTCCTCAATAGTTTAGACTATTTTTATATATAAAAGCTTTTATATGTTTGATGATTTTATCTAAGGCTACTCTAAATGCATCTACAGAAAGGGATGGACCTAGTAATGAAAATACAACACTTTATTGAATGAAATTAGGGATGCCATTGAGGTAAGATTGTTATAGAATATTTGGTCCATTTAACTTGTTAAAGAACTTATAGGGATACGTTAGATAATACTTTAAAGCCTTATAGGATTTTAGGTTTTATGTATTATGTATGGTATGATGAGAAAGTCAAACCTAGTATAACAACAACAACAACTACTGCTAGTACTAATGTTGGCGTACTTGTGTTGCATGTGCAAAATTTACATAAAACAACATTAAAAGGAAAATATCATAACAAATTAACATGATGAAACCATATACATGATAAAATATATAGTAATATATAAAATTAATGAATTATCAACACCAAGTCATGCTACAATAAAATGAGAAATCATATCTTTTATAGAATGTGTATATTGCTAAAGTGGATTGAGCGATGTGAACACATACAAAAAAATTTAACAATAATGGATGAATTAAAATGAATGGTGGTAATAATGGAAATTTGTGTCTAGTCTGTGACTAAAATTGCCTGAAATGCGGGTGCTATTTATATATCACTAACACTATGTTAATATGTATATACTATAGAACAAAGTTATAGCTTTTTATATTTTAATATGTGTGCAATTTTCTGTGAACATGTTAAGTAAAAAATCATAATTATATTATGTGTATGATAATCAGCATATATGATTTTTTGTGTATAAATATGATCTTACGTACATAGATATTTTTTGCTTAAATCCGACTTCGCATGGTAGTTACACAAACTATATGCTACACTAATCAGTAATCTCTAAAAATTTATCAATGCAACATACCCAAAAGAGGGAGAAAAAAAAAAAAAAAGAGGAAATTTGGTTGAGTAAATTTCCGGTGTTAAGAAAATTTTCGGTATATTTCCTGTAAGGTTAATGTTTAAAAATCTTCAAATATGAAAAATTTTATTATGAACCTTTTAAATTTTTTTGGGAAAATTATCGTTACCTGATACGATGGCATTATGTCTAATATTAATTTTGAAAAGAACACAATGTAATTTCTTGAAAAATAGTATAAAGAAAGGGATATAATAATCTTCTTTGAGAAAATTCTATGGTCTTTTCGGGGTTATAATATGATCGATCCCATGACATTATTAATTGTCTAAATTTATTCTATATGTGATTGAAACTATTAAATTTTTTTACTAATTTTTTTATCTATTATATATTACTATAATTAAGTGTCTTTTACTACATATTAAGCGAATATATGTCATTTAACTCCAAAATTATACGTCTTTAGGAAAGCTGAGGTCACAAATATATAACTTCATTTTTAGTTTAAAAAAAAAAAAAGAGAAAGAGTAAAAGCTGAGGTCTTTAGGAAAGCGAAGGAGGACGAAAACAGAAGAAAGGAACCTCCTTTCTTGCAATCACAAAGAAGCGGTTTTTGTGGGTTGCTTTGTTTTTTGAAAGAAAATTCGATTTTTTTTTTTTTTAAAGTAAAATCCTAATTTTTCAACGGTCCTAGTTGTTGAAATGATAATTTACCCGTGGGAAAGCTAATTTGACGATAGAACAAATTACAGCAAGCAGGGACAAAACGTAACTGTTTTTGTTTGCATCAGAAGCTTTGTTGTTTCTGCTGCCACGTGGAGGAAAAATGAATGGAGGAAATTAGTTTTTGTTAAATCTACAAGTAGTGGGGAAAAAGACAGTGTGACAGACGAAGGAGAGTGGCCGAAGAAAAAAAGGAAGATATAAATTAATTAAAAAAATGTGAAGTAGGAAAAAAGGTATTGAAAGTATTTATAATTTGTAAGTTGAAGAAAATTAATATCCAAACTTTTAAACTTAGCATTTTTTGTGTTTTTACTTTTATTTTTTTACTCATATTAGTATCTCTAAAGAAAAAAAATACAAAGTTTGAAAGTTCAGATATAAATTAAATTTCAAAATAAAGATACTTTCAATGCCATTTTCCTTGTGGAGTCTAAGTATTTAGAGTTTTGGCTTTATAACTTGCGGACGATACATCCGCTTCGCGGGTGCAAATATAATTATATATAAAATGATTAATAAAATTGATAAGGATATAACATAATTATAATATATGTATTCAAATATATAAAATAATACATATATTAAAAAATGCAATATTTATTACCATTGCTTCAAAGGTTTGAAGTTACAAATTTAGAAATAAATATAAAAGAATATCTTAAAAGTGGTTAGTGATAAACATTATAGATGTAGAACATGTAGTAGTAGTAATATCATGTAATTTGATAATTTTTTCAAATTTTAAAAATTTAAACTTTGTTCATATTAAAAAATTCTCTTAATTAAATTAACAGTTAAATAATATAAAAGAAACAAAATATAAGGATTAATATTTTAGTTATAATAAAAGCATGAGTGGAGACTAAAAAACATGTATACTTGTTATAATAATAGATAATTCAAAATATATCTAAACTTTTATAGAATTACCTCCTATTAATATTAAGCCAATTCTTTTTTTGGTGTCGAAATCTAAAGTTATAGCAGTTATTATTTATTTATATTGTTTTATTGTTAGAGGGATATCTTTCTCCACATCCAAAGCAATTAACACCGAAATAGTTAGTTGGACGGTTTTCACATGTCCATCCACTTCAAAGGTAGTTATATCTACTTCCATCGAACTACAACATTCATCAGACAGTCTCTAAACTTTAAACTCTCTCCATCTCAATAAAACTTGTGGCCATGGAGGACGTGGAAGAAATGTTTCCTAATCCACCTTCTCCTTCACTCTCTCCTCCATTAAGTCCTCATACATAGCTTTCTTGGGGATGATGTACCACATGTTTCCATCTCACTTGCTTGATTCATCATCTCTATTCTTGATATTTTAACCATCTCACTATAAAATGTTACCAAATTTATATTGCAAGTATTTTTCTCTTTTTATTAAATAATTGAATAGAAAAATTAACACTAACATAATCATATAATGGATCAAAATCTCAGTACAATTCAATTCCTATTATAACAAATTTCATTAATAAATGTCCATGCTCATCTAATCATAAGCGTTATTTTCCAAATCAAAATATACTTTCCTTGATCCATGATAGGCATAAAATGTAAATAGCCCTCCTCCACTGACGACTTTGTCATCAAAATCCAATATGTACCCATTAACGCGTGAAACCAAATAATCAAAACCCATACTAATTTTCTAATAAAAAAAAATACCGATTTGAGAGAACCCCCATAATGGTCCAACCCTTTTTTGTAGTGTTGATGAAGAAGCAAAAGCATTTGGACTTGAAATCAAATCTAACGTAAGTTGCATTTTCATACATATGATGTGTCTATTTTCTCAGTGGTGATTTTACCCCACTCGGATCGCTTATTCATGACATTATTGAGTGAAATCGAATCAACTTTCAATGATTGTTTCTTTTTAAATCTAAACGGCTTAAGATGAAAACTAAGTGCATAGAATCCTCACTTTGGCATTTGTGGTTGGACGTAACCAAATGAAGATGGAAAAATGGAGTAGAGGAGTGACACGTGCTTGAAGAAATTGAATCTTGATTAGATTTTTTTGGGTTTTCAAAGTATATGAAAGCACAATTAAAAGAACTAATATGGATAAAATTATTGTTCGATAGGTTCACGAGAAATATAAATTAAACTAGTTTGTAATTAAATAAAAACGATAGGGACCGCATCTATAAACTAATCATGATGTTAAAAGAATCACAATATTCTAATAACATGGTTTACCACAATTTTATACTACTCAAGAATTGATAAGAACTCAGTAATTAAAGAGAATCAAATCTCAATAATCATAATCACCACAAAGGGTTTCACGCACAAAAGTGCTCTCAAAACCTAAAAAAGATATCATCAATTGATCTCCATTGCCCTAGATCTTACATTATAAAGGAAATAAATAAAACAAAAAAATTACAAAATTCATAAAAATTGGCCACATCACATACACTGGCTCAAAGCTGGTGGCCTTTAATTCAACACTGGTGGCTTACATCATATACACTGGTGGCCTTGAAAATAACTCTTAAAATTTCAAATATGTGAACTCTGAAGGCTGGTGGCCTAAACTCCTACATCGACGGTGTACATGCTCAATGCTAGTAGTGTATAGGTGGCGCATAGGTCTTGTTTCAACATTTGGTTTTTCTTCCTTTTGTTTTCCTTTCCACCACTTTGGGTTTGTTGATTCCTATCAAGGAGGGTATGAGAAAGGGTAACATAACCAAGGAAATAAAAGCAGTAGTTATGGGTTTGTTTGGATTGTCATTTTGGCATTGTTTGGTATCGCTTTTAAACTAAACCAATACGAAACTAATACTGAACCGATACAAATATGATAGTAATGAAAAAGCTGACAGGTTTACTTATAAATTGACCAAACCAAACCGATACTGAATTGATACAGATTCAATACGGATAAAAATATGACAATTCAAATAAGCCCTAAAGCTAGTAGGTATTCAAGAAGTTTTTAAGAAAGCAACATGAGGTGGTTGTTTTGTGAGATAATAGTTTTAAGATTATGGGAAATAATTTTATACGGCTGGTTAAAGCGTTAAATAAATACTACAATCGGGATAATTTGTAAATAGATGTGGAGTCCAAAATGGAGAAGTTTTTGGCTTTATAATATTATATTAGAAGACATTGTACATGGTTGCGTGTGCAAATTTAATAATATTATATTATAAAAATTTCATTTAAAATCATTAATAATTTATTATAAGGAGGGTGCGGATATGAAATGTTAATACATTTTACAAGTGGAGGAAGAAGTTATAAATATAATTAGACAAAACAATCCTTATCATAATTGCCATACCATAGGATTTGATTTTTTGGCAAAAAAAAGACTCACATAAATATATAATATAATTGCCAAACAATAAGATTAGTTTTTGGACACCAAATAAAAGGATTCACTTAATGTAGTAATAGATAATAACTAGAAGGTGATAACACCTTAGTACATGTGAATGAAAAAAGAAAGTAAAGATAAAGATAAAGAGAATTTTGTTACAAGGTGTTTAGAAGAGAAAGTAAATTAGGATGTGGATGGTGGGAAGAGAGAGAGAGAGAGGAGTATATAAAAAAATTATCTTAATATTTTTAGACACGAATAAAGTAACTGCTATTTTTAAGATGTTGAACTTGTATGTTCAATATGAATTTTAATGAGATAATATGATGCATAATTAACTATTCAATTCTTGTAAACTATACTTAATTAGTCAAATAGTATGTTAGAATATATGTGTACTTTGTGCGTCTTTGTGGAGTTTCTACAAGTTTTTAGTAGGAATAAATTAATGATGAATAATATCATCTAAGAGATAGATAACTTCACTCATTAAAGTGCGACAAACTCAAGACCAAAACTTGACAAGGAAAAAATGCAGAGATGTTAGTCGAGGGTCACGTCGAGGGCTTAACAAGTCAATTAGTGAAGGCGCAAAAAACTTAAGACCAAAACTAGATAAGTTCAAAAAATGCATAGCAGTAGTTAAAGGGTTTGTCAAGGGCTCGATGAGTCCATTGTTTACGGCATAATGAGCTCAAGACCAACACTTGACAAGCTCCAGTGTTAGGCTGGATGAGATAAAGATAACGGACTTGGTTGAGGACTAAATTGAGGCACGACAAGTTAAGGCGCGACATGCTCTGAGGCGCGGCAAGATTGAATTTAAGGCTCGACATGCAAAGACTTGGTCGAGGGTCAAATTAAGTGCGATGAGTTTGAGGTGCAACAAGATTTAAGGCACAACAGTTTAAATATGTAGTCGATGTGACAAAAAGGAGCAGTTGAAACACATTTAATGTTTGGAAACTTAAAGAATTATCTCTAACGGACATTTAAATTTTGAAAGTATATATATACTCTGTATCTAGGAGATTCAAAAAAGAGAAGTGCCAAAGTGAAAATGAGCTTTTATTTGTGAAAAAAAAGTCATTAATTTTCTTGTTCTCTTATTCATTAATTTTTTATCTCAAAAAAGAGAGAGAAAATATTCTAGTACTCTGTCTTGTATTTGCTATTTATCATAGAGCATCTAGAGAGAGAAAGGAAATACTTTATTTCTAAAGTATTATAATAGCGGTGTATTGCTCAGCTTGAGTGTGTGTGGTTATTAATAAAGTAGCGGTGAAGTCCTTTATTGGAGGTATTGGTGGGTCGTGGGAGTAGGAAGTGGTTCGAACTCCACGTTAAATCTAGACTCATATTTTCCATCCCTATCTCTTTAATTTTTCATATTATAATCTACATTGGATTATTCGCTGCTATTAAAATAAAATTAGATTTGCTGAATTAAAATTAATTGTTTGAGCATTTTAAGGCAAATAACCAATTCAGATCACCTCATCCCCTTGAGTATTTTTTTTTTTTTTGTGTATTTTCACGTTTTCATTTGGTATCAGAGCCTCATCCCTATTTGTTCTATGCTTAATGGCATATAGAGTAAAGATCATGACATCTAACTTACTAAGGATTCTAGAGAGACAAGTTATAAATAGACCACCGCTTCTAAGTAGGAGTAATCACCCATATTAGAAGTGCATGATGAATTTTTTTTTAAATATCAAAATAGATTAATTTGGAATGTATAAAAAATGGGCCTTTAAAAATAGAAGGAAAAGAAGAAAAAGATTACAATGAAGAAGAATATGTACATGTAAATTTGCTAAAGAAATATGAGATGAACTGGAAAACACTTATGAATGAACTTCTAGAGTTTGAGATACAAAAATAAGTCTTTTATGTGGATAATTCAAAAATTTCAAAATGCTTGCTAATGAATCTATAGACGAAATGCATAACAGATTCATTAATATCATAAACTCCTTGAGTGTACTTGGGAAGAATTTTACTAACTTTGAAATAAATTATAAACTTCTTAAATCACTACCCAAGGATTGGAAAGCAAAAAGACATGCTATAGAAGAAGCACGAGACTTAAGTGCTATGAGTAAGGAATAACTCCTTAGAGTGCTTAAAACACATGAGATAATCAAAAAGTAAGGAGAGGAATCTAATAAGAAGGTTATTGCCTCAAAAGCCACAAGTCTAGATTCTAACGATGATGATGATGATGAAGATGGAAATGAGAAACTTGTCTTGATAGCTAAAAAGCTTAAAAAGTTTGTAAAGCCCAACAACAAGTTAAAGAGAGTCAAAGATGGTAGTAGCTTATCTAGACACAAAAAGAAGGACATAATAACTTGCTTTGTATATCACAAACGAGGACACATCTAGTAGTACTGTCCACTGCTCAATAAGGCTTCAAGAAAACCCATAAAAGAAGCACTTATGGCCACTTGGAGTGATGATGACTCAAGTGACTTGGATGGGAAAGTGTGCTTCATGACACTAGACGATGAGGTAAATTTCCTCTCTTCTCCTTCTTATGCTAAGTTGTATGCCATGCATGATAAAGTATGCTATAAGTTAGCTAATGTCCAGAAAAAGAACAACATGCTTAAATCCTTAATGATGGAAGTAGGAGAAGAAATAGAAAATTTTCAAACTAAGCATGAAGATATTAAATCAGAAAATGAAAAATTGCCTGAAGAAATAAATATTTTGAAATTGGAAAATGATAAAATAAAGGGTTAATTATAAAAACATGATCCGTGTTATGACCAATTTGCAAACATATGACCTATGTTATCTTTTTTAATAATTAGATGACCCGAGTGTTATAAAAAAATGTCAATATTATTAATTACTATTAGAGGGAATATGTTAAAGTCTTATTGGTTTAAAAAAAATTAAATGTAATAAAAAATAATACTAACTAAAATCAAATAAATAAAATATTAAAAATTATTTTCTTGAAAATGAGAAAATTGAAAAAAAAATTCAAAATTAATTTTTATGACCAATAAAATATTTGCACATGTCATTCTAAAATTATTGAATAATATTGATATTTTTGTATGAAACTTGAGCCACCTAATTGTCAAAAAAGATAACATAGGTTATGTGTTTAAAATTGATCAAAACAGGGTCATATTTTGTAATTAACCTTAAAATAAATAATAAGTATAAGAAGTTAGAAAGTGAAAATGATGAGTTAAGCAAGATCAATGAAAAATTAACTATTGAAAATGACTTGTTTGATCTTGAAATTAAAGCTATTAATAATAACAAAGTTGAATGTGCCAGTAATAGTAATGAAATCCAAAAAGAGCAAGAGGATTTAAAAAAAAAAATATAATTTTGAAAGCTAGCTTAGATGATTCAAAAGTAACTACAGACAAGTTCAAAATGGTAAAAAGAATTGAATACACTTCTTGGAAATCAAAGGTGTGAGTCAAATAAATATGGAATTGGCTATAGTAGAGTAAGTAGTTACAAGTCCACAAAACTCGATTTTTAAAAGCCACTCATGGGATATGTAATTACAGTGGGAAATTAATATACACACAACTATGCAATAAGAAAAACTGTAATTTGAATCATAAAAATAAGTTGGTTGGGTCTTAAGAGAGAGATTCTTGTTCCACTTGACTAAAAGGGACCTAAACTCAAATGGGTACCAAAAAGAAATAATACTCTATTTTGTAGGGATCTTCAAGTGAGAACAACAAATGGTACCTGGATAGCTACCACTCTAAACACATGACTGAAGACGCATTTAAGTTCACATCTCTAGGCTTGAAAGATTAAGGGATATTACATTTGGAGACAATCGAAAATCAATTGTTCTTGGTGAATGTAACATTTTATAAATAAATATTTAATTATAAAAAATGTGCTGCTAGTTGATGATCTAAACATAACTTGCTTAGTGTAAGTTAATTGTGTGATAATGGGTTCAAAGTAACATTTCTTACCAATAAATGCTCTATTGAAAGAATTAACAATAACCAAATATATTTTGAAAAATATAGATAAAGAAATATTTACAAAATCAATTTAAATGATTTTAGATCATTAAAATGAAACTTCGCTATATTCTCAAAATGACAATGGCTATGGCATAAAAATCAGGATATGCTAGCATGGATGTAATTTCAAAACTCGTTAAAAAGAATCTTGTCAAAAGTTTACCAAAAATAAATTTTCAAAAGAACAAGATTTGTCAAGCATGTCAATAAGGAAAACAAACTATGACTTCTTTTAAGTCTAAGCTTGCTATTTCCACTTCTAATCCATTAGAACTATTGCATATGGACTTATTTAGTCCTACTCAAACACTAAGTTTGAGAGGCAAGAAATACACCTTGGTTATTGTTGATGACTTAACTAGATATATTTGGAATTTCTTCCTTACATCTAAAGATGAAACAAATCATCTCTTCTTTAGATATTGTAAGAAAGTCTAAAATAAAAAAGGTCTTAATATTATATCTATTTGAAGTGATCATGGAGGAGAATTTAAAAATTATAAAATAGATTATTTTTGCAGTAAATATGACATTGAACATACTTTTTTGTGCCTAGAACTCCACAACAAAATAGTGTAGCCAAGAAAAAAAAAAAAAAACCTTAATTGAAATGGCTAGAACCATGTTATGTGAAAACAATTTACCATAATATTTTTAGGCTAAAGCTGTAAATACTGTGTGTTATATATCAAAAAGAGTTTTTATAAGATCAATTCTTAAGAAAACCCTGTATGAGCTTTGGAAAGGAAAAAGACCTAACATATCTTATTTTCATCCATTTGGTACTAATGTTACATCTTAAACAATGGAAAAGAAAAATAGCTAAGTTTGATGTTAAAAGTGATAAAGGAATTTTTCTAGGGTATTACTTATCTAGTAAAGCATATAGAATGTTTAATAAGAGAACGTTAGTTATAAAAGAATCCATTCATATTGCTTTTGATGATTCTTTTCCTTATTTATGTTCAAGTGATGATACTGATGATGTTTGTGTTGATTTGGATAAGGTTTCTCTTGAAAACAATAATAAAGAAACAAATGAACATAATAAGGATGTTGTGCATGAATCTGTTAATAATGATCTTCCTAAAGAATAAAAATATGTAAGATCACATCCAAAAGATCTAAAAATAGGTGAACCTTCTAATAGAGTATAAATACTATCATCCTTACGAAATATGAGTAATTTGGTTTTTCTATCATAAACGAAGCCTAAAAATATTGAAGAGCCTTAAAAAATGAATTTTTGATACATGCAATGCAAGATGAATTAAACCAGTTCACAAGAAATGATGTTTGGAAATCTTCCTAGACTGTTATTGGAACCAAATGGGTATATAGAAACAAGCTTGATGAATCTGGAATAATAACAAGAATAATGCTTGATTAGTTGCTAAAGAATATAATCAAGAGAAAGTATAGATTTTGATGAGACTTTTACCCCGGTTGCAAAACTAGAATCTATAAAAATGTTTTTGGCATTCCAAGCGTTAAAAATTTTACTCTTTTTCAAATGGATGTCAAAAGTGCTTTCTTAATGGTTTTATAAAAGAAGAAGTTTATGTAGAGTAACTACTGTTTGAGAATAATGAATTCCCGATCATGTCTTCAAATTAATAAAACTCTTTATGGTCTCAAGCAAGCTGATGGAGCTTGGTATGAAATTGATACAACTCTATTTATCAAAAACTACAAGTCAGACACATTAATTGTGCAAATCTATGTGGATGACATTGTATTTGGAGCTACTAATATGATTCATATAAATCAATTTGTTGAATCCATGAAGAATGAGTTTCAAATGAGAATGGGAGAGCTCAATATTTTTTAGGTCTCTAAATAAAAATTTGAAAACAGAACATTCATTAATCAATCAAAATATACAAGAAATTTGTTGAAAAGGTTTAAGATAGATAATTGTGAAACTAGACCTACACCTA
Source organism: Combretum micranthum (assembly GCA_024138025.1). Classification (NCBI taxonomy): domain Eukaryota; kingdom Viridiplantae; phylum Streptophyta; class Magnoliopsida; order Myrtales; family Combretaceae; genus Combretum; species Combretum micranthum. The sequence goes on along the minus strand of JAMXBD010000533.1, from coordinate 364,473 downwards.
TGAGCATAAATGCAAAACTTGATAAGGATGAAAATGGCAAAAATGTGTGTGCAAAGCTTTATAGAGGCATGATAGATAGTTTGTTTTATTTAACAACTTCTAGACCTGATATCATGTTCTCGGTCTGTGTATGTATATGATTTCAATCTTATCCAAAAGAATCACACTTGAATGCAGTAAAATACTTATTCAAGTATCTTGCAAGCATAATTGAAATTGGCTTGTAGTATCTAAAATTTATCTCTTTTGATCTAGTTAGATACTTTGATGTTAATTCTGTTAGGTGCAAAGTAGATCAGGAAAGCACAAGCAGTACATGCCACTTTCTTAGAAATTCCCTAATATCTTCACATTTAAAGAAGCAAATTATATTACACTTTTAACAGCTGAAGCCAAGTATATAGCTATTGGTAGTTGTTGTGCACAAATTTTATGGATGAAACAAATTTTGCTTGATTGTGGTTTAAAATATGAAAATATTCCAATTTGTTATGATAACATAAGTGCTATAAATTTGACAAAAAATTCAATCTAACACACAAAGACCAAGCATATTGAAATTATACATCATTTATTAGAGATCGTGCTCTAAATAGAGATATCAGTTTGGAATTTATTGATACAAACAATAAGATTGTAGATATTTTATAAAATCCTTGAGTGAAGATCGTTTTTGCAATTTACAAAGAGAATTGGGCATGATAAAGCAAGATGAGTGTTAAATATCATGGAGCCAAGATGATCTAGAACTTGATGTAAGGATAAAAGAAACTATTAAGTGTTCATATCTACTTTGTGATGCTTATGATTTGTTTTGTTTGCAAAAATCTATGATATGATTATTTGTGTGCATGATTAATGCTAAAATTTAGTTTTAAATGTCTGAACATAATTCTTTTTGGACTTAAAGTAAATATTTGAATTTGTATATTATTTGCGTATCTCTCAATATCTGCAATATTCTAAGTTTGTCATTCTTTTAAATACAAAGAAGAAGAGTCTTGTGTGCATAAATTAACATGCCTGAAGTATGCTTTTGTTTATGCTATCAATAATTTGTCTACATAATTATCTTTTGATAAGTTCAAAAGGAGAGAGATATATTAAATGCACCTACCTATTGTTTCTTTTATGATTAGTCCAAAGGGGGATATATGCTGAAGTAACATACATGAAATGTGTTTTATTTTTTATGAGTCCAAAGGGGGAGAGAGATGTTATATGCACAATTAACATGCATGTAATATGTGTTATGCTTTTGATGATTTCAATTTTTTTGTATTGGTTAATACAAAGGGGAGAAAAATGATGAATTAAGCATATTTTTGCATCTTCCTAGAATTAAGCATCAAGTTTTTGAATTAAACTTAAGAAATTTCCTTTAAAGCCCAGATGCTTAATTAAGAGGGAATATACTGATTTGAAAATAAGTTAATTGTGTATGATTGTCCTCATAAAAAAAGAGGAGATTGTTAAACTAGTATGTTCAATGTGGATTTTAATGAGACAATATGATGCACAATTAACCATTCAATTATTGTAAACTGCACTTAATTAGTCAAATAATATGTTAAAATATATATGTGTGTATTACGTGTCTTTGTAGAGTTTCTGCAAGTTTTTAGCAAGAACAAATTAGTGATAAATAGTATAAGTTGAGGGTCAATTTAAGAGCTAGACAACTTCACTTACTAAGGCAAGACAAACTCAAGACCAAAGCTCGACAAGCCAAAAATGCAGAGATATTAGTCAAGAGTCACGTCGAAGGGTCAACAAGTTAATTAATCAAGGCACAACAAACTTAAGACCAAAACTTGACAAGTTTAAAAATGCAAAATTAGTCGTCGAGAGGTTCGTCAAGGACTCAATAAGTCTATTAGGTAGGGCACAATAAGTGCAAGACTAAGACTTGACAAGTTCAAAAAGTGCATAGTAGTGGTTGAGGGGTTCGTCAAGCGCTCGATGAGTCCATTGTTTAGGGGGGACGAGCTCAAAACCAACCCTCGACAAGCTCAAGTCTCAGGCTTTTATGAGATAAAGAGAATAGACTTAGTCGAGGACTAACTTGAGATACAACAAGTTAAGGCACGATTGTTTCATCGCATGACAAGTTTGAATCTAAGGCTTAACAAGTAGAAACTTGGTAATGTTCAAATTAAGGCGCAATGAGATTTGAATCGTGGCAATTTAAATATGGAGCTGATGTGAGAAAGCTGTTGAAGCACATTTAATACTTAGTGACTTAAAGATAATATCTCTAATGAATATTTAAATTTTGAAGGATATATATACTCTGTCCTTGGGAGATTCAACAAGAAAGAAGTGCCAAATTGAAAAAGAACTTTTATTTGCAAACAAACAAAATCATTAATTTTCTTGTTCTCCTATTCATTAACTTGTATATCACAAAAGAGAGAGAGAAAAATATTCCAGTGCTTTATTCTTGTATTTTCTATTTATTAGAGAGCATCTAGAAAGAGAAAGAAAATACTTTATTTTCTAAAGTGTTGTAATAGCAATGTATTGCTTAGTTTGAGCATGATTATTTATGGTGATTAATAAAGTGGTGTTGAAGTCTTCGACTGGAAGCATTGATGGATCGTGGAGAGTAGGAAGTAAGTCGAACTCCATGATAAATATGGACTCATATTTTCTATCCCTATCTCTTTAATTTTTCATATTATAATTTACTGTGAATTATCCACTACTATTAAAGTAAAATTAGATTTGTTGAATTAAAATTAATTATTTGAGTATTTTAGGGAAATACTTAATTCACATCCCCTCGGTGAGTATTTTATGATGAATTTTCATGATTTATAAGATTCACTTAATAATAATATCATTGCTAACTTCATTGTCATTTGTTTCACTCACATTTAGTTACCATCATCCTCCCATCATATAGAACCTTAGGCACCACAGGACCTCCCAATCTAAAACACTCTTACAAATACTCTTAAATCTGGATGATTGATTTAAAATCTAGAAACAAGATATTGTAAATTAGTTATCATATGTTGAAACATAATGCTCAGTGGTGGCAACACATTCCTTGTTGAATCAATAATTTATATTATTAGTTCCAAATTTCATGTTGTTTTATTTGTAATATAGCGAAGGATATAATCTCACATGTACAAATATATACCCATATTCTCTCTATAGACATTTGAAAGTTATTAGTCATGGAAAAACATGTAGGTTACCAACATGGCTGCAAATGCATAGTACATTGGTGTAGGTTTTGTGTGTTGTTTTTGCTATGTTTCAAATGTGATTTGTGAAAGTTCAAATTCTATTGATCATTGATCGAGTTTTTCAAATTTATAAATATTTTCTAAATCAACAACTATAGTTCATAAGGCAAGCGCACCCATCAAATGTATCATAGTAAATGATTTAGGTTGTTCTCAATGGAATGATTGACATCTAGTATACTTTCAACCCCATTAATTGTCTAGCTAAGGATAGAGTTTAGAAAAAACATAAAGGTAAAATAAACTATACTAAGTTAGAAATATTAACAGGTGTTTAATGGGAAAAATGAGAAATAAGCCTATAACTTCTATGAAAGAATAGCTCAGAGTTACTTTATCAATTCCTTATCAGATTGATTTCTTAAGGACAATAACTTCTTAAATGCTGTTGAAATGGTGTGTTTATACCGTTGAATTCTTTGATTTACAAAAGCTCCTCTCGAAGTCAGTAGTTCTAGGTCTAGTTAAAACCAGTAATATGAAGTTTTAATTAGTTCCACATAAAGAATATGAATCCATTGTTTTAAAAAGACAACTCAATGAATTTTTGAAACAAATGATAGGAAGTCTTCACTCATTCCTCGATAAGAGATAATTAGGATCAACTCCATTAGCAACCTCATATCTATTCAATCAAATGATCTCTCGATCTATTCAATTGAAATTAATCGTGGATCTAAAAGAATGCACCATTCCTTTAAAAACCACAAATTAAATTCAAGTTACTAATTACAAACACCCAATCAAATTTACTTGAAAGCTCATTTGAAATCATACTAAATCAGGAATTGGATTCGTAATTCCTAAGTTGTAGGAGTTTATTTCTCCATGGATTTATCAAAATAAGCACAAATTCGAAGAAATAAAACAAGCTCGAAAGATGAATCAATTAATTGCTCAGAAATTCATAGAAAATTACAAACAATGGGTTAAATTGATTTTACCCAGAAAACAAAGGAAATTTTCAAGTGAAAAGAAATGGAGATTCTTTTACCCAAAAATCCTTCAAAAATCTACTCTACATTAATACTGATTTACACTGTTAGTACATACTTTTACAATACACACTTGCACATTTATTTATAGACTACTAGGTACAGAAAACTAGGCCATCTTTATTTGACAAGTGGCAGATTCGACATATCTTTTCTAACAGAATTTGGTAACATTTCACGCGTGCATATGATTTGTTAAAACACTCGTCAAGGGTCGCGTGCTTTATTGGTCGAGACTTGTATTTAGCAAGATCAGAATCAACTTTAGAAATTCTTAAATGCACTGTGCGTTTTTGTCCATTGCTCTATCGATGGTAAAGTTGAGAGAGTCGAGGGTCAAATTGTTGAGGTTCGAGAAAATCTTGTTGAGGAATTGGTCCGGCAACACAATTGTCGAGGGTTGAGTTTTGAGGCTCGACTTTGAGGCTTGACAATGTATTTTTTTTCAGAATGATGCTCGATTACTTTGATTGAAACCGAGAGTTATGTCGAGGACTCACATTTGAGGCTCGATAGACCAATTTTTGTTGTCTTCTTTCTCTGTTTTGGCCCCGGCTATGTCTTTTCAGGCCTCGACTTCTGGATTTTTTGCTTTAATTTTTTTTTTGCTCCAAATCTTCATAAAAACACTTGTTTACTCCTTAATCGATTTTAAGAGCTTTAAAACAACATTATTTATCAAAAGCATGACTTTTGTAGGATTTACCAGAAATTCTTAGCAAATTAAGCTCAAAATCCTATGAAAAATATAGAGTAAAGATGACTTATCATACATGTAGAAACACCTTTGATTATTTCAGAAAGAGAGAGATCTTATCAGGTTAGGCGATACAAATTACGAGTTTGTGAAATTTCTACTGGGTTAGGTCATGAGTATAATGGGAAAAACTTTAGTGTTTTTATTGGTGAGGGGAAATCCTATAGGATATTAGGACATGTTCATGTTTTATATGACTCATTATAAACTTACCTTGATTTCATTCTTAAATGAAACTTAATATTATAGAATGTTCTTTTTAAAAATTTCCTTTTCTCTTTCCCCTACTTAGATTAGGAATTTATGAGTCATTAATAAGACATATTTGATGATAAGGTCGTAATGGGCCAAGGTCCACATGTCAGCCCATTTAGTCGTTTAAAAAATGAGCCATAACCATATTTTTCCTCATTTAAAAGGGAGCCAATTTTACCTAACCCGTTTAGCTCTTGGGCTAAAGCGGGTTAGCCTGTGATGGGCTAGGTTAGCTCGTGAGCCAAAGCGTGAAAAAGAAGGGAATAATTTAAGAACCACCTAGAATTTCAAGTTAAAAACTAATATAATAACATATTAGTGATCATTTATGATATGTTATGAAGGAGTATGGATTGATACACACAACACATAAATTATAACATTCTTTTAAAGTATATATTATTGGTTTAGACGTAAAATGATATGTAATACATTATGAAAAAAACTTGTTTTAATATATAAGTAATTAAAATAGTAATAAAATTAATTGTTGACATACATAAACCCTAAAACACTTAAATGTTCCAATTTCCATACAAATTAACATAAAAAACATATAAATAAAATAAATTTACTTTGGCCCACTTTACCTCATTTAGCCTATGGGCTAAAGTGGACTGAGCTCAGGTTAATAAATTCTGGTCCTTTTAAAAAGCGAGCAAGAATTTCTAGGCCCATTTATCCTGCTAAATGAAGTGCACCAGCCCGACCCTGTCCACCATGCCCATATGTCCACCTCCAATTGTAACCGTGCCATTTCAACTTTCAAGCACTACGCTAACCTTCTCCTTAAATTAAATATTTGTAAATCACAAAAAATAGCAACTACAATGTTAGCACATTCATGCAATATTTGCCAAAATATTATTAAATAAACCAGTAATAATAATACTAAGTGTATCTTGATTTTTCTAAGGATGAAAATAGTTGGTTCTTTACACTTTGTAAAAGTAATTAATTTTCAATTCAATCTATATCTTAGTTTCCCTTTAAATTTGGATAACATGGCATCCTTTATATATTTATTTCATTATTTCTTGTGAGTTGAAATGTGGCTTGCAAAGCCATGTGGCTAAAAGAAAATAGTGTCATCCTTAACCTTTTTGTGAGGCTAATTTGCATCACCATGAGATCTATGAAGTAACATGATCTATACAATTTGGAAGAAAAAATACGTTCTTCACTAAAGAAGAAAAAGAGTGAAGCAAAACAGTAGGCTTTGTTCAACAACAGCAGTTCGGTACAAAAGAAGTATTTATAGGTAGTTATATTAACAACTAGCTATGACAAGTGGATCAATCAGTAAAATATACGTGGATCTTACAATAAATAATAAAAACTATCTATGAAATTGATATACATATATCAACATCCCCCAACTCAAGTTGGTGCCATATAAAGGCCCAACTTGGAAAGCATATGTGATAGCCGAGTAGAAGAGGGTATCTTTATGAACAAATCAACAATCTAATTAGCCAAACAAACATGATCAAAGGTGATAAAGCTAGGAGAAAGCAAGTTACGAACAAAATGGACATCTATATCTATGTGTTCAGTAAGGCTATGTAAGCAAGGATTGCGTGCAATTCGAATGGCTGATTTGTTGTCACATGGAACATAAATGACAAGGCACCCGAAGATTCGTAGTATATACAATGTCCACAATAAATCTTTAGAAACAGCAACCATACTTTTGTATTCAACATCAATTGTAGAAGTACTAACTATAGGGTTTTTCTTTGACTTCCATGTTACAAGAGCATCACCAAGAAGAATGCAAACACCAAATAATGAATTTCCTATCAAAAGTGGAGGATTCCCATTCCACATAAGAAAAAGCGTAGACAGTCTATGAATTGGAATGTGGATAAAATAAACCATGATGAATAGACCCTTTGAGATACATTGATAGATGCAAAGCAGCTTAATAATGTGGAACACATGGCTGAGATAAAGATTAACTGAGTTTGCTGACAGTAAAAGCAATATCAACATGCATAAGAGTCCAATAAAGTAATCGACCTATAATACGTCGATGAGCTGAAGGATCTTCCAAAAGTGCGCCATCATCTCTATTTAAAATTCTAGATGATAAAGGTAAGCAAACTAGTTGCAAGAAGATAAACCGGTATCAACCAACTAGTCTATAATGAACTTCCTTTGATGTACCATAATTCCACTAGAAACAGGGAGATTTCTAAACCTAGAGAATCAAACAAAGCTAAGGTCCTTTATAGTAAAAGCTTGATCTAATTGAGTCTTCAAGAGATTAAAAGCTAATTCATTGGTTCTAGTGACAAGCATATCATCCACATATAAGGAAAAAAATATATTTATATCTAGTGAACAAGGAACGATCACTAGAAGATTGCACAAATCCTTTAGCTATAAGAAAATTAGAAATTTCCTTATTCCATTGCCTATAAGCTTGTTTAAGCCCATAAAGAGATTGTTTTAATCAACGAACTTTAGAAGAACCCGCTTTAGAATATCTTGAAGGAGGTAACATGTAAACCTCCTCATCCAAGAACCCATGAAGAAATGCATTATTTATATCAAGTTAATGCAAAGGCCAATTATATGTAAGCGACCATGATAGCTAAGAAAATACCAATCGTACTAAGCTTAGTAACTGGAGGAAAAGTATCATGATAGTCTGTTCCTTCAACTTGTGTAAAACCCTTTGCAACTAGATGAACTTTGTAACGTTCAATGGAACCATCAAGTCTGTATTTTATTTTATAGATCTATTTACATCCAACAGAATGTTTACCACTAGGTAAATCAACTATCTCCCATGTATCATTGTTTTCAAAGAGCTTTAAGCTCTTTATTCATAGCTAATGCCCACTCATCATGTTTAATAGCTTGTGAAAATGAAACTGGTTCATGAGAATCAAGTACAACTGCCATGGACTTAGTAAAGTCATGTGGGTAGGCTAAAAAGTGGTTAGCATGAAACAAAGGATAACAACACTGATGTAAGGTATTGCTATTAGTAGTGTGAAAATCAAGAGTAGTCAAGGAGCAGTGCACATAAGATCTTAACGACTATGGTGGATAACGGACCCTTTGAGACCTATGTAGCTCAGACTGACGTGTAGGCAGTGAAGATGAATCATGAATCTTAAATGAATCAGAATAATCATCAAAATTTTTCATATGAACAAGATCCTCAGTAGGAAGAGTAGGATAAGGAAAATGTGTATAGGAGGAAGATTAGTAGAATGTGTATAAGAAAAGTGTTTGAAGAATGTGTTTAAGAAGACTGATCAAAGGGAAATATTTGTTAACAAAAAACCACATCACGACTAATGATAATCTTTCCATTAGTCATGTCATAGCTTTTGACTAAACAAATAACTAAGAAAGACATAACAAAGACCTTTAAGATCAAATTTATCAACATGGGAAGAATGATCAACAACAATACATAAGCAACCCATGATGCGTAAATGATAATAAGAAGGAGATTTATTAAAAAGAATCTCATAAGGAGATTTCCAATTTAAGCAAGCCATAGGCATAATGTTGATAAGATACACAGCTTTAAGAATACACTTACCTCAAAAGTTTCAAGTAAAAGTCCTTGAAGCCTTAGTGCTTTAGCGTTTCAACAACGTATCTCTGCTTTCTCTCAACACGATCATTTTGTTGAGGAGTATAAGGACAAGTTCTTTGGTGAATAATATCAAGATTAGCAAGCAAAGATTGACAAGGCAAAGATAAAAATTTAGCACCATTGTTTGATCGTACAACCTTAGGAGTTACACTAAATTAATTTTTAATCATTTTGAAGAATTTATCAAGGAAATGTACTACTTGGGATTTAGAACGCATGAGATAAACCCAAGTACAAGAAGTGCAATAATCTAATAGAGCAAGAAAGTATCTCTCACTAGTAAGAGCAACCATGGAATACGACCCCCAAATGTCAACATGAATAAATTCAAAAGCCATATTAGACTAGGATGTAAACTATGTAAAAGGAAGTCTATGTATCTCAGCTTCAATACAAACATTACAATCTAAATCAGAAACATGAGAAAGGGAATCAAAGGTCAAATGTTGCATCTTAGACAAATATGCATGACCAAGTCTTTTATGAAGTAAAAGAAAATCAAACTTAATAGAGTTTTGTACAGTTTCGAATTTCGGAATAGATGAAGACTTGTGATTACAAGAAGGATTAACATCAGTCTGGAGCAAGTAAAGTCCATTAGATTCTTTGCCTTGGATAAAAGGAATGTTACTCACTTGGTCTTGAAAAGTGCAGGAAAGATGATTAATATGTGCAGTCAATTTGCTATAACAAGTCAATGAATAGATAGCAAATTATGAGAAAATTCTGGGATAAACAAAACATTGTATAATTTGAGTTTGGTAGCAAGGTAAACTAATCCATAAAACTGAACTGATTTTGAGGATCCATTGGGCAGGCAAATTGTAATTAGGTAAGGTAAAGTGTATGTATCAAATAAAAGGGAACGAGAAGAGGTAACATGATTCATGGCTCCTAAATCAATTATCTATGTAGAAATAGCATTATTCGCAATATTAGAACAAGAGGAGTTATGGGCATCACATATGAAACTAAATGAGTATAAGCTTTGAACCAATCTAGGACCTATAGTAGGAGGAGCATTCATAGTTGAATAACTTGCAATAGAAGAAGAATTATCTATGGAAAAATTTTCAAATGGTGTTAATAATATATAAAAATCAGATCTAGTGTTAGCTAGACATCTCTTATGGTTGTGTTTGAATTAGGGCACCGATTGGTCCATGCTTGGACACAAACCGCAAAAGCTGTTTCGATCTGCCTAGAGGACCCATCGAGGTGATAGGTCCTAGCTGATTCTTCATTCACAGACTAACTGGAACCGGTGGGTCCAAATTGTGAAATTCCAAAAAAAAAAAAAATAGCTCAATAAAGCAAATTGTAATCATTGGAAGCAAAGGAAATTTTTCTAAGCAAGTGATTGAAAGTCAATGAGAATTTGAAAAGCAAAGGCATGTATGTAAACAGTGAAAAGTTTCACCAAAAAGCAAATTTAGGCTACTACACTACACCTATTTGGCTATGGCTATGGATAGGACTTGCCACATTCATAGCAAATTTGCAAGACATGTGAACGATAATAATTGAGTAGCAGGTAATTGGTTTTGTTAGAATGAACATTTATTTACCTAGTGTTGTGCAAAATTATTTGTCCTGTTTCAACTGGATTCGTGAAATACCAATTTAACAATTGATAATTTGTAGAGCACGCCATGAATATTATCAAAGTTTGTTAGTTTTCTCTGCATTGGCATTTGAAGTTGAGGCAAATAGAAGCGAAAAAATTTCAAACTTTCAAAATTTTAACATTTATTTTACATGCTTCTATGTCACAACAGTGTTAAATATAGGTGACATGTTATAATATTTCTAGATATCCAAAAGAAAAAAATTGCTCTCATACTTACAATATGATAAACAGAAAATTATACTAACTTTAGTCACTAAACAATTACACTTTGTATACATTTTGGGTCAGTCCTAGTGTATAACTTATGTCTCTTGTTTAAAAAAAAATCCACAAATTTGTTTCTAGTTGTAGCCTGGGTTTCTTTGTTTTCCTTGTAATTCGATAGTTATATTTTTTTTGAAGGTGTGAAATGGCATCATTTTTTCGTCGTAGCTTCTCAAGAAAGAGCACTAACAAAGGCAAGGCCCCAACCTCTTCACTGGAACCGGAACGTAGACGCCATGTGATGGATGAAGATATGGAGTTCTTCAATTTCAATGATAATCTTGCTATAAATGAAGTGCAGCAAGTTGGATACCCTGCTATCCCACCCGATTTTGAGCAAAGAACCCTAATTTACCATCCCATCGGTGAAGACAAGACATAGGAGTTGGAGGATGTAGAAAATGTAATGCAAGAGGTAGCAAAAGTGGATATAGAGGTCGGTGTTGGGGAGCAAGATGAACCATTTCCTATACCCAATTTAGGGAAGCTACCACGCCCTCTTAAATCATCTATTTTTTTTTATGTATTTCAAGAAAGTCGAAGGTCCCGATGATAGGACTTAAGGTATTGCAACTATTGCACCACAAGTTACATGTGCAAGAGTAGAGATGGATATGACAACTTTATCAAACACTAATGAATCAAACATCCTAACAAGTACGAGATTAAATCTAGCCAGCGACAACTATTGGAGAGTAGCAATGATGCTAAGAAAGAAGCAAGGTTGTTTTAATTTAATGTAAAGAAGTACAAAGATGCCATTGCAAAGATGATTGAAGGCATGTGCCTTAGTATGGGGTATGGTCAACATCTAGACTTGAGGCATTGCTATGAAGACACATTGAATCCATAAGGGTGACCTTATGGTGCAATAATGATACTGCCATGCCCTGAAGGGTATCATAAACGTGGTAGTCCGCCGTACACAATATTAAAGCCTAGGAATGATCGCGTCAGTCACCCGAAGGCTTCCATATAATGTACAAGGCGTCTAACACATGTAAGAGACACATCGAATTGATACATTTTATATTGATACAACTTGAGTAACAATGTAAAGGAAATACAATTCACTATACTACAACTATAATTCATCCACAAATTTCACTACACAAACTATTACAAGACAATTCACAAAACATAGCTAATATCTTCAAGTATTCTTACTTCCTGCCGAAATCCCAAAGTCATATTCGGCTCCAACCATCTTGGTTCCCACGTAGCATTCTTGAGTTAACCTGTTTATTCAAACATCTATAAGGGTATAAGCTACACTGGCTTAGTGAGAGTTCCTTTAATTCTGTACCATAACAAGCAAGTTATAAATCATCCATATGCTATGCATGAACAAACACATGAGCATACAAGCACATGACTTTTCGGTAGCTATATGTGAATGGATTTATGCCCTTCATTCGGGGTTGGGGTGGTCCATAAGTCATGCAACCATAATCCCGATCTCTTTTTCTTAGTTTTACGACATCTGTTGTTTTATGTAGTTGATTCAAGTGCCTACCCCACTTTCGTTAACTTAAGCGATTTCGCATCCTTAATGTTAACACAGGCTCTCTCACCTCCGCTAATATACTTTTGTCCCACCATAGGTATATTAGCCAATGCAATGTGACTCACCATGTGATATGCATATACAATTTATTTATATAATCGTGTCATGTTAACTATGTAGGTTAAGAGCGATCATAAAGAATTTCAAACAATTCAAGTCTATGCTAGCTCATGCACTGATTTTACAACAAGTCTCGCCTCGATATACTTATCATTCATTCAACCAAGATTAGATCACAACTCATCATAATTTTATCTTTTCCTAATTCTAATGCAACTAGCTACAAGCACAAGCAAGGTCTCTTAGTAAAAGTAATCCGGTGGTAGGGAATCGTCGATTTCGGGGTTATTTCAACTCAAAACTAATCCACTCTATCCATACAAACTATCAAATTCGTAATTCTCATCCTACACGGGAATTCCAACTTAAAACGGCCATAACTTGGTCGTTTTAACTCGGAATTTAGAAAATTATATACCAATTTCTATCTTCTTTGAAAGATATATCTAATTCTAATATTATAGCTAAGTTTTGAAAACTTTTAAGCTTCGAACGGATCGGATCAGATCAAATCAGTAGCGAAAACCAAATGAAAAAATTGATTTTATGAAAGTTCATGAAGTTTCTACTATCCAAAGCAAGTATTCATGCAATATGAACAAGTTACTATCATAATTGATATGTCATGAGATATATATGTACATGTTCTTGATGATTTTAATAAATAAATTTTTAGAAAATTTTTTCCTTGTAAGACTTAATGAAAAATCAACTTAGAAAGGCTAGTCTTGTATTTTTGACAATCCCCACTTGTTTTTAGAAAAATTCCTGGATAAAATTTATTTATTCTTGTTAAAATTAAGCCTTCATTATGTATATTCCTTAAGGCCTTTGTTTTTCAATAAAAAAAATTCCCATTTTACACTTTGTAAACATGTTTTTAAATATGGTTCATCCCAAAATCCGAATTTTGTAAAAATTATTTTTTGTGGTGATTCCTTTAAGTAAACTCATTTGATACTTAGAAAATTAAGGCTCAACCATACCTAGTCACTAAGGACTTCATTTCTTTAGTAAAACTTTCATTTTGAGTTTGTAAAATAAGGGTTTTCATACCATTACTCCATTATTACGAATTTCTTAAAATGACAAACATCTCAAATTTTCCTACTTTATTTCTACTCCTTGTTCGACATATTTTTCTTAGCAAATCCCATCTTAACTTATAAAAATCATTACTTGATGATATCTATGACCTATACTCTTCATTTTTCATATAAAACACAAGTTTTGGAGTTGATAAAAGGGTTTTTAAGGCATGGTCTTGAAACCATCCGAATTTCACAAGGTTATGATAAAACTCAAATTTTATACTTTGTAATCTCTTCCTATTTTGAGAATCTCTATTAGTAGATCTACCATTTACTTATAAAAAACATCTCCTATTGATACCTATTCCATAAGTCTTTCATTTTTGTAAACAAATCCTTCATTTTGGTGTTGAAAAATGGGTTTTTAAAATTGGTCTTGGTTGAGATCCGAATTTACAAAATTTTTTTGGACATATCTTTTGATAAAATCCATCTAAAATTATGAAAATTCATCCCTTACATATCCTATCTTAACAGCCTTCCATATCTTGAATAAAAACTTCATTTTTGAGTTGGAAAACATTTTTTAAGTTATGCCTTTGTCTAGATCCGAAAATAGATTTTTGTTTTGAAAAATAATATTTGAAAATCACCTTTGAATCATATAAAATGAAGTCTTGATGATATATATATATATATATATATTAAGCCTTTATTATTTCAAGTAAAACTTCCATTTTGATTCTTAGAAAGTGGTTTTTAAATGTGGGTTTTGCCTAATATGAATTTCACCATTTTTGTTTGAGTTCAAAACCAAGATCTACACTTTCTATGAACATAAATATAAAAGAAATCCATAGTAATAAACTATAAACTCATAGATCTAAACATAAACATAAGCAAAGTTACATAAAAGTTAGATCTACGTAATATAACTACTTTTAGTAAGAAAATAATAATAATACAAGGGAATAATCATGGATAAGAGGAGTGTTTCATTTTGACATCATCATCCTTAGCTTTTAAGCATATGAAAAGTCATTTGATGCATGAAACTCTCACTATACTTTACCTACATCAACTATGGAAGCTTTGGGCAAGAGTTTTATCAAAGGATCTTGAAAAATATGTGGTGCTCAAATATAGAATAGGGGCAGCAAGTGTTCTTGCAAGAATAAGAACAAAAGAATAGAGAAAGAGAGCAAAAGATAGAAAAGTGTAAGGAATGGTAAAGTTTGATGTATGAATAAAGAGAAAGATAAATGAGTTTAAAGACACTTTAATGAAGTAAAAAAAAAAAAAAGGGCAGCAATTATTCCTCATGTTCGTGAAATGGAGAGGAGAGAAGGAGAGGAATTTGGTTGATTTTTGACTTGAAATTGTAATGTGTATTTAATGTATGTGTAGCTTCTTGAAGAATGATTGAAATATGGTTATTTTAATTAATTTTTGGAGTATTTCAAAGGACAAGACAGCCAAAAAGAAGTCAAAATCTTCATGAAGTGATGAGTGAAGTATAGAAAGATTGAAGTGAAAAAGAAGTGATGTGTGAAAGGTGTACTTAAAGATATGGGTTTGTAAGGGTACTTTCTTAATAAATAAAATAAAAATAAGAAAAAAATGGAAAATTCATTCCAAATATTTGTAGCATATTTTTCATAATTAAAATAAGATAATTAATTATTTATTTTAGTGAATTATCAAATAAGTTACTGTATGATCAAAATACGCGAATATGAGTAGAAATGATATTTTTATAATTCGAAAAATTATAAAAAATTATTTTATGAAAATAAAATTTTTTTTCAATTATTAAATTAATTTATTTTATTTTTAGTATCGGGTCTTAAACAGAAATGATCCCGTAAAAGCCCAAATGAACTAAATTTTAGAAAAACGAAATTTCTATGATATATATAAAATTTATCTAAAAATATAAGGGTTTACAAGAATAGTAAAATTGTGTAATAAATAGTAGTGAATAGTGCAAAAGATCAGTTAATTACCATAATAATGAAATAAATATAATTACCAAAATCAATATTTCTAGTATCGAAAAATTATAAAATGTATTTTTGAAATCCTTATGAAAATACGAGTCTAATGGTATTAATGATATATTTTTGATATCTCGAGCCTTGGATACGCTTTTCAAAGTTTGTATCCAAACGGGTTTGAAATAGGTAAAAATTACAATATGATATTTTTAAGCGACCTTATATTATTACGAGCTACTTTACACACTTAAATACATCTTGGCCTTTAGGGTTAAGAGCGCGAGACTGCCGGACTTAAACTATATATTCCACAAGGTTTCCGAGTGTCTTTTCGTTTAGATCTTGCCAATTTGGAAACTGAGTGTTTATGTTATACAACACATTTTATTTGAGAATTTTATTTTAAATTTTATTTTTGTAATTATTTAATATCTCTTAATTTTCGGAATTCTTGAATTGGTTTTATTTCTGAAGGTTAATCATTATTTACTTTTTAATAATGTTGTTTTTGAGTTTATATTACCGATTTTACAAGCAAAGTTAATATATAATTTATATGTAGTGGTTTTGAATTTATAAACTATTGAGTTCTTATTTTATTTTTAAGGATTTCATTTTCTCAAGATTAAGAATTTTCTAGATTTGTTCATGATTTAGGGCTAGTCGAAGTTCGGTTTTAATTTGGAGTCATTTTTAGAGTTTATTTTCGATGTTTATTTTGGAATTATTTACTAAATTTTTCGAGGCTTACAGATACATCAACATATCATACAACTCTACAGGGACAGTAAACTGGAGCTGAGAGGTATTTTAGTAACCTTGACACATGTTTTTCTATTTGTTCTATTATTTGAACCGACAATGGAGTGAAATTTCATACATGGGCATCATTTACCATTGAATAGATGACTAGTGGATACTAAACAAACGTCTAATCGCTTTAAGAAAAATGGATGGAGCACACAATGCACAAAACATTTATTCAACCATAATCTAGATCTTAGTAGACTATTTCTTAATAAAAAAAAATATTTTCAATCCACTTTAGCAATGCATCGGCAAATACTTGCGAGTATAAGTGACCTTCAAAACCTTTGCAAACCTACACTAGGTGGTGCTTTTTTCCATATTAGATGTACATGTTACATCCTTAATTTGTGTGTCGAAAGTGGATTAGACTCGCTAAAAGTTAGGTTCTCACCTATTAAATTAAATGTTGGTTACATAACTGATCCTCCATCATTAAATAGAGCATGGGAAAAATTTTGTTTATAACAAGGAATTAAGCCTACGAAATTTAAAAAAGATATTGTGCATAGGTGGAACTCAACTTATCAACTTCTCATGAGTACAATCTACTATAAAAATTTATTGTGCCAATTTGCTCTTGCACACATGCCAAACATGCAATTGCATCCTAACGAATGGCTTACATGTACTAATTTGCTTTCTCTATTGAAGGTATTTTATGATTGTATGAAGACATTTTCGTTGGTGTATACTCCTATTATTCATGTTTTTTTTGCTAGAAACACTAAATATTGTAGGCACTTTAGCCAAATTCCAGTATGATGCAGTGTTGTAGAAGAGTGTGTAGGACATGGCATGCAAGTGGCTTTCCTACTATAGCTACATCCCAATGATATATAATGTTGCATGGGTATTAGACCCACATCACAAATTTGAGGGTATTGGTAGACTATTAGAAGAATATTACAAGCATATTGGCACTTTGTCAGAAGATGCAGACATGTACTCTATTAATTATATTTTTGTTGTACGAGAGACAAATTTGTTTTAATTAAATTATACAAACAGTTCAGTCAAATGTATGGAGGTCAGGGATCGGTTAGTCTTTCTTAACCCTCAGCTAAAACACCAATCGAGGATGATGTTATCCTAGGAGATTTGTTCATAATGACACAAACATAAGTGCAAAGAAGGTATAAAGGTGGAAGTGGCAATACGAAATGCGTCAAACATGATCAATACCTTAACACAAAACTTGAATTCAATGATAAAGCTAGTGTTAGGGACTTTAACATTTTGGAGTAGTGGAAATGTCACAAAAGGACATTCTCAATCCTATCACGCATGGCAAGACATGTGCTTGTAGATCCTGCCTCAACTATTGCGGTAGAGTAGGTGTTTAGTTGTGCAAGTAATATCTTGGATGACCACAATGCACGTATGACACGGTAATGGAAGAAATACTTGCATGCATTAACGATGGAGTAAAGAAAGACGGTTGCAAGAGATTGCCATGGTGACTAGTAAGGAAGATGAATACTTCAGTGATTACAACTCTTCAAGAGGAAGCATTGCAGTGGGCACCCCCGACCAAACCGAAGGTGAGTAGGTATTACAATTTTGTTAGGATACAGCTACAATATATAAATATAAACTGTTTTCAAAAAATAAAAATTCTAAATTGGTTTTTTCTAAATAGATAGGTCAATAAGGACCTTTTCAAAAATTAATGGGTGCAAATTAATTTATAAGATTAATACAAAATTATTAATCATTTAAAGTTAACACTGTAATTTGCAATTAAAATCAATGAACATACTAAAATTTTTGTAAGAAAAATTAAAAAAAATGCATGAATTACGATGGTTTGATTTCGAATTTTGGATACGTAGGCACCTTTGGAGCAACCAAAAAATATCAAATAACTTCTATTTTATTGTTAATTTTTTTTCCAAATCACGCATAAGTGAGGTAAGGTATAATGTCCCCCTCATTACCGCTAACCATATAATATTCTAATAAAGCAAGTTTATTTTATCTTTTGAAATGTGTTAATCATTTTGTAGTGATAATTTGGGAATTTTTTCCCTCCAAATAAGTACAATGTGGATTGGACAAAGTACCTTTTCGTATGTTTTTTTAATTTTCTAGTGTCTAAATTTAATTGAAAGTCAAGGTTTTTTTTTTTTTTTGCCACGAATAGTTCGGGAACCGTGTGGACCCACCTCGTGAACTAGTAGGTCCACGGTTCTAACCTGCCTCATTACCTAGATGGGGCAGTTTCGGGTTTTCCTTTTATGGACCTGAATCGGGAGACATTTGATGTCAATCATGTTCAAAGAAGACTTCCAACTTTTTGAGTGAAGGTCCCTAGTACTTTGTACTAGTAGGGATATTCGATTAATTGGAAACAAGTTTTAATATCGTCACCTTCAGCCTTGTAATGCTTACAAAAAATCTTCTTTCCTTTCTTCTTGTTAGTAAAGTTTTTCATACCAGAAGAATTAGTAGAAAGAAATCTATTTAACTGATATGCTGACACCTCAAAATCAGAAGATAAAATTGAAGTAATACTACATTGCGTTTCAACTTGTTGAATAATAATAAGCCTTATTTCCATGGGCAAAGGATCCATAGCCAAAATTTGATTCTTTCCCATTTCATAACTGTCATTTAACCCCTTAAGAAATTGAATCAACTTAATCTTTGATTTACAATCTTGAGTTCTTTCTTTAAGATGACAATCACAATGATTAAATTCTCCACAAGTACATGAAGGATACTCATGCAAAACTTGAAGTTCATCTCGACATTTCTTCAATTTATTATAATATGTAGCAATTGATCGATTCGTTTGTTTCACATTACTTATTTCGTATTGAATCTGAAACATTAAAGGTCTAATACTATGGCCATACTGATCTTTCACTTCATTCCACAAATCAAAAGCAAGGAAGTAAAGAAATAGTTTTGAGCAATTTCTTTCAACATTGAATTTAAAATCCACATATGGATCATATATCAGCCCTCTCCTAATGCATTAGATCAGGTGAATCTAATCATGTTAAGCAACGTACCATCCACAAACCCAATTTCATTTTTGCAGTTAATCTTATCTTAATAGACCTTGCACATGGTAAGTAATTCAATCCATCAAAAATGATATTACTGATAGCCATATTAGGATTATTAGATCCTAAAAGATACATCATATCATTACAAATCATATCATTAGATAAAGCAATGTTCAATTGAATTAGTTATCTTCAAGAAAAACAAGCAGGATTCAATAAAAGAACATATTAAAAAAAATCAATGCGTCTTACCAAGCTCTGATACCATATGAAGTAACATGATCTATATAGTTTGGAAGAAAAAATATGTTTTGTACTAAAGAAGAAGAAGAATGAAGCAGAATAGTAGGCTTTGTTCAATAATAGGAAGTTCAGTACAAAGAAGTATTTATATGTAGCTATATTGACAACTAACTATGACAAGTGGATCAATAAGTAAAATACATGTAGATCTTATAATAAATAAGCAAAACTCTTTTAAGAAACTAATATACATAATCAACAAAATTAATATTAGTCATTGTTTTATGAAGCTTGAAATATGTTATAAAGTATAATTTTACCTTTAAAACTTTTGAAATTTATTAAAACCAAAACTTTGTTAAAATCCTAAAATTGTTATTAATTATGTTACTTTGGCATATGAACATTTTTGGATTAAGTATTGTATTGAAGGTTGCTGCAGCTAACTAAGGCTTGATGAGATAGATGTGTCGACCTCGAGCTTCTTGAACTAATTACATGTGGAGAGATGTTGCAAAGGAGGTGTGGAAAGAGAAATAAGCAAACTCAATTTTAGCATGTGCATGTAAGAATGAATCGAACAATGCACTACAAGGTAACTAGGCTTTAAAGGTAGAATTTTTGTCTTTAAAAGTAAATTTCTATTGTAAAAATCATTGTTACTGATTCTATTTGTAGAGATAGAAGTTATTTTTCTAATTTTCAATAGTTGAATTTATCTCTAAAAGTCAATTTTCTTATAATGATGTTCTTAAATTCTTGATCCATTATTGATTGCTTAAATGTATTAATCTTTCATGGATGTAATTTTGTAGAATTTTTCCATTTAATCAAAATTAATCAATGCTTCAAGTGTGTCAAATGACAAGAGAAGCTTTCTATTTATGAATTCAGAAGATTGATCTTAATCTTCAATTGGCATTGTAAATGACCATAGGATTACTCTTGATGACCAAGTTTATCATTTTGGAACCTCTATCTTCTTTAATGGTGGAATAAGATTAGGAATGGGCTTAGAGAATCTCAAAGGATTATGGGGAAAAATGAAAGCCCATCTTCTTCATAAAGGAGCCTTTGCTTTTAAAGAAAAGGCCTAAAGTCTAATTAAGTCCTCCTATAGACAAGCAAAGCTAGGTATCCTTATTCTCTAGAGTTAATGGCAAGAATGGTTAGATCTGAAGCCTCTCTCTCAAGCAGAATCTCCCGGAATTCACCATTAGGTAGCACCCAGGCGTAGAAACTACACTTAACAAGTGGTGCTTACTCGTGTTCGCTGAAACCCTACATTAATTGGAATATATGTGAGAGTGTCATGTTAAAGAGCACTAAAAATAGCTTTTATATTTCTAGGTTTTAGTAATATAGTTTACAAATGAATATAATATATATATGTATATATAGTCACACACATACATAGTATAATTTTTTATGTGATATTTAATAAGTGTCTAGAGCATTCGATAAGAATTTTTGTCTATCAATGCAAGATAGATTACAATACTTACCTTGTTTTTTGCTTACAAGGGAGTAGCTCGGTACTTTAGTGGTAAATAATAGTGAATGATATTGAAATTTACTTATATGTTTCTTTTCTGCGAAATGTTCATTCTATTCATAAAAATTAACTATGAAATAGATAAGCACCTGCCACGAGCATGTCTCAGAAAAATTATGTACATGATTACATTTGCATTAGAAGTATTCAAGAAAATGAGCAATCTAATGCAACCACCCATAATTATTTCTTTCTAAAGTATTTCAGCTGAAGAGTAGCCAAGTTCAGGCATAGACTTGTCATTTAATTTTAATTTTTGAAGTGCTATCTAAAACCATGATGCATCTAAAAGGACATTTAAACACATGATGCGATTACTAAACTTTCTAGTTAATGATACATGAAACAAAATTACTAATTGAATCAAATAAAACTATGCTTTCTACCATTCAATGATATCACAATTATTGTATCTAAAGCAATCATATAGTGCCACATAATCTCAAACTTATTTCAAAGTTGAAATATAGATAAAATGCTAGCAAAATGACGAACTATTACGCTGTCTGGTAAAAAACTCCATAAATCACATGTCATGCCTTATTAATTGAAACTTTAAAACTTTGTATTATACTAATGTTATCTTTTAATTGCTAATATCAATTACTAAAGAATAGGAGCTAACTTAATGATTCAAAATTATATTGTTCGAGTTTTTTTTTTCTTTTTTTTTTTTTTAATAAAGAGATAGAGAACATATTGTCGAGCCTGAATTTTGAAAAATCATCCGGCTCATTTCTCCTAACCCGATTCATATTAAACCCTAACCCATTTAACATGAATCCTCGACTAGGGGTTAAAAGAAATTTAATTTTGAAAATATTTTGAGTCGCCACCCGATATAAATCGGGAAAAATGAAAGCCAGGATTAATGGGTCGGTTAATCCTAACTTAGCCACTAGTCTGCGAAAAGTTTGATTTAAAAATCAAATTTTTTAAAAAATACCAGATATCTGAGTTCGGGGGCTAACCTATTAAAACCTAAGCGGTTACCACTTTAAATTTAAAATTTAGAATTTATCCTTTTCTATACTAAAAAATTCAAACAAAACATTTATAAAACAAATATCTACAAGTTTAATCATCATTTTTATTTTTATGTATTTTTTTTCTTTTTAAAAAAATTTATAATATGTACAAAATGATTATTTCAAACTATCAAAACAAAATATATTTTTTCTAATTTTATTGTCGCCCCGTAGGTGCCTACGTACTCGCTAATCGAGATCAGACAAAACGTAGTTCTTTTATAAAGAACTTAGTTTG
The DNA here is from genome assembly GCA_024138025.1 of Combretum micranthum. NCBI lineage: Eukaryota > Viridiplantae > Streptophyta > Magnoliopsida > Myrtales > Combretaceae > Combretum > Combretum micranthum. The sequence continues at coordinate 342,147 of JAMXBD010000533.1, read as the reverse complement.
TTGATCAATTTTATATTTTTAAAATATTCTCACTTTAAGTTTATTAAATTTTGAATTTTTATGAAAACCAATTTTGATGATCCTATGATCTAATCAATTGAATATTTATTTCATAAAAAATATATTTTTTCTAAGTCCAAAAATCATTTTTCTAAAAAAACAATTTATGATAATTCATGGCTAATTTAATGCTACATGAAAATCAATTTTGAAAACTTTGAGTATTATCTTTATAGCAAATTTATAAAGATAATTTTGATAAAAACTTAATTAATATCATGATTTAAAAAAACAATTTTTATCTTTATTATTCAACAACAATTTTGGTTTAAAAAATCTATTAACAATTTATTATTTTTCAAAATTCAATAATCATCACATATGTTCAGAACATATTCAAAATATATCATAACAAAATTAAAATACAAAAACAAAACATCTCATGCATCAAATATATATTTAAAGATCAATCTATATGCAAATACATATTAAAAAATATCCAAAAATATCAAAAATTGCTAAAACATGTAAATTTATATTAAAAATAATTATTCTAATTTTTCTGGATTTTTCTGAATTTTTCTGGATTTTTTACGAATTTTTATTAATTTTTTCCTATTTTTTCCTATTTTCCGAAATTAAATATATAATAAATAAATAATTTAATAATACAGACTAACCTGGACCGTTGGATCTTCTCGGATCAGATCTGGAGCGTCTGATCTGTAGACTGAATCTGGACCGCAGGATCTGATGACTTTTGATCTGGAGCGTTGATTGCTTTGATCGAATCTGGACCGTCTGATCCTCTGATCAAATCTGAACCGTAGGATCCTCTGATCAAATCTGGACCACAGGATCTTCTGATCAAATCTGGACCACAGGATCTGCTGACTTTTGACCGACGACCGTTGACCGTTGACCGATCACCGTTGACCGACGACCGACCGGGTTGGATTCGGATTTCGGGTCGGATTTCGGTGCTCCGTCGGGTGAAGAAGACGATCACGGTGGTTTTCGAGCGTTCCTCGGCCGTTCCTGGTGGTTTTCGAAGCCTCCAACTTTGTCGGCCCGACGTGGATTGGGGTGCTGCAGCGGCTGGTGGTGGTGGTTCACTCCCAGAACCACCAGAAGTGGCGGTTCGTGTGGTGGTGCTCGGCGGCGAGGGTTTAAAAAAATTCGAAAATTTGCAGAACTTCCAAATGCAAATTCGAGCAATTCTAAACACTATAATCAATCAAGAACACTTCCTAGATGATCCTAACACTCTTTAATTGGATCGAAATCCTCTCAATCACTTCGAATTTGCAAATTTTGCAATTCGAACACTTTTCTCTCTATTTTCAGATCTCGATCGTGTAGTGCGTGTTTTGTGAAATTGAATTGTGCTTTCTGCTTGGGGGGTGATCCTATTTATAGATTTCGAAACAATTTGTCATTTCGAAGCTTCGTACTTGTTCAATTTTACAATCACGAATCGTTATATTTTTTCAAATAAAAACGATTCAAAATTGGGACTCGATTCGTGATTGTTGGTTCAAATTGATCACGAATCTTATGTTTATACATCACAACTCTTCGATTAAGTGTGTTTAATTTGATTAAAGGACACAATTCGGCCAATTTTAAGATTTGAAAAATCATGTCCATTCGAATTTTTTCCCAATTTTCATGCCTTAATTAATGTGTCTTTTGGAATGAAATAATGCACGAATTGTGTGTATATGTGATGTATCCCATGCCTAGTTCGTGTCTGTACAATCAATTTCGAAAAAACACAAAGATTCGTTGCTCAAATGAGGTCTCAAAGTGGATGAACCGATGTGTCTTTTGGGAAAAAAAATGAACAAAAAAGAGGCAAAATCTGCCTTAGGCTAGATTCGAACTTGGGTCCCCTTGCTTTGTGTCCATGGTCTGATCCGTTAGGCCGTTGGCCTGTGCCTTGGTCATATAGCTAACCCACTAATACTTAAGACTAATAAAATATATTTATATTAAGCTTAAATAATTATTTATTTTAATTTTTCTTACATATATTTTATTTATATTACTATTATTCATTTAATTATTTATTATACATATTTTATTCCTCTATATTTTATTTTTCTATTTTCTCTTTTTATTATACTATTGTTTATTATTTTTATTATTATATTTTATATTTTAATGAACTCAATCATGACATTAATTTATTCTAAACTTAAGCCTAATTTTTAATTGGGCAAAAATTGGGTGTCTACAGCTGCCCCTTTGTGGTAAAGTTTGAACAAAACTTTTGCCACAAAGACAAAAGGATAGCCAATTTTTGCTTAATTTCTCCTGTCAAATAAAGAGATTTTTATCTTGTACTAAACTATCTGTCGAGTTTAGACATTAAGATTTGCTAGGTCAACTGTCGGGCCTAGGCTTTGGAAAAATGATAGACCTTCTGCGGTCTAGATTTAGAAAATGAAAGCCATCTGTTCGGGCCTAGACTTGGAAAATGATAGCCATCTGTCGGGCCTAGATTTGAAAATGATAGGCCATCTGTCCGGGCCTAGATTGAAAAATGAAGCCAACTGTCGGGCCTAGATTTGGAAAATGATAGGCCATCTGTCGGGGCCTAACTAAAAAACTGCTAGACCGTCTGTCGGGTCTAGATTATAGAAAACTGCTAGGTCATCTGTCGGACCTATGGGCTTTGGTTTGGTCATTGCCGGACCTATGGGCTTTGGTTTGGTCATTTGCCGACCTATGGGCTTTGGTTTACTGGGATTTTTGAAACCTTAAAGATTTGGTTTCTTGATCCATTTGGGAGTTCTTGATCTTCCGGAAACTTGATCTTCTAGGAAAACTTGATCTTCTGATCCACTTGGGATTTTATTTTCTTGGAAACTTGACTTGTTGATTCATTTGGGAAAACTTGATCTTTTTATTCACTTAAGGAAACTTGATCTTCTTGATCCACTTTAGGAAAATTGATCTATCTTGATCCACTTGAGGAAACTTGATCTTCTTGATCCACTTTAGGAAAATTGATCTATCTTGATCCACTTGAGGAAACTTGATCTATCTTGATTCATTTGAGGAAAATTGATCTATCTTGATTCATTTGAGGAAAATTGATCTATCTTGATTCATTTGAGGGAATCTTGATTTTCTTGGAAACTTAACTTGCTGATCCATTTTGAGGAAACTTGATCTTTTTGATTCTTTTGAGGAAATTTGATCTTTTTGATTCTTTGAGGAACCTTGATCTTTTTGATTTATTTGAGGAAATCTGATCTTTTTGATTCACTTGGGGGAATCTAAACTTCTTGATCCACTTTAGGAAAATTGATCTATCTTGATCCACTCGGGGAATCTTGATTTTCTCAGAAATTTGACTTATTGATTCATTTGGGAAAACTTAATCTTTCTTGATCCACTCGGTGACTCTAAACTTCTTGATCCATTTGAAGAATCTTGGTCTTTCGTCGGTTAATGTGTTTAGGGTTTTTCCGTTGTTCACATAACCGTGTTCAAAAACTAGTTACCTTGTGCAATATAATCACCAGATAAAATTACATATATGCATTTTAAGGCCATATGAGATGCTCAAATTACTTTCTAACGGTTTTAGTTTGGGTTTGGGAATTTGTTTAAGTGATAGGTTGAGATTTGATCTGGTTTGAGAATTTATGGTTATTTGGTGATGAATGGGATGAGATTTGGTCTGATTTGAGAATTTTTGGTATTTGTGAATGATTTAATTAACGGGTTGAGATTTGACTTCAGTTCAAAGTTTTTGGAATATCAACTTTGCTTGTAAAAACTAAAAATGAAATCAATCTGAACACAGAAAATGACAAATTTTATTGATCATTCATAATACATCTTTACAGCATCTGAGTTTACAGGATCCTTTAAATCAGGTCCATCCATTTGGGAAAGAATCAATGCTCCTCCCGACAATACTTTTCTAACAACATATGGTCCTTCATAGTTTGGTGTGAACTTTCCTCTGGAGTCTTGTACATTTGGCAGCATCTTTCTCAAAACCAAATCACCTTCTTGGAAGCTTCTTGGCTTGACCTTCTTGTTGAATGCTTTAGCCATTCTTTGCTGATATAACTGGCCGTGACACATTGCAGTCAGCCTCTTTTCATCTAACAGATTCAACTGTTCAAATCTTTGTTTTATCCACTCAGCTTCATCGAGTTTGGTTTCTACTAATATACGAAGTGATGGAATTTCAACTTCTACAGGTAAAACAGCTTCAGTTCCGTATACCAAGGAATATGGTGTTGCCCCAGTTGATGTTCTTACAGATGTTCGATACGCCATTAATGCGAGCGGTAACATTTCATGCCAATCTTTATAGACAATGGTCATCTTCTCAATAATTCTCTTGATGTTCTTATTGGCGGCTTCAACTGCCCCATTCATCTGTGGCCGATACGGAGAATTCCGATGCTTGATCTTGAATTGCTGACACAAATTTGTTACTTCTTTGTTGTTCAAATTCGTACCATTATCAGTGATGATACTTTCCGGAGTTCCATATCTAGTGATGATGTCTCTTTTGATAAACCGCACAACCACGGACTTCGTTACACTTGCATAGGAAGCGGCTTCTACCCATTTAGTGAAATAATCGATTGCAACCAATATGAACCGATGACCGTTTGAAGCTTTAGGTGAAATTGGCCCAATAACATCTATCCCCCATGTTGAGAAAGGCCATGGGGTTGACATTAACTGTAATTCTTTTGGAGGGGCACTTATCTTGTTTGCATAGATCTGGCATAAATGACAAGATCTCACATGTTTGATACAGTCTGATTCCATAGTTAACCAAAAGTATCCTAATCTCATAATCTTTTTGGCTAACATGTAGCCACTCATATGAGGACCACAAATTCCTTCGTGAACTTCTTCCATGAGCTTCTGGGCCTCTTTTTCATCTACACATCTCAACAAAGTCGTGTCGAATGATCTTCTGTATAACGTATTTCCACTTAGCAAAAAATGACTGGCCAAACGCCTCAGTGACTTCTGATCTTTCTTGGTAGCACCTTCAGGATAATTACCCGTTTGCAAAAGAACTTTAATATCTTGGAACCAGGGTTCATCTGATTCGATCATGGTGCAGAATGCGGGTTCACTTCTCACCCGGACTTGCAAAGGTTGGATTCTTGCTCCTTCAGTAAACTGAATTAATGAGGCCAAAGTGCCAGAGCATCAGCAAACTGATTTTGAGTTCTTGGCACATATACAAAGGAGATTTCCTGAATCTTTCTATCAATTCTGCCAAGTGATTATGATAAGGAATCAACTTGGGATCCTTTGTTTTAAAATCTCCTCGAGTTTGAAAAATAATAAGTGATGAATCTCCAAAAACTTCGAGTCTTGAATTTCCATTTGGATTGCCATCTCTAAACCCAAAATGCATGCTTCATATTCTGCTATATTATTCGTATAAGGGAACATTAATCTGGCCGCTGTTGGGTATTGGTTTCCTTCAGGTGAAATTAGGACTGCCCCTATTCCACATCCATATACATTAGCTGCTCCATCAAAATACAATTTCCAATTCGGCATTCTTTCATCTTTTGTGTTACCCGAATCCCTTCATCGGGGAATTGATCTTGTTCCTTTAGTTCCTCATCAACCGGGCTTTCAGCGAGTTGATCAGCCAAGGCTTGTCCTTTAATTGAATTTTGTCTAACATAGGTAATATCAAACTCAGACAGCAACATTTGCCATTTTGAAATTCGACCGACCAAGGCGGGCTTATTTGCCAGATACCTCAAAGGATCATGCTTTGTAATTAACTCGATTGAGTAGAAGAGCGTGTATTGCCTGAGTCTATGCATAGTCCATACTAATGCACAGCAAGTTCTTTCTATCTCTGAGTACTTTTGCTCTCCATTTGAGAATTTTTTGCTCAAGTAATAAATAGCTCTTTCTTTTCCATTTTCATCTTTTTGCCCGAGTACACAACCCATGGATTCCGAAAAAATTGTCAAGTATAAGAACAAAGGCTTTTCGGGTACTGGAGTGATTAAAACTGGGGGATTTGTCAGATACTGTTTAATTCGGTTAAAGGCTTCTTCACATTCTTCATTCCATTCAATTTGGGCATTTTTTCTCAATAATTTAAATAGTGGTTGACATTTATCCGTCAACTGGGAAATGAATCGAGCAATGTAATTTAGTCTCCCCAAAAGACCTCTAATTTCTTTCAAAGTTGTTGGGGGAGGTAATTCTTGAATTGCTTTGACTTATCAGGATCAATTTCTATTCCTCTTTGACTGATCACAAATCCCAATAGTTTCCCAGAAGTTACTCCAAAAATGCATTTTTCTGGGTTTAATTTTAATTGAAACTTTCTCAATCTTTCAAAAAGTTTCCTTAATACTTCTACATGATCTTCTCCTTCTTTTGATTTGGCAATCATGTCATCAACATATACTTCCACCTCTCTATGCATCATGTCATGCAATATGGTCTGCATTGCTCGCTGATAAGTTGCTCCGGCATTCTTGAGACCAAATGGCATGACCTTATAGCAAAAAGTTCCCCAGGCTGTGACAAATGTGGTTTTGACTTTGTCCTCTTCGGCCATCAATATTTGATTGTATCCCGAAAATCCATCCATAAATGAGAATAGATGGTTTCCAGCTGTATTGTCTACCAAGACATCAATATGTGGCAACGGGAAATTATCTTTTGGGGTCGCTTGATTCAAGTCTCTAAAGTCCACACAGATTCTAAGTTTCCCATTTTTCTTAAGTACTGGTACTATGTTTGATACCCAATCTGAGTAATCCGAAACTTCAATGAATCCAACTTCGAGTAACTTCTTGACCTCATCTTTAATTTTAAGTAGCAAATCGGGTCTAAATCGCCTTAGTTTTTGCTTCTTAGGCTTAATGCCTTCTTTGGTTGGCAATTTATGGACCACAATTGACGGATCTAAACCGGGCATATCACTATATGACCATGCAAAAACATCCAAATACTCTGCTAGTAACTTAATCAAGCCCTGTGTTGTGTCTTCTGACAATTTACCCCCAATTCTCAAATTCCTAGGATCTTCACTTGTTCCCAAATTAACCAATTTAGTGGGTTCAGGGTTTCAATCCTTTCATGATCAAAGTTTTGCCAATTTTCTTGTGTTTTCAATTGATAATCGATATCATCTTCAACGACTAACCCAGTAGGGTTGGAGGTGATATCGATATTTTCAGTATTTACAGACGCGAGATATCCCGGAACTCATTACAAAAGTCGATCTGGTAGAATATGAATGGGGAAAGAATAAGAATATGGAAAAACACAAAAGAATTTTATTAAATTTGAAATGGTGTTTAAGTACACTTATTTGAGCAACACATAAAGCAGAAAAATACAAAACGCAATCTAATATCGGTCCTTACTTAAAACTAGCACAAGGTATGGAAAACCAATTCTTCAAAATATCTTCTTGGGTGGATCATCTTCCTTGGAGTCATCTGTCTCCTGGACATGATGAGGCTTTGGAAAGGAGCTTCTGATGTGCGGAATCTCGATGTCTGGATCATATTCTTTATTAAGTTTCCTTGTTCTCATCTTATTCTCATGTCTGCTACCTCTGTTTGAGTAGGAGAATATCCTAGGCCAAAAGTTCCTATCTGAGCTTCTTTTCTTCATTTATTACACAGACTTCTTCAAAAATTTGGAGTCCGAAGTCCTCTTCTTCACCTTTTCCTATATGGAATAGCCGTTTCTTGATAGATGGCATAATCTTGTTCTCCCATAACGGTAAGTTGGCCATTTGATACAAATTTAACCCTCTGGTGCAAGCTTGAGGGTATTGCTCTTGCTGCATGAATCCATGGCCTTCCAAGCAACAAATTAAATGTTCTTGGGATATCTATCACTTGAAAAGGAATTAGGAAAGTTTGAGGCCCAATAGTGACCTCTAATTCCACTTCTCCAATTATTTCCTTCTTTGATCCATCAAATGCTCGTACTACAGTAGGACTTGGCTTGATATTTGACGGGTCTACTTCCAACAAATTCAGAGTAGCCAGGGGGCATACATTCAGAGAAGATCCATTGTCAATAAGCACTCGGGAGACGATTCTACCATTGCTTTTGACAACAATAAAAAGAGCTTTATTATGTTGGCCACCTTCCTCTTCTAATTCTTCAGATGAGAAGCTAATTTGCTCATTTGCAAAGACAGAATTAATGATATGTTCCAAGGTTTTTTCTGTCACATTCTCTGGAACTTTTACTTCTTTGAGAACCTTGAACAAGGCCTCACGGTGAATATCAGAGCTAATTAACAAACCCATGAGTGATATTTGGGCTGGTGTCTTGACTAGTTGTTCAACTACTTTGAATTCACTTGCCTTCATGAGTTTAGCCAATATTGCTTTCTCATCTTCCTTCTTTTCTTCATCATTCGGCGGCGGCGATGAATCCATGGTCACCTTCTTTGCAGTTGGTTCATAAAGTCTTCCCGAACGTGTAAGCCCACCAATCATAGAAGTGTGATTAACTGTCTGGTAATCAAATGGGGCAGCTTTGTAATCCTTTACAGCAATTGGGATTTGAAAAGTATAACTTCTAGGCTTCGAGACAATTGCCTCTTCTTTACGTTGTTGATCTCAAATTTGATTAACTTCGGTTCACATGTGATCATGCCAACAAATTTTTCTTCTTTCTCTGGTACAGGCTTTTCTTCATCTTCAGGTAAGGCTTTTCTTCATCTTCAGGTACAGGCTTTTCTTCATCTTCAGGTACAGGCTTTTCTTCATCTTCAGACTCTGATCCCCATCCAGTGGGAGGAGCATCGGCATATACGCGTGGTTCAAACCAATAGTCAACCAGATATTGGTACTTTCCATCATCTCCTAGAGTTCCGACAGTTGGGTCTCCAGCTTGGTATCTTGCCCATAATTCTGCCTGTGTGCTTGACTTTCTTGGGGGACCAGCATTTCCATGATATCTTCTTTCTTTATGATTCCATTTTGCAACAAGTTGTAAATGGCTGGTCTGGTTTTGTGCGATCTCTCAGATTGATATAGGGTAAATGCCCATTTGGCGGAGATTCCATGCCACTTGTTCTATGGTGATAGGCAATTCATCCAAGTTGACTTCTGGGTCCGGCGCTTCGGCAGTGATCATATTAATAACCGACCCATGATTTGGCAATGGATTAGTAGAAACATTTGGAGGCTCACAAAGTCTAATTGGATGGTCTTTGCATCAAAGATCTTGAATCTTATGTTTGAGTCTCCAACAATAATCAGTGGAGTGCCCGATTTGCCCCATGTGATATTCACATTTTAAATCAGGGTTGTAGTTCTTGGGCTTATAATCATCTCTGGGTACTTCAAAGCCAATCAGATTATCGGCTCTCAATTTAGCCCACACTTGGCTGAGTGGAACCGGTATTGGAGTAAAATTGCGTCGGTTAGGCCTTGATTGTTGATTCGAAACAACCCTTTGTTGACTTTGACCTTGATTGGTCGGCAGGACTATGGATTTAGTAGGGTTTGCTGGACTTGAGATATTGACCATACCGACAGTCGAATCCTTTCCTTTGTACGTGACATTTTTAGGTGCTGTATATTTCTTTTCTACTTGTAGTTTCCGGCTGAGATAGCATTCTCAATTCTGCATCCGGCTACTACCACTTCTGAAAAACTTGCTGACGCATGCCCTATGAGATGAGAAAAGAATGGCTCTTCTAGTGTGTTGATGAAAGTAAAAGTGAGATCCTTTTCAGGCATTGGATTGGTGATTCTTGCAGCTAAAGCTCTCCATCGCTGAGCATATTCCTTAAAAGCTTCGTCTTTCTTCTTCTTCATAGTACTCAAATCCCAGACCGAGGGTGCCATTTCGATATTGAACTTGTATTGGTTGAAAAATGCCCTGGCTAATTTATCCCAAGTATCAATTTCTTGTGAGTCCAATTGGGCATACCAGGCTAATGCTGGACCAGTAAGGCTATCTTGAAAGGTCTGTACCATCAGTTTATCAAATTTGGCATACTGCCCCATACGTCGTACATATAATCTTGTGTGCATGTTAGGACAGCCAGTTCCATCATATTTTTCGAACTCGGGTGCCTTAAATTTTTCAGGAAAAGCACCTTCCTCAAATTGTGGCAGGCTTAAAATCGCAGTCTGATCAAAGCCGTCAAATGCCTTCATCTTTTCAAACAGTTTCTTCTCCATGTCTCTGGCTTGGGCTTCAAGTTCTTTCTTTAGCTCGGACATATTGAACTCAGTGTGGGAATCATCAACGTTGACTGGTTGCTGCATGACTTCTTTTCCTTTCTGTTCCCCGGAAGATTCTTCAGATGCTATAGGGGTCTTGGACTGGGTAACATTCTGAGTAAGGGTCTGCATTTGTTCGGTAATTCTAAGCAGGGTTTGTTCCATGGCATTGAGTCTCTGTTCAGTGGTCTGATCAGGGGTAGTGTTCCCGGTACTAGCCATCTTTGCTCGTGATCTAGTATAAATGGGACTTCTAACTGGTTTGGAAGCTATCTTTCAGGATTTTGGATTCGCTAGACTTGATTCGTAACTGGACTGGAAGAAGTAAGAAGATAAGAATACTAACATACAAACACAAGGATGCAAATGCAAATGGGGATAATGACCATCAAATTTTGATAAACACATTTATTGGAGTTGTAATAATTCAAAAACAATCTTTCATACAAAGTTAAATTACTATACTAAAAGTTCAAGAACCTTAATTGCTAAAACTAAACTCAGGATTCTAAACTAGTCTTCTAGTCTTGGCAGGGCAGATGATTTGATCCTCAAGTAGTTGAGTCCTTTTTCGAGCTTTCTTCAATTCATCCTCTAACAGTGCAATCCTATTGTGAGCTTTTTCCAAGCGGTCAATCATCTCTCTATCTCTTTGCATGTAATCCCGATGACAGACTTCAAGCCGGCTGAAACCATTTCCATAAGCAATCATTTCAGGATCAGGTTCAGGTGGTGCTGGTTCAAGAATGTTAGGAGCTTCATATTGGATGTCCTTATTCTTCTTCATTTGATTGGCTATGTACCACCTGGTTGCTCTATAATCCCGAGTCACTTTATTTTCTGGCTCGACTTCGAAAACTGGCTTGATTTCTCTATCATCCCAGATGGCTTTTATTTGGTTTACCTTGGACTGCTTGCTATCTGAGTCATGGTTGGATCCATATAGTCGAGAATAACTCGTCCCAACTCTGGCTTGACAGTAATGTCTTGTAGCATGCCATATTGTCGGATAACACTTGAGGGGTAATAGCCCGTACAGCCAGTGATTCCAATCAGAGGCACAGTTAGGTATTTCTTGCAACTTAAGATAGCAACGGGACACTTAAACCAACGGGCTTGCCACATAAAGTCTTCAGGTCTCATGTCTTCAAATATTGAAAGTATAGACCAGAAAGGCTCATTGTCTTCCATATGGACCCGTTCAGCAAAAGACTGGATGAGATCATAATTCGGGCGGATAAGGGACCCATTAGCTAGATCTTTTCCGTAGTACTTGGTGTGACTAGCGAACCAAACCATCAACAGATGCATGCTTGCCTTGAAACTGCCCCTGCCCTTAGACTTGATGTGATTCAAACTTCTGATTGTTCTGCTAGAAGGGCGGGAACATATGACTTGCCAGTTAGATATTGTGCTACAAGCTCGATGACTCGGAAGTGAATGAACAGGTTCCCATGTGGAAAGAGTATGGTAGCAAAAGCAGCCACTATGAAAGCATTAACCCGATTTTCACTCCAGGTCACAACTGATACTGTAAAGGAATCTCGGTTGCTTATGTAATTCAAAGTTTCCAAACCAATCCATCAAAGTAGTTAATCGGATGGAGAATTCATTGCAACCCTTCATGGCTTCAATTACTGCTTCTCTTTTTAATCCCAAAAATTCTGAAATGATGCGGATCGGACTTTGAGTAAGGCTTGGTACATAGATCCCTTCGGAAGTGGGTGGGGCTTGAAGCAACCTAGCATATTCTTCAATGGTAGGACTTAGCACGTGTTGACCTAGACGGAATGCCACTTCATTGGGTTCCCAAAGATGAACAAGGGCTCGAAACATGGTAAATGGAACTTGGACTTTAGGTAAATTGAGGATCGGGCCCAACCTATCCTTAATGAATGATTGTTGATCGGGGTCAAAACTGACCAACCATCGGTCCAGTAACAGCATTGGATCCTTGAAAGTCTCTACTCGGGGTTCCTTGATGAGACGAGCCCATAGGCTATCGTACTGTCCGAACTCGAGGAAATCATTTCCTGAGGATTTATAAAGACCCTATTAGGAGACAAATCCTAAATTTTTTTTTTTTAAAAAAAATTTACAACTCCATTTTTTGAAAAAAATTGGTCAAATCCCATGAATGAATGCATGATTTGGTAAGGTTCTATAGGTTCCCCGGTCTAGCAAATCATAAGGCTAAACCGGAGTGGGAGTCTTTTCTTGATCTAGAGGGTGGAAACCACAGCCCCCGGACCTTACTTCGAACTCCTCCTCGCTTAGGCTCTTAAGACGGCCTGGGTTTCGACCGTATCTAGCACACATTGTGCAATATGCAAATGCATATGCAAGTGAAATGAACTAATTTAAAATCTAAGTTACAGACATATAAACAAAAACACATACAAACATATAATTATACAATATACAAAATAAAGGATAAATTTTAAATTTTAAACTTAAAGTGGCAGCCCCTAAAAAAATCAAGCGAGTCCCCAGTGAAGTCGCCAATCTGTCGAGCCTGAATTTTGAAAATCATCCGGTTCATTTCTCCTAACCCATTCATATTAAACCCTAACCCATTTAACATGAATCCTCGACTAGGGGTTAAAAGAAATTTAATTTTTTTAAAATTTTAGAGTCGCCACCCTATATAAATCGGGAAAAATGAAAGCCAGGATTAATGGGTCTGTTAATCCTAACTTAGCCACTAGTCGCGAAAAGTTTGATTTAAAAAAATAAAAAAACCAGATATCTGAGTTTGGGGGCTAACCTATTAAAACCTAAACGGTTACCACTTTAAATTTAAAATTTAGAATTTATCCTTTTCTATACTAAAAAATTCAACAAACATTTATAAAACAAATATCTACAAGTTTAATCATTCATTTTTATTTTTATGTATTTTTTTCTTTTTTAAAAAAAATTTATAATATGTACAAAATGATTATTTCAAACTATCAAAACAAAATATATTTTTTCTAATTTTATTGTCGCCCTGTAGGTGCCTACGTACTCTCGCTAATCGAGATCAGACAAAACGTATTCTTTTGGTAAAGAACTTAGTTTGTTGATCATTTTTATATTTTAAAATATTCTCACTTTAAGTTTATTAAATTTTGAATTTTTATGAAAACTAATTTTGATGATCCTATGATCTAATCAATTGAATTATATTTCATAAAAAATATATTTTTCTAAGTCCAAAAATCATTTTTCTAAAAAAATCAATTTATGATAATTCATGGCTAATTTAATGCTACATGAAAATCAATTTTGAAAACTTTGAGTATTATCTTTATAGCAAATTTATAAAGATAATTTTGATAACAAACTTAATTAATATCATGATTTTAAAAAAAAACAATTTTTATCTTTATTATTCAACAACAATTTTGGTTTAAAAAATCTATTAACAATTTATTATTTTTCAAAATTCAATAATCATCACATATGTTCAGAACATATTCAAAATATATCATAACAAAATTAAATACAAAAACAAAACATCTCATGCATCAAATATATATTTAAAGATCAATCTATATGCAAATACATATTAAAAAATATCCAAAAATATCAAAATTACTAAAACATGTAAATTATATTAAAAAAATTATTCTAATTTTTCTGGATTTTTCTGAATTTTTCTGGATTTTTACGAATTTTTATTAATTTTTTTCCTATTTTTCCTATTTTCCCGAAATTAAATATATAATAAATAAATAATTTAATAATTACAGACTAACCTGGACCGTTGGATCTTCTCGGATCAGATCTGGAGCGTCTGATCTGTATACTGAATCTGGACCGTAGGATCTGATGACTTTTGATTTGGAGCGTTGATTGCTTGATCGAATCTGGACCGTCTATCCTCTGATCAAATCTGAACCGTAGGATCCTCTGATCAAATCTGGACCACAGGATCTTCTGATCAAATCTGGACCACAGGATCTGCTGACTTTTGACCGACGACCGTTGACCGTTGACCGATCAACCGTTGACCGACGACCGACCGGTTGGATTCGGATTTCGGGTCGGATTTCGGTGCTCCGTCGGGTGAAGAAGACGATCACGGTGGTTTTCGAGCGTTCCTCGGCCGTTCCTGTGGTTTTCGAAGCCTCCAACTTTGTCGGACCCGACTGGATTGGGGTGCTGCAGCGGCTGGTGGTGGTTGTTCACTCCCAGAACCACTAGAAGTGGCGGTTCGTGTGGTGGTGCTCGGCGCGAGGTTTGAAAAAATTCGAAAATTTGCAGAACTTCCCAAAATGCAAATTCGAGCAATTCTAAACACTATAATCAATCAAGAACACTTCCTAGATGATCCTAACACTCTTTAATTGGATCGAAATCCTCTCAATCACTTCGAATTTGCAAATTTTGCAATGCGAACACTTTTCTCTCTATTTTCAGATCTCGATCGTGTAGTGCGTGTTTTGTGAAATTGAATTGTGCTTTCTGCTTGGGGGGTGATCCTATTTATAGATTTCGAAACAATTTTCATTTCGAAGCTTCGTACTTGTTCAATTTTACAATCACGAATCGTTATAATTTTTTCAAATAAAAACGATTCAAAATTGGGACTCGATTCGTGATTGTTGGTTCAAATTGATCACGAATCTTATGTTTATACATCACAACTCTTCGATTAAGTGTGTTTAATTTGATTAAAGGACACAATTCGACCGATTTTAAGATTTGAAAAATCATGTCCATTCGAATTTTTTCCCAATTTTCATGCCTTAATTAATGTGTCTTTTGGAATGAAATAATGCACGAATTGTGTGTATATGTGATGTATCCCATGCCCTAGTTCGTGTCTGTACATCAATTCGAAAAACACAAAGATTCGTTGCTCAAATGAGGTCTCAAAGTGGATGAACAGATGTGTCTTTTGGGAAAAAAAATGAACAAAAAAGAGGCAAAATCTGCCTTAGGCTAGATTCGAACTTGGTCCTCTTGCTTTGCGTCCATGGTCTGATCCGTTAGGCCGTTGGCCTGTGCCTTGGTCATATAGCTAACCCACTAATACTTTAAGACTAATAAATATATGTTATATTGAGCTCAAATGATTATTTTTTTAATTTTTCTTACATATTTTATTTACATTACTATTATTCATTTAATTATATTATCATACATATTTTATTTCTCTATATTTTTTTTTTTTCTATTTTCTCTTTTTTATTATACTATTGTTTATTATTTTATTATTATATTTTATAATTCTTAATGAACTCAATCATGACATTAATTTATTCTAAACTTAAGCCTAATTTTTAATTGGCAAAAATTGGGTCTACATATATATATAATATATATATATATATATGTGTGTTGTTTGTGTTTTGGTTTATTATCTGGCTAATGAATGCCACATTAAACTTCTTAACTCCTCTGATTGAGTATTCTATTGTTGTAAAGGACGCTTTATATCTATACAAGACTCCCGAATGGCTCGGATAGAAATTCGAGAGTCTTATATAGTATGTAGCGGGCTGTTACGTTTAGGATACCCTAATGGGGCGTGACACTAATGGAGGTATAAAATCTCATCATTTGATAAAACAAAATCTTATAGGATATCCCTAAAACTACCACTTATCTACTAAAATGACATGTACCAAATATGTAAGGGACCAGACTTTATTTCTCTTATGCTATCAATCTTTTCTATGTTATGTTGTTGTGATAATCAAACATTATCATGTTTAAAAATCGACTATTTCAACAAGTTTCTAATTAGAGCTCTCTTAGTAGTAAAGTTGTGTAAATAGGATAGATGTAGTGCACATGTGCTTTAGATCTAACACATGCTTGTGGTGCATTTACGTTACATTTATACTATAATGGAATTGTTATCCTACATCTATTATTGTGGAATATTTAATTCCCATGTAAAAAAAAATTTACTAGATAGAATATGCACTTCAAGTAATATAGAATAAATAAGATATTCATATTTCTTCCCTTCACCAAATGAATTGCTATTCCTCATAGGATATAACTTATTAAAAAAAATTCCTTAATCATAAAACAAAGGGAAATGGCCCCTTTTGGTATATGAACTTTTGACGAAATGAACAATTAGGTACATGAACTTTTAAAAAATCTAATTTTATATCTAATTAAACATTCCGTGCCCCTTTTCACTATCCCCATTAACATAGTTAATGATGTTATCGTATGTAGACTTGTGAACTAATAGCGGTCTTACACCTATCCATTAAGTAAAAAGGAAACAAAAAAAAAAAGGTCTCTCTCTTCAATTCTCTCCTCTCTCTCTCTCTCACTCCTCTCTCTCTCTCTCTCTCTCTCTCTTTAATGTTGTACCACCACGGACTAACCATAATCATTCAACTATCTCTTTCTAAAAGACATTTTGCTCCCCTTTCAACATCCTTCAAACCTAAATCTCTCTCTTTCTTTCTTTTTTGTTTCTATATTATCTATGCATGTAAGGTTTAATTGAAAACTAGAAAGAGAAAGGAACATGGAAAGTACATGAACAAGTCCAAGTCATCTTAAATGGAAGTCACATCAAAACATCTTTAATCATTTCCTTAGGAGTTAAAACCCTAGCCAAAACCTTAGCTCTCAAATGCCTATCCACTTTCACCTCTCCCATTGGAGACAACACTTCCTGTCACGCCCCAAAGGGTACCCTAAACGCGATAGTCCGTCATACTCAATATTAAAGCTTAAGTATGATATTCTTAGTCATCCCATAAACTTCGATATCGGGTGTAAGGAGTACGTTCATGATCATAGAGGACCAACTTTGAAACAAGTTGTTTAAGAAGACATTCATATAGTAGTGTAAGAATAGAAACCATAACATAATATCCGAAATATGGAAATATAAAAGTCTTACAAATATCAAAGGAGTATTCCCTATCAAAAGATATAGTTTATCAAAGTTTAGTCAAAATAATTATATGGAGATTTACTTAGAAGTCTAAGTCTACATCTAGTCTTTAACTTCTTCTAAAAACTCATTAGGCTAAAAAAGTAATACCTAAGAGAAATAATCCTAAGGCTTCAACCATAGATAGGGTGCTACAAAAGGTATCTATAAAGGGGTAAGCTTCTTGCTTAGTGAGATTTAATTCCACAAGTAAAGTACTCAACAACCAATATTCAATCAAGTTATTTAATTAAACATATGAGAAGCAATCAATCACGTAAGCAAGCAATACATATGATTTTTTGAGATCGTATGTTTGAATGGATTTACCTCTCCATTCGGTGATTAGGTATTTCGGGCAACAATGCCATAGTCGCAAATGAATATTTTTATAGTTTTTATACAGATTCTTACTAACCGCTAAATTATAGTTAATTCAAGTACTCACTCACCATTTTAATTACAGGCAATCAAAGCCATAAAATATATTTTGGGTCCTCGACTTCATTACTATACCCTTGTCTCACCAAGGGTATAGTAATGATGCAATGTGACTCACTACGTGTTATGCATGAATCATTTTATTTAAATAATCATGGCATAATATTACATATTTTATAAGTGATCACAAATTTGTAAACAAATCATTCCTATACTAAATCATACAAGGATTAGTTAACAATTTCCGCTTTAATATACTTATCATAATTTCAATCATATAAGTAAAGCACATGCCTATCTTATTTTATCTTTTTCTAAAGTCTAGTGCTGCTAAACTACAAGCAAATACATAAGTACAAAATGCGAGAATTTAAACTCACTCAGCCATAATAGCAAAAGCTTCGTAGTTGACGTAATCCTCTAGGTAAGGTAGCTCAGACTTCACATCACTTATACAAAATAAATACCTGGAATGAGTATTTCTTGAAAGTTCTACTTAAACTTGCAACTCTATTATACTAAGTTCGTCAAAATTTGTATAGAGTGAAATTCCAACTTAAAATGGTCATAACTTGCTTATTTTAACTCGGAATTTCGCATATTATATACCGATTTCTACATACTCGAAAAGATCTATCCATTTCTAAGGTTATTTCTACATAAAAGGTCATTTGGGTCTCTAAAAGAAATGGTACATAATCAACATGAAAATTTCCAGCTTTAAAATGATTTTTCTAACTTTGTGTCAACAAAATAATTTCATAGATAACATATAAATATATATATATATATAGTTGAAAAAATCTTTAATAGAAATGCAACTCATAATAAACACATGATTCTAATGATGTTGTCTCAATCAATGATTTTTTATAAAACAATTTGTTTTGTGGTAGTTGAAAAGTAAAGTTTGACAAGGTTATGTTAAGTTGTTTGGAAATAAAACTAAGAATTTTTAAGTCAATAGATATGTGATATAATTTATTTTCTCAAATTCTTAAAAGATAACTTTTGATTCAAAAACTTTAGTCTTTCTAAGTTATTTTCGAATTTAGTTTCTAAGTATATTCTACTTGGCAAGATGATTTCTTAACTTAGTTTGGAAAACTTGTGTTGATCTTTTACTAAAAGCTAGTAAGGATTTTATAATCAAGTTTTTAAGAAAATCCCTTATAGAAGGGTATTATCAATCTTAAGGTCTTAATGGTTAGTTTGAAAATAAAATAGGAGTTTTTAGTCATTTTTGCAAAAGCTTTGTATATACCAACACTAGAATCTATGGTGATTTTTTTGTCAAATCCTTTGTAAAGTATTTGTTGAAATAAAATCCCAAGTCTCAAGGAAAACTTTCTCCAAGTGATAAAACTACATTTTTAAGTAAGTTGGGCTTATTTTTTTCACTTAGGAAAGAATCTCTTTATTTTTATTAAGAAAAATTTCAATATGATCATGCATGAAGTACAAATATGTTACTAGTAACATGACAAGAATAATAATAATATTAAGATGAAAAATATAGAATAAGCAAGTAATTAAATATTAAGTATTGAAAGCCTTAGCTTATTTTCAAGGCTCCGGATTTAGCCATAGGCAAGTCCAAAGAAAGAAAAAAATAGAAATAAGAAAAAAAATCGTTTTGACTTGATAAGGAAAGTCTAAGTCTAGAAAAATAGTTTTAATATTAAAGCATGAAAGAAATAAATAAATTGCAAGCGTATAAATAAATATACAATTATGTTTGTAAGCTTATATACTCTAGAAATATTTAGTATACTTAAATGTGATATGATATAAAAGTTAGTGTTAGGACTTTAAGAATAAATGTACATAAATAAAACAATATAATAATAAAATAACATAATATGGAATTTATTCATGAATAGAATAAAACATGAAATAGTGTTGCTTCTATAACATTTGAATGTTTAAAAACATATATGGTCATGTTAAGTTACATGACATGATAGAAAGATATAGGTAAGAAATTTACCTGAAGTAGAAATTTGGTTGGTGGTTTAAGAGAGGTTTTGTGTAGTATGTGTGTAGAAAATATGTAGGAAATGGGTAGTAAAGAAATATGAAAAGAGGATTTTGGGAGAGAGGATTTGTGGAGTGAATTTGAGAGAGTTATGTTAAGATAAATGGATGTGTGAAAGAAATGAAGGGAGAGGGAGTATTTATAGAATTTTGAGGAGTGAAAATTGTGTGAATTAAATAAATTGGAAAAGAAAATAAAATATGGATGAAAGAGAAAGAGGGGGCCAGCGTAATGTAAGGGGAGGAGAGAGAGGGAGTGTGTTGATTTATTTTATTTTTTTGTTAATTAAAAGTAATAAGTTGTAAGGTTTGATGTGAATGAAGATATATGGGAACTGTAAAAAGTAG
The DNA here is from genome assembly GCA_024138025.1 of Combretum micranthum. Lineage (NCBI taxonomy): Eukaryota > Viridiplantae > Streptophyta > Magnoliopsida > Myrtales > Combretaceae > Combretum > Combretum micranthum. Next base: position 322,182 of record JAMXBD010000533.1, on the reverse strand, counting down.
AGAATAAGTAGGTAGAGTGTAAGAATAGGTATAGAAAAAGTAGAAATAGATTAATAGTAGCAAATAGCGGAGAATAGTAGATAAAACAAATTAATACCGGTAGTAAAGAAAATACGCATAATTAAGTTATATTTGATATTTTTATATACCTAAAAATTATAAAACTGATATTTTTAAAATCCTTATATTTTAACGAGTTTATTGGTATTATCGGAATATCTTTTTCATCGGGTGTACCTAGGTATGATTTTCGAAAACTAATCTCGTCATATCTGAAGACTCTAAAAATTATCGAATCTGATATCTTTAGGCTTCCTATATTATTACGAACTATTTTTCATAATTATTTCGATTTCGTTGTTTGGGGATTAAGAGCACAGAATTGACGGATCTAAATCTACTAAGGTTTGATATAGATTTATTGATCTTAGGGTTTCCGGTTGACTCCCAGTTTAGGGTTCAAACATAAATTGTATCACAAAATCTAGGGGATTACACTTCCTCTTCCTATCTTCAACTCCTGAACGATTGTCTCCAAAAACTTGAAATCCCTTTCTTATGATTTATAACCAAAAGAAGATAGCTTTCTCTCCTTTGACAGCCAAAGGACGAACTTTCACAAAAAACCTTAATTTATGTCCGACCCATAACATTGCTAAGACGGGTTGGGATAATTGTTTAGAGGGTTTGGGAAGTAAGCTTGTATAGAAAGTGGGATCAGTGGTGATTTTGAGAAAGGTTTGGAGTTATATAGTAGAGAAAGTGGAAGGTTAGTAAAGAAAATTCAAAAGAAAATAAGAAAGCTTCGATTTTGCGATATACCCAGAAAAACAAAAACAAAAATTTTGATTTTGTGGTTAAAATTATGAAGTTAAAATCCGTTGTTTTTATTTTTTAATAATGTTCTATCCTTTGAACTTTTGTGCTGTTTCTTGATAATTTTTTTAAAGAGAGAGGAAGGGGGGAAAGAGAGAGAGAGTAGATAGAGAAAGAGAATGGGAAAGATAGAAGTCAAAGGGAAGGAGGGGGGAGAGAGAGAGATAGGTGTCAAATCGCTATTAGTTCAAATGTCTATATAGGATAATGTCATTAACGATATTAATAGCAATAATGAAATGCGGCATGAAAAGTTTAATTAAATATAAAATTGGACTTTATAAATTTAGATACCTAATTGTCCATTTCATCAAAGTTCAATGACCAAAAAAAAGCTTTTGCCTAACACAAATAATAACAAGTAAATTACACTAGAAGGTCACAATTTTTAGGGGTAAGTTCATTTTAGATTATAATGTTCTGAGAAGTATGTTAATTGAGGTCACCACTGACATGTGTCACAGTAAATATTTAGTTAAAACTCAAGAAACCCTTCTTTTAAGGTCCCATTGACATGTATCAATAGGAAAAACTTAATTAAATCTCGTAAGACATTTTTCCAAACATTATGACCATTTTTGTTTTTCAATATGTTTTGACCTAAAACGAACTTACCCATAAATTTTATGACCTTCCAGTATAAATTACCCAAATAAATAATTATTCTTTTACATTTTATTCGTCTTAGTGAAACAAAAATGACATTAGTTACTAACACCTTATTTTTCAATGGTTAAAGTGGGCTTCCAGCCCACTAAATTAGTTAAAGATAGTCAACCTATGAGTGACCAAATAACTTCTAAATTAATTAACTCCAATAACTATTATTCTTCAAAATGCCATGTTGCTTATTTTTCTAAAACAGTAAATAAATAAATATTAAGCTTGTAATATAAATATATTCAATGATTTGAAAACATAATATCTTAACTTTTAAAGGTTAATGAATTGACATGTTTAACAGTGCTGATTCATGACAAATTAAGTTAAAAATTTTCAAACTATTTACTCAATTGATTAAAATGTAATAGTTATGCGATGGTCAAGTTGTTCCTTCATCTTATATTTGATAGTTAATTAAAAAAACTGACTTGTTATTGGCTTTTTGCAATGAACTAACCTGTGTTATTTATTTATTTGCAAAAGACTGACCTGAGATTGTCATCGTTTTGTCCCATAAAAATTCAACCTTTAAATATCATGTGTACTCACATGTGTTTTAAAAAACAAAGGACCCAATATGTCTTCCCTCATCCAAGTATAGAACAGGACAATCACACATCACTAATCATGTTCTCTCCCCTAAAAATCACATATCGAATTGAAAAGCTCTAACCCTAACCCTAATCACACACTTCAACGAAGAACATTGTTGGAATCAGACATCACCCACACATCAACCACAAAACCCTAACCCAAAAGCTCTCAACATCACTTGTGCGACCATAGAATTGAAAGGTAAAAGCTTTAATCTCTTTAACACATTGAAAGGTAAAAACTTGCTTCTTTATTTTGCACATAGCTCAGCTTCTATCTATATCCGTGTGTAAATCTTTGCTTTTAAACTTTGGAAGAAGTCTTTATGATTTACGAGCATATATTCCTTAAGAATTTTTAACGTTGTTGCTGTGATTGCATTTAAATATGTGTGTTGTTGGTTCCTGGTGTTTATCTATGTCTTTGTTCTCTATATGATGATTTAATTATCAGAACTGCTAAGAATTTCATACCTTTGACTTAAAGCTTTACTAGAGGTGTGGCTTATCGAAGCAATACTTGGACGATAAATTATCTTTGACCTTTGAAACTTCTTTTCATTGCTTAGAGGCTTGTAACCTTCTATATGTCCTATAAAAAGACATCATATGTGTCATTCTCTGGCATATATACTAAACTACAAAAAACATCTACAATCATTTAATAGTTGAATTATCATGGTTCCACTCCTTTGTATTGATCTATGAGCTCTATATATAAGAAATATACACCACATGGCGTCCATGCACATTAAGTCACTAATCTATCCTCTAGTCATCTAACTGCTCTCATGGCTTCTTCCAATCCCAAAAGTCTCTCCAACGAAAGTACTGTAAGTTAGTTGGGAAAACCATATTGTAGTTAGATATTATGCATGTCCTTAAATTTCACACAACTCACATATGGTTTAGTAAATCTAGGTAAATCTCATTTTGCTAACTAGGTGAAATGTAGTCTATTAAACATAAACATGTGATTAAATCGCATGAATGGTAGGTTGAGACAAAGAAACTAATGGTTCACTAACTCCTGAGCATTTATCAACATCAGTTGTACCTCTTTTGCTTGCCTTACCCGTATACATCAGTTACTACCTTTGGCTAACTTGTTAACATTAGTTTGTATCATTTTAGAAAGAAATCATCATTTGGTAGCACCACTTACCATACTTTCTCTATTATGCTCAAGTCGTCTTTGCCATATTGTAAGCCCAATGGTCATTGAAATACCCTGAATTTTACCAACCTAAATTAAGAATGTAATAATTAAATAATATGAAAATGTAGATAATTTTGAATTTTATGTTAAAATTTAGCCTAATAATTGAATTTAGATAGTTTAGTTAAATTGAATTTCATAAACGACATAATATAATTAGAAAATTTAAATATAATTGGATTAGTAGATAGATTTAATCAAAACTAAATGCAATCACAAATACCCACTTTAACTTATCAAATTACTTCAATTTCCTTTCTTAAACTTACCAAGCTATTCAATTCCTTTCAATTATCAACTTGAAACCAATTTTTCAAGTTAAATTATCCAAATTCCTAATTTACTAAAATAAAACCTTAATCTAAATTTTGATTAGACTCGAGTTAATAAACTACTATTATACCTAAGGTTAAAAATCATGTGTAGTATGACTCGAATAAATTTTAGAGTATATTAGATAGTAAACGATAGTTTAAGGATAAATTGTTACGGTTGAAAAATACGCAATAAAAATGGAAACTGATCAATATCTATCAAACTAGAACTCGAATAAAAATTCTAAATACGTAATCATAAAACTTAGAATTTTCTGACCCTTTTGAGCGTAATACCCTAATTTGATCGATCGGGACTAGAAACCTTAATCGCGCAAGTGAGAAATTTGATAATTTAACATAATTAGAAATTATAAGGGAATTTAATTGAAAATAGATATTCTAATGTCATAAACACCCTATTTAACCTATTAAGAAACATCAATTGGCTATTTCAACAAATTCAAATTAATTAAAACTTTCCAATTATCAAATTAACTTTATTCATCAAGTTTAATCACCTCAAAACCTTAAATATCCAATTTAGACATTTTAGCCTAAATTCCAACTCCTTAAATCTTAAAAATTTAAAACTAAATATTTTTATTCAAATCTAAACCCCTAAAACACTAAATTCAAGTAAGCTATTAATTTTCCATTAATTAGATTTCCTAAAATTAATTTCTAATGCCAATTAGTTAATTTATTTCTTACTTCTTAAAATCCATTCCCAAAATCCCATAACCTAAAGGCTTAATTCTCCTTCTAAAACCTTAGTCCATTAGCATAAGATCAAGCCTAATTATTCAAAGATCAAGACCAAAAGCCCTTACATCAAAGCTCATGAGACCATACTTATTCATGCACATTACACACATTATAAAAATCTAAACTCTAGAGAATTCAAACCATGTGAAATGACCAAATTGCCCTTAAATATCTGCAATGTGAACATAAGAAAACATCAAGTATGTGAAAAGACCAAATTGACCTTGACCAACTCTAGAAGATTTCTACATCTAGGAAAAAAGACCAAAATGTCCCTGTTAATCAAACAAAATGACCAAAAAGCCCCTAAACCTAATAAAAATTACATAACATGAAATTAATAAATATAGGGTTTAGAAAACCCCAATTTTCACTTTACTTGCACTTCTCTCAATTCTCTCTCAAAAACTCCCTCAAAAACACCAAAAATACACAACAAAGTTCTTCAACGTCAACACCCATAAGGTAAAGTATTACTCAATTTTATGCCTCTTAACATCTTCTTTTGTTCCATTAATCTAAGCTATATTCCAATCAATTTCTTAGGTGAAATAAATACTAGAAACAAGGTTGAAGTTAGGAAAAATAAGTTTGAAGAAGTTCCATCAATCCTTGAGTGATAGAAGTAGTAATGGAGGCAATTATTTGGTTGATATTGCTAAATTCAAGTAAGTAATTATAATTATTTTGTTTAATTATGCTAATGACATTTAGATTCATGTCAATCACTAAAAATGTGCTTAGATTCAAGTATTAAATAAAATATGTATATACAAGTATGAAAACCGAAACATGCACATGTATATGTGTAAACCCCTGTTTTCTAAGCCTTAACCTTAAGCCGGAAAGTCTACCGGAGACCTTAAGTCAACGGATCTTGAGTAAAACCCTACAGTTTAGATCCTGTAAACTCGAGTTCGTAAATCGAGGAGTCGAAAAATAATTAAAGTGTCTAGAATAGTCTGTAATAATATTTGATTTATTAAAAATATCAGATTGGTTTATTTTCAGCTTATTTCGAACCCGTTTGGATACTGCTTTGGAAAGCGTGTCCCGGGGTTTGGAAAATTAAAAATATATCTTTAATATTTTTAGACTCGTATTTTTATAAGGATTTCAAAAATATCAAGTTTATAATTTTTCGGATTTTAAAAATATCAGTTATAGCTCATATAAGCTTATTTTACTCTTACCGGTAACTTAATTGTTAAATTTCTAAAAATAATTTAATTGATTATTTTATTTAAATCATAAAAATTCTGCCACTTAAATAAAAATATTTTTCTTAATTTTTTTATATATTTTCTTATTCAAAAAGCCACTTTATCAACCCATATCTCAAGTACACATCCATTATCATTACTACACATTATTATGTCTTTCATTTTTTTACACTCCATTTCCCAAAATTGCAGCTGACCATTCCCCATAAATTAGCCACTTTTCATTATTTTTAATTATTTATTTGATATTTTAAAGTCTATTTTAGTTAGAAATGGAAGCAACTGTTACACTTTCAAAAATACAAGTTAAAATCAAACTACACACACTCCCACCCATGCAAATCAGAACCCACCCCCCCCCCCCTTGCAGCTGACTTGGTTTTTTTTTTTATCATTTATTTAACACACTTTATCTCTATTTAAGCATCTCATTCCCTCCCTCTTTCATCTTTACAAACCCTATATTTTTCCTCTCTCTTTTTCCCTTTCTCTTCTCTTCATCTTGCTTGTCTTCTTAAAACAAGCTGCCACCATTTTTATTTCTTGCTCCCACATATTTTTCTTGCAAATATTTGAGGTAATCATCTCTTTTAGCTCTCATAAGATGTTATAGGATGATATTATGGATGTTTCATGCATCAAAGGACATTCCACAAGCTTAAAAGCTATGGATGATGATGCCAAGAAGTGAAACACTCCTCTAGATGATGATCTCTTTTGTTCTTAGTATTTTTGTTATATGGAAGGCTTGTTTATCTTCTTGTTTATGTGATAACTTGTAGATCTAGAGTTTTACAAGCTTTAGTTATGTTTATGTGTAGATCTAGAAGTTTAAGGCCTACTACTAAGTTTTTCTTAGTTTTCATGGTTGTATTTTGAGTAGATCTTAGATGCAAGTTGGAATGAAAAAGTGAAATTCGTAACTTGTCAAGGCACCATGTTAAAACCCCCTTCCAAGCCTTAAAATGGAAGTTTTTGTTAAGAAAATGAAGGTTTGATGGATGTATATCATCAAGACTTCATCTTACAAGAATCAAAGTTGATTTTCAAAGTTTATTTTCAAAAACAAAAATTTCATTTTCGGATCAAGACAAGACCTAAAATAAAAACATGTTTTCCAACTCAAAAATGAGGATTTTATTCAAGAAATGAAGGGTTCTTGAGATATAATATGTAATGGGTTGTTTTTCATGAGTTTTGATGAATTTTCTCAAGAGATATGTCCAAAATAAATTTATGAAAATTCGGATCTAGACCAAGACCCATTTTTGGAACCATCATTCAACTTTAAAATGAAGATTTAGACAAAATATATAAGGGCTCTTGGTATAGATATCTTAAGGAATGAATTTTCATAAGTTTAAATGAGTTTTCCTAAAAGGTATTGCTTAAATCAAGTGTTTTGTAAAAGACAAAATTTAGGTCTTGTCTTCATTGTAAACTTCAAAGAGGAAATTCGTAATTATGGGGAGACCAATTTTTAAAACCTTTTTTAGATCTCAAAACAAGTATTTTATATTGAAAATGGAATTTTGATGATATATTATAGGAAAATTATTTTCATTGAACTAAGTAAGTTTTAGTAAAGGAATTACTCAAAACAAGACAATGAGTTTCAACTTGTAAATTTCGGTTTTATGAAAATGGATTCTTAGAAGTTTCATTTGAACTTTATGTTTGGTATTAGATAAGTGTGTAATCTCTTAATTTTTTTTGAGAATCTCCTTGCAAGTTTAGGACTAAAATAAGTTGGTCTAAGTAGTTAAATAGAGTAGATATAGCAATTTTTCACAAAGGCTCAAATCTTGGATTTTCGCAACCCTACTGTACAGTATGTTTCGACCCTTAAATGACCTTAAATTTGAATTAACTTTAAATAATAGATAGCTCTTTCGAAGTAGGTATAAATCGGTATATTATAAGCTAAATTCCGAGTTAAAATGAGTTAGATATGACCTTTTTAAGTTAAGGATTCCTAGGCGGAAATTGACGAACTTAGTAAATAAAATTGTTAAGTTTAATAGAACTTCATAAGAGATACTCATTGAGGGTATTCTTTGTATTTAGGTGAATTGGAGGACGGGTTACCACTTCCCGAGGACTATTACGACTAGTGGATTTTCACTACATGGCAAGTGAGTTCATTTCTCAATTAATTATGCTCTTGGATGTGCTTGTAGTAGTAGTGGCATGAGACTTAGGAAAAGATAAAATTGTGATTGAATGGTGATCTAAACTTGCATGAATGAACGATAAGTATATCGAGGCAAGCTTTGTTGCAATAATCTTGTATGAGCTCGTATAGATTTGGAATGTCTGAAATTTGTATGGTCACTTTTAAATTATCTAATTAATATACCATGATTATATGAATAAATTGTACATGCATATCACGTAGTGAGTCGCATACCATTGTCGAGTATGCCTTTGGTGGGACAAAGGTGTATATGGGAGGCAGCGGGTCTTTAATGAAGGGGACTAGGGTTGCATGACTTATGGACCACCCCATTTAAATAATGAAACTATGGTTACATGACTTATGGACCAACATTAAAAATTGTGGTTGCATGTCTTATGGACCACTCCACTTAAGATTGGGATTATGGTTGCATGTCTTATGGACCAACATTGGAACTGTAGTTGCATGACTTATGAACTACCCCAAACCCCGAATGGTGGGCGTACATTCATTCACTTATGACTACCGGAAAGTCATATGCTTGCTTGCTCATTTGCTTGTGCATTCATATGGTTGTTTAATTATAATTTGCTTGTATAGATATTTTAGCTTGATCGAGTACGTTACTTGGAAAATGAATCTTACTAAGCAATTAGCTTATACCCCAATAATTTTTGTTGCAGTGTTCCTATTTTTGGATGTTCCGAGAGGACACTTTGTGCAGGTTTACTACATTGGATTAAAGAGCTTTTGAGGAATTCGGGACCTAGTATAGGCATGGACTTCTAGGAAAATCTCTTTAATGTAAATTCAGATATGTGTAATTGGAGCTAAACGATGTAGACTCCTATTATTTTGGCGGGGGTATGCCCCCTTGGGCTTTTGTAAAGTTTAACTGTTTATCATGTTATGATTTATATTCTTAATGCTATGTATGCTTTCTTAAGACTACTCGAATCAAAGTGTGATCCTAATAGTTGTGAAAGTACACCTTACACTCGATATGTAAACTTATGGGGTGACTAAGGTGGTCATACTTAAGTTTAAGTATCGCGTGTGGTGGACTGTCGCGTTTAGGGTACCCTTGGGGCGTGACAATATGCTTAGAAAATTGAGTATTTGAATTTATTATATGTATATCACCAACACTTAGAATCTATGTGTGTTGTATGTTGAATTGATATATTTTTATTGAAATGAAATTATCAAATAAATATATGAATATACTAAATATAATTTCTATTGAGATACATAAGTATGTATGTTTATGTAGATATGTTGGAATCTTAGGAAACTTTGTGTTATTGACGATGATTTGAGTTATGACTTATGATTCAAATTGTAAAATATAAATCAAAGTATATACTAGATAATAAAACATAGAATAAACATGTTTAGATGAATTCAATATGCTTAAAGATCAATTTATATGCATATATATTAAATATGGATAGCTCGGATTATCAAATTTAAATAAAATACTAAATGAATTTTTTTTTGGATGAAATTTATAAAAGTGATATTTCAACATTTCTATATGTAAACTGTAAATTTTTGTGATTTTTGAAATACATTTACTATTTTTAAAAATTAAATTACAAAATAGCAAAACAATATTTTGACTAGTAATGGTGGCGTGAATTATATGACCGAATCGATAACTTTTCCTCCTTTTTTTCGTGTGAAAATACAACAATTTGAAAGCTAAATAAGTCTACTTTAACATTGTGCAAAGAACCAGACAAGAACCAGTCGGGTTGATGGTCAAATTCGATTGAACCGATCGGTCGTCGCTGCCTATGCCCTGCTTTGGATAGTTTTGAATCAATTAAAATTAAAACCATAATAAACTAATTAATTTAGGCCAAATGACCTTATAAAAATTAAATATTTGTGTTAGGAAGTTTACATAAAAATTTGAGCTTAATAACTCGTGTTTAAGATAATAAACCGATTTATTAAAATTAAGGTGCACACTAGTTTTCTACAGGAAATGAAATGAGGGAATTTAAGATAAATTAGTTCTAATCAAATGAATATTAAATAAATGTAAATAACGTGTTTTCATGTTAAATTATGAATTTTAAGATAAATAATTAATTATTTTTATTTTATGAATTTATTTAATAAAGTAAGTATAAATATAACATCACAAGATAGTACAAACATAATAGGAAACTAGTTTGGATTTCTTAGTCCATTTAGATGTAAAAACAAATTATAAATGAATAAATAGAATAATTATATTTTAATAAGTTGTTTTACTTAATAAAAGTTTAATAGATTGATTATAGGACATACTATAGAATTTATCATTTTAAATGACCTAATTACCATTTAGTAAACTTGACTAGTTAATTATATTCAACTTGATTAGATAAAATTAATATAGATTTATTAACTAATATTAGCTTATTAAATTCTTTAGAAACCAACAATTTATACTTAGCTATTAATTGATGAATACCTATATGACCATATTAACTTGAAATTGGCTTCGATTAATATGTTAGGTTAAATCTTAAATGATAAGGAGTACGTAATTTGTAAAGTATGATAGACCACGAATAATAAGAGGAGTATGTTGTTTCAAATATATATTTGCTAGAAAACTAAGTAGTTAATACGAGTTTGATATAAGTTGATAATTGATTCAAATGCTTAGATGAATTAATCTTTGAAGCAGATATTTGTTAAGAGTCTGCATTCTGCTTTATCTTCTAGTCTATCTTTTGATTGTTCAGAGCATAAATTTTTTACCAGGTACACAGTGACTTGTGTGTTTCTTGCTAAGATAGGCATCATAAATCAATTAATATTTAAAGATGGCCTTAATAATTACTTACTGCTTGTGCTTGGTCGTTTAACTTGGTCCGGGGCGACAACCTTACTAGACGATGTCAGTATGGTAGTTAGGTGCTTAGGCCATCCCCTATCATTGACATTGGACAAATGATGGTTATCAGTGGCTCGGTGGGTAGCTGATAGGGAAGATGGTATCGGGGTAACGTTTATTCATATTGGAAAGAAGTTGTATTAAGCAGTTTAATATATGGGCTCTATTACTCTGCTTAATCACAATGGACTAATATGGATAGAGATGTGTAACGGTTGTAGCCTCTAGATGAAGCTATTTACTAGATGATCCTATAGGGGATATAGCTATTCGGACTGCCTATATCAACCCCCTGAGCAGTTGCTGCTACTCAGGAACCCTAGGTTCCTAGCGTGTTACCGAAGTGTGAGTGCTCCACTGTTGTTTTCTACACTTTAATTTAAAAATATAAACTATTGGTTGTTGCATTGCATATAGAATAGGCATGTGTGCCCATCTCGTGTGTGTAAACCCCTGTTTTCTAAGCTTTAACCTTAAGCCGGAAAGTCAATCGGAGACCTTAGGTCAATGGATCTTGAGTAAAACCCTACAGTTTAGATCCTGCAAACCCGAGTTCGTAAATCGAGGAGTCGAAAAATAATTAAAGTGTTTAGAATAGTCCGTAATAATATTTCAATTATTAAAAATATCAGATTGGTTCATTTTCGGCTTATTTCGAACCCGTTTGGATACTGCTTTGGAAAGCGTGCCCCGTGGCTCGAAAAATTAAAAATATATCTTTAATATTTTTAGACTCGTATTTTCATAAGGATTTCAAAAATATCAAGTTTATAATTTTTCGAATTTTAAAAATATCAGTTATAGTTCATATAAGCTTATTTTACTCTTACCGGTAACTTAATTGTTAAATTTCTAAAAATAATTTAATTGATTATTTTATTTAAATGATAAAAATTCTGCCACTTAAATAAAAATATTTTTCTTAATTTATTTTATATATTTTCTTATTCAAAAAGCCACTTTATCAACCCATATCTCAAGTACATATCCATTATCATTACTACACATTATTATGTTTTCTTTCACTTTTTCTTACACTCCTTTTCCCCAAAAATGGCAGCTGACCATTCCCCATAAATTTAGCCACTTTTCCTTATTTTTAATCATTTATTTGATATTTTAAAGTCTCATTTAGTTAGTAAAGGGAGGCAACTTGTTACACTTTCAAAAATACAAGTTAAAATCAAACTACACACACCCTACACTACCCAAAAAATCACGCCAGCCCCCTCCCCTTGTGCAGCTGCATGTTTTATTTTTTTTTATCAATTGTTTAACACACTTTCCATTCTATTTAAACATCTCATTCCTTCCCTCTTCCATCTTTACAAACCCTACATTTTTCCTCTCTCTTTTTCCCTTTTTTTTCTCTTTATCTTTGCCTTGTCTTCTTAAGAACAAGCTACCACCATTTTTATTTCTTGCTCCCACATACTTTTCTTGCAAATATTCAAGGTAATCATCCTCTTTTAGCTCTCATAAGATGTTATAGGATGATATTATGGATGTTTCATGCATCAAAGGACATTCCACAAGCTTAAAAGGCTATGGATGATGATGCCAAGAAGTGAAACATTCCTCTAGATTAGACATCAGCACGGGGCGGTTCCGAACCACGAACCGCCCCGAACCGTCCCCGGCGGTTCCGTACCCGAGAACCGCCCCGTCGGGGATGGTTATGAACCGTCGAAGGACCCGCCGAAACCGGCGGGTCTAAGCGGTTAGTCCTCGTAGAACGGCAGTTCAACCGGGTCTGGAACCGCTATTCCAGACCCGGAACCGGCGGTTCCGATCCGCCATATATGTAAATTAAAAAAAAAAAACAAACACACACAGAAGATGTAATAAATTGAGGGAGAAGCTGGAGCGTGTGGGGCACTAACAATTTTCTTTTAGGAGATTATAATATATATATATACGTGTGGCACCTATGCAAAAACACAAAGCATATTGGTAGGTGAAGGCATGATAAATGTCTCTGGCTCCGATACTGTGTAATGCTAATGCTTGACAGTGGCTCGTAGCTCCCAAAATCCTGAATAATAATAATAATGCTACTTCAAAATTTGGAATTAGTTGCCATCCTTTTCTTCTTGCTTCAGACATTTTAATTTCTTTTACGAAATTCGGCCGAAGCATGCATGGAATTGAAAACATGAGTACGATGATCAACTTCCTTAATTTTGGTTAATAATTGAAATGTCCAGTGTTGGTGGCCTCATTTTTTGAACAGAGATATTTTTCAAAAAATTAATTTTTTTCTTGTTTAAAAATAATAACATAACTAATGGAAAATATTTTTCCTGTTCTGAAAAATACAATCTTTCCACAGTTTATTTTTTAAAAAATAATTTATAAATATAAATGTTAAATCATTTTTTCACGATTTAGTAGTTCATCTATCAATTATTATTATAAAAAACCATTTATTATTAATCTTTTAGATATTTTTCTTTTAATTAGATTTAGGGCCGGCCAATACAAAAAAAAAAAAAAAAAAAAAAAAAAAAACGGTTCCGTGGAACCGGAACTGGAACCGCCAGAACCGGCGGTTCTGTGGAACCGTGAACCGCCCCGGCTCTGGCGGTTCCGGTTCGGGTTCCACATCCGGCGGTTCCGGTTCGGGTCCGGAACCGACCCGAACCGTGCCGATGTCTACTCTAGATGATGATCTCTTTTGTTCTTAGTATTTTTGTTATATGGAAGGCTTGTTTATCTTCTTGTTTATGTGATAACTTGTAGATCTAGAGTTTTACAAAGCTTTAGTTATGTTTATGTGTAGATCTAGAAGTTTAAGGCCTACTACTAAGTTTTTCTTATGTTTTCATGGTTGTATTTTGAGTAGATCTTAGATGCAAGTTGGAATGAAAAAGTGAAATTCGTAACTTGTCAAGGCACCATGTTAAAAACCCCTTCCAAGCCTTAAAATGGAAGTTTTTGTTAAGAAAATGAAGGTTTGATGGATGTATATCATCAAGACTTCATCTTACAAGAATCAAAGTTGATTTTCAAAGTTTATTTTCAAAAACAAAAATTGCATTTTCGGATCAAGACAAGAACCTAAAATAAAAACATGTTTTCCAACTCAAAAATGAGGATTTTATTCAAGAAATGAAGGGTTCTTGAGATATAATATGTAATGGGTTGTTTTTCATGAGTTTTGATGAATTTTCTCAAGAGATATGTCCAAAATAAATTTATGAAAATTCGGATCTAGACCAAGACCCATTTTTGGAACCCATCATTCAACTTTAAAATGAAGATTTAGACAAAAATATAAGGGGCTCTTGGTATAGATATCTTAAGGAATGAATTTTCATAAGTTTAAATGAGTTTTCCTAAAAGGTATTGCTTAGATCAAGTGTTTTGTAAAAGACAAAATTTAGGTCTTGTCTTCATTGTAAACTTCAAAGAGGAAATTCGTAATTATGGGGAGACCAATTTTTAAAACCTTCTTTTAGATCTCAAAACAAGTGTTTTATATTGAAAATGGAATGCTTTGATGATATATAATATAGGAAAATTATTTTCATTGAACTAAGTAAGTTTTAGTAAAGGAATTACTCAAAACAAGACAATGAGTTTCAACTTGTAAATTTCGGTTTTATGAAAATGGATCCTTAGAAGTTTCATTTGAACTTTATGTTTGGTATTAGATAAGTGTGTAATCTCTTAATTTTGTTTTGAGAATCTCCTTGCAAGCTTAGGACTAAAATAAATTGGTCTAAGTAGTTAAATAGAGTAGATATGGCAATTTTTCACAAAGGCTCAAATCTTGGAATTTTCGCAACCCTACTGTACAGTATGTTTCCGACCCCTAAATGACCTTAAATGTTTGAATTAACTTTAGAAATAGATAGCTCTTTCGAAGTAGGTATAAATCGGTATATTATAAGCTAAATTCCGAGTTAAAATGAGTTAGATATGACCTTTTTAAGTTAAGGATTCAACCTAGACGGAAATTGACGAACTTAGTAAATAAAATTGTTAAGTTTAATAGAACTTCATAAGAGATACTCATTGAGGGTATTCTTTGTACTAGGTGAATTGGAGGACGGGTTACCACTTCCCGAGGACTATTACGACTAGTGGATTTTCACTACATGGACAAGTGAGTTCATTTCTCAATTAATTATGCTCTTGGATGTGCTTGTAGTAGTGGCATTAGACTTAGGAAAAGATAAAATTGTGATTGAATGGTGATCTAAACTTGCATGAATGAACGATAAGTATATCGAGGCAAGCTTTGTTGCAATAATCTTGTATGAGCTAGTATAGATTTGGAATGTCTGAAATTTGTATGGTCACTTTTAATTATCTAATTAATATACCATGATTATATGAATAAATTGTACATGCATATCACGTAGTGAGTCGCATATCATTGTCGAGTATGCCTTTGGTGGGACAAAGGTGTATTTGGGAGGCAGCGGGTCTTTAATGAAGGGGACTAGGGTTGCATGACTTATGGACCACCCCATTCAAATAATGAAACTATGGTTGCATGACTTATGGACCAACATTAAAAATTGTGGTTGCATGTCTTATGGACCACCCCACTTAAGATTGGGACTATGGTTGCATGTCTTATGGACCAACATTGGAACTGTAGTTGCATGACTTATGAACTACCCCAAACCCCGAATGGAGGGCGTAAATTCATTCACTTATGACTACCGGAAAGTCATATGCTTGCTTGCTCATTTGCTTGTGCATTCATATGGTTGTTAATTATAACTTGCTTGTATAGATATTTTAGCTTGATCGAGTATGTTACTTGGAAAATGAATCTCACTAAGCAATTAGCTTATACCCCAATAGTTTTTGTTGCAGTGTTCCTATTTTTGGATGTTCCGAGAGGACACTTTGTGCAGGTTTACTACATTGGATTAAAGAGCTTTTGAGGAAGTCGGGACCTAGTATAGGCGTGGACTTCTAGGAAAATCTCTTTAATGTAAATTCAGATATGTGTAATTGGAGCTAAACGATGTAGACTCCTATTATTTTGGCGGGGGTATGCCCCTTGGCTTTTGTAAAGTTTAACTATTTATCTTGTTGTGATTTATATTCTTAATGCTATGTATGCTTTCTTAAGACTACTCGAATCAAAGTGTGATCCTAAAAGTTGTGTGAGTACACCTTACACTCAATATGTAAACTTATGGGATGACTAAGGATGCCATACTTAAGTTTAAATATCGAATGTGGTGGACTGTCGCGTTTAGGGTGCCCTTTGGGGCGTGACAGTGTGTGCTTGTGTTGCTGTCGTACTAGGCTTCAACTCATTCCTTTATTTTTCAGGTGATGATCTGGATGCTTGTGATTATTGGGTATAGGACGACTCTAAAGGAGCTTATTAACGAGTTAAGTGCCTAGGAACATTGAACTATTTATAGCAAAAGTTATTGATCATCTTTTCAAACTTATAAATTGATGAGGGCATATCCATGAGCCAATGGTTGTGTCTTGAGATACTAGACACTATGTACTTTGAGATACCTGATGGTATGATATTTATTTATAAACGTTTTTCTACTCACAAAAATAGCCTATTTGAAAATCATTTTGAGAAATTTACTTTATTATATGCAATAGTCTACTCAAGAAAGTAGCTTTTTCGGAAATCATTTGCAAGAAATGTATTTCTTTTTCGCTGCAACTCTAGTTGTTTTCAAAATCCAATTCAATGATTTTAGAATCTAAAATTTGTTTAGCAATGATCACGATAAACTATAGATTAGGTTAGCTTTAATGTATAATGTGTAAGTGTTATACGTGGTGGCTGGCACGCCTTGAACCAAATTCGAGGCGTGACAGTTATTGTATGACAACCTTGTGCATTATGACCAACACCAGCACATTTTCCACACTACTTCACTCCAGTCCTTCAGCTAATAGTGTTTGGATTTCTTGGCTTGTTTTCACCACATTTCTTTGACTTCTTTGGCCTACCTAGAAGAGCCCTATATCTTGGGGGAAATGGAGCTGGATGTCCTGATTTGAGCCACTAATCTCAACCTGGCATTAGGGTGATGATCATTTGGTGAGCTTCTAAGTATGTGGCCTTCTTATAACAATCACGCACATATTTTTCTAGTAGTTCAAAATTTCGAAGTATTTCTACAATGCCATGTCTACATGGCAGTCCTTGAAACTCCCATGCTCTATAAGTACAAATATGTATATTTAAATCAACAACATGTTGTTCAAATCCATTACTAACCTCATATAAGTTGACACCAGAAGCTATTATGAAGTATTTTCTAGCCATACCATTCAACTTATCAATTCGCTTCAAGATGTTAAGACAAATGTCCTGATCCTACTTCTACATCCCTTCTCTTTTCAAATTAAACCTTTTCATCAGACATACTTAACACCATTCCAACATTGAAATGATGGACATCCCCGTGCCTTAAGTATCATGGAATTAAATGACTCATTTAAATTATTAATATGTGTATCACACATTGCATGACAACTAAAATAGAACTTACACCACCTAGAGGCTGGAAATTTTTAGCACCATTCCCATGCAAATCCACTTAACATTTTTCATGGCTTCAACTTTATTCTCCCATTCACTCATGGTGGTTGCATTTGCAATTGCCCACATCACATCCTTAAATTCTTATCCTACAAATTTTTTTCCTAAAATTCCCATACAAGTGTCTCACATAGTATCGATGCTCACATGTTGAGAAAAGATTCTTTAGTGCTCTGTCAAGTCCCTGAAAGTTCAAATAATGTAAGAACATGTACTTCCATAGTAAACATACAAGGCTACAGCATGCGTACCTTTTGTTTGTCTAAAATGAAGACGAGTATAAGTTGTTTGATGCAAACAAATAGCATCATACCTAGAGCTGAAGAAGTCCAACATTTCATTTCGAGGAATTGGACGCCTGATGACTGGAGTTCCAAAGATAAAAACCTGAGTCAAGCGAAGTAAGGAAGCTTATAAAATAGTTTTGGACACAAAAGATTAACGTGTTGGAGTAGTTTGAAGATGAAAGCAATCGGCCTTGATGATTGGAAGCTGTACGCAGAATAAAGGTTGCCGGCCTTCAGGGCCAGTGCCACCAACATAAATACAAAAGTCAACAGCCTCCTTGCTTTAGCAAATTTTATCAATTTCATGTTTTCTTTTAAGGCCACCCCATTTGTAACATAAGACGCCATGTTTTTGTTTGTGCCTTTTAGGTTTCCTCGTTTTAGTCTATATAAACCTATTTGATACAATATATTAGACAATTTTAGATGAATGAAAAATTGAGAGTATTTCCCTTTGAAGTTTGGATAGAATTCGTTTGAACTTATCGAGTTTCCCATGATATTCACCAACTTATCAATCGGTTTTCATCACCAATTGTGGCGTCTTTACCTTTATACCAAGGTTCTTGCTTCATTATAAGCAATAAGTTGCGGTTTCCATCGATTCTTATACGGTCCTTGGATTAATTTCCAATTTAGATAATAGGTCATCATCACAGGTTGGCGTGGTTCATATTATTTGAGATCAAAGCGAAGGTTTTCTAAGAATCCATATCCAGTTCGATTAGAGGTAACCTGAGTCATTCATATCCTTTGATAGTCTTTTGTTAGATTTGATTTGTCTGAACTTGTTGATTTCTTTAGTGTTCTGTTAAAAAAAAAAAATTGTGTCTTTTAGGGTATGAATTAGTTTTCTTGTGAAATTGTAGGTTTAGGGTTTGATTGAATTCGTTGATTAGGGTTTGATTTTTGTTTGATTAAAAAAATGATGAGTGAAATATAATTGAATCTGCATTTATGGAGAGATGATGGTGATGAGTCCCCTTATGAATCTCTCTTTCATACCAGATGCCTTGTGAATAATAAGGTATGTAGTTTGACTGTAGACAATAGCAGTTGTATAAATGTGGCTAGTACCTTGTTGGTGGAAAAATTGAGTTTGAAAACTTTGAAGCTTCAAGCACCTTACAAAATACAGAATGAATGTGGAGAATTTATGGTGACTAAGCAAGTTCTAATTGCCTTTTCCATTGGCAAGTACCATGATGAGGTTTTATGTGATGTGATTCCAATGCAATCTGGTCATATTTTGTTAGGGCGATCATGAAAGTTTGAAAGGAGAGCCAAGTATGATGGATACAAGGATCGCTATTCTTTGGTTCTAAACAATAGGCATGTGAATTTAATACCCCTTATCCCATGGGAAACTATTGAGGATCAAACGATGATTGCAAGGCAATTCAGAGAAAGAGAAAAAGAAAACAATGCACTCGAAAACAATGAGAGTGAAGAAAAGAGTGATAAAAACACAATGGTGAGTCATGAGAGAAAAGAATTAGAGTGTGAAACACTAACACTAGAGAGTGATATTGATAAAAAAAAGTAAGGATATTTGTTTTTCCACTAATGATATTAATTGTTCTTTTCCTAATGAGATTGCTTCATCACTGCAAGAATTCAAGGTTCTTGCTTCATTATAAGCAATTGGTTATAGTTTCCATCAATTCTTAGACGGTCTTTGGATCAATTTCCAATTTAGATAACGGGTCATTGCCATAGGTTAGCATGGTTCATATCATTGTCTTAGGTTACCAATGTCAACCCCAAATATCTCTAAGAACCAGCACCATGAATCACCACACTCGGGCTCATTGCTGTAGCGATTGGAAATATATTTTCATTCCCATCTCTACCAACTGCTGCAACGAGATGGCCACCATAGAGCCCCTTCAAAAAATAGCCATCTAATCCTACGATTAGATGACATCTACTAAGAAAGCCTACCTTTTGTGTCACGCCTCGAAAGGTACCCTAAACGTGACAATCCGCCACATATAATATCAAGACTTAAGAATGACTACCTTAGTCACGCAAAAGTCTCTATATTACATGTAAGGTGTATAACACGGTAATAGGAAATGCTTTTGGGAAGTGTGGTCTAAACGGGTGAAAATGAACATACAAGAATCTAGAAATAAAGTTATTTCATAAAAGTAATTAAGAGTCTATTACATAAATCATAGGGGCATTCCCCTACTAAATCTCCAAGGATCTCCTAAATAACTTAAAGACTTCATCAAAATATTTTAAGGAATTATATTCTAAACCATCAAATAGATTTCCTCCAAAAGCTCCCAAAAGAAAACTTACTCGAATATGGTGAGACCTTGGGTATAAGAACAAATGTTTCCGTATATACAAAAATCTATAGGGGAGTAAGCTTTACAAGCTTAGTGAAAATAAACCTGATGATCATACTTAAAACAAGATAACAACCAAGTTTATTAAACAAGCAAGTGGAATGAAACAAACATGTGAGCATACAAGACATATGATTTTGTAGGGATCATATGTTAAATGAATTTACGCACTTTATTCAGGATTAGATATTTTGGCCAATTACAGCCAACATTTCTTAAAAACCATTTTTATAGATCTTACTGGCTACTATTCGCCATAAAAAACATGTAGTTCCTATCGGCTCTTACTCGCCATCAATTTGTAGATCTTACCGGCTCTTACTCGTCGCATACAGATACTACCAGTTATGCCAACCACTACTATTATACACTTGTCCCACCAATTGTACAATAGCGAATGTAATGTGACTCAACAAATGGAGTGCATGTCTTAATTTTTATTTAAAATCTAACTATTTGAATTACAATTTTTTGTAAGTGATCATCCAGTTTTAAACACTTCAACATGCTAATAGAATATACAACTCATTATAAGCAATTTATGGCTTGATATACTTAAAGTTCTTTCATCAACATTATAATCACATGCATATTCAATTTTATCTTTTCTTAAATCTAGTGCGACTATGCTACAAGCACAATCATAAGTATAAAAATAAGGGAAATAGATTCACTCGGCCATGGTTCGACGATACTCCCTTAATTGTTATAATCCTTGGTGTGGTACACGTCTTCCTCCTCGTTTCCTAAACAAAGGAAATACCTAAAATGAGTATTCCATGGAATTTATAGTCAAAAGTTCTAATTCTATTCTCTAGTTGCGTTAAGATTCGTATTGGTGGAAATTCTAGTCAAAAGTTCTAACTTGGAATTTCACATATTATATACTGTTTTCGACCTACTCAAAAAGATCTATCCATTTCTAAGGTTATTTTTATTATAAAAAGTTTTTTGGGTTCCGAAACCATAAGGTACAGATTCATCACGAAAATTCCAGTTTTTAAAACACAAGTTTGCAAACTTTTCTTTATCCAAAAATACTTGTACCAAAATGTAGATATTAGTATAGTTGGAAAAATCTTTTGAATATATATATCGACTCATATTATATGCATGAATTTAGTGAGATTGTCTCAATAATGATTTTTGTAAAACAAGGTATCCTAAAAGTTGGAAAAGCAAAACTTTGAAAATTTCCACTTTAGCTTGTTGGAAAATTCCTTAAATCATTATAAGTGAGTATTTTCTCCTTTAAATTTTATTTCTTAACCTTTGGAAATAATTAAATTTCTCCCAAAGTAATTTTAGTCTTTTTAAGATTCTTACAACTAAATTTCTATGGGTTGAAAATGCAGCTCCTAAGTATTGCTTGATAGTAGTTAAAATTTCTTAAGGTTTACATGTTCTTAGTTTTTCATAAAGTTTATTTTACTTTAATAAATGACATTGATTTCCTAAGTTGTTTACTATTTTTTATTTTTTGAGAAAATTTTGTTTCTATAAAAGAAACTTTCTTAATGATTTTACAAAACTTGTTTAATCCTTAATATTTTAGAGTATTGGTGAAACTTTTCACAAAGAAGTTTAATGAAACCTTTGCTAATCAAGAATTTGAAATCTTAAGTTTTTAAAGAAAACTTTTCCATTTTATTGTTTGGAAAAAGGTATGTGTTATATATCTACTTTATGTATCATTTGTTGAAATTCTTATGTTCTATTGTGACTAAAGACTTGTGATGAGCTTATCTAGATTTTGGAAAAGATTTGTTAAGATAGATTCCTAAGTTTTTATGGAAAAATCATTTCTTAAGTGACAAAAGTTTGTTTTTGAAAAGAGTTCTCATCTTCTTTTATTTAAGAAAATTCCCCTTTTTATTTTTGGTAAGACAATATCAATATGCTCATGCATGAACATGAATATGTAGTCATGAGAAATAAAATAATATATCATAATAAAATAAGATATATCTAAGAATCAATAAGAGCATAATATTAAGATCAAGTATTGAGAATTTTAGCTTCATCAAGGTAACCTAGTCAAGTATTAGGAGCCTTATCTTCATCAAAGCAACCGGACTAAAAATGACTAGTCCCAAAAGAAAAAGAAATAATAATAAGAGCAAGTTAGAGGATGTTAGTGAGCATTTAGGCTCTAAAAATATATAGGTATATATACACTTAATAATATATATAGAATTACATTAAGAGCATAATAACAGTAATAACAATATGATATCATAATAACAAAATAACAAATTGGAATTCTTGGCATATACAAGAACAAAACATGAACATGTTGTTGTTTCTACAACTCATGTGCGTTTTAAGAAATAACACCATGGTCATGCTAAGTTACATGACATGGATAAATAAATAATGGTAGAAGTTTACTTAAGAGTGTTTTTGAGTTGAATAAAGATGGTAGATGAGTGTGGTATTATGTGAGTAGTAATCGATGGTAGATGGTTTACGTGTAGTGAATAATTTTGGGAATGATTGAATGAAAGAGAGTTTTAGTAGAGAGAATTTGTGGAGAGAGAAGTTGTGGAAAATTTTGGGAGAGTTTTGTTATGTAAAATGGGTGTGTGAAAGAAATGGAGGGAGATGGCGTATTTATAGAGTTTTGTGGAGGGAAATTAGATGTAATAAAATAAATTAAAAAAGAAAAATAATTGGGGATGAGAGAGGGGATGTGCACTGGCCATGAGGAGAGAGAGAGGAAATTTTGATTTTATTTGTTGTTTTGTAATAAAAAAGTAATTAAGATGTAAAGTATAGCAAATGTGAAGTTGTATTGGAAATGTAAAAAGTAGAAAAATAGGTGTATAGATAGTAAGAATAGGCTGTAAAATAAAGTAGAGATAGATGAATAGTAAGGAATAGTAGGATAGGATAATGAATAGTAAACAAGACTAATAATATACAGGTAGTAAAGAAAATACGCGTATAAATGCGATATCTATTATTTTTAGCTACCAAAAATTATGAAACTGATATTTTTGAAATCCTTGTATTATTTCAGACCTAATAGCGTTATCGGAATATTTTTACTATTCCAAGCCCTATGACATGCTTTCCAAAAGCTGATCCCGATCGGATCTAAAATACACTAAAAATTAGCGAATCTGATATTTTTAAGCTTTCTTATATTATTGTGAACTATTGTCTATGATTATTTTAATTTTGTTATTTAGCATTTAAGAACACGGGATTATCGGATCTAAACTCTAGGGTTTGTTCTAGCCTTTTGCTGACTTTTAGAGTTTCCTATATACCTTTAATTCTAAGATTAAGCATAAACTTAACAAAATTTCAAGTGTTTACATTTGAGACATTGAAACACACATAAATCCTCTATAATATAGGTAGGAAACCCTCCATGGATGAGTCACACTTGATCTTCACCATGCTTCCAAAAACATGCGTCAATACCATATTAGCATAATCATAAACCAAGCCATATTGCTTCGAATCATCACCATCTAAAACTACTTATGCTTTTTCCTTGAACGGTAGGCAATATAGATAGGTATATCAGCAGCAATGTCCCTCATAACGTGACGTTGTACTGCACTTACTTCCCACTTTAGCCTATTATTGTAGAACTTATTCAAATATTTTCACGCAAGGAACGTGGAGGTAACATGTTTTCTAGTAAAACTGTGATGACAAGTACACCTTGGATAAAATGTTTTCACTTGAAACGTCTCTTCATCAATCAACTTTGATCCATATACACGCCATCCGCATTCATTCACATAATGAACACGTACTTTTTTGAGATGATTCAAAGCATACCGAAATGTTATGTCATTCCCAGATATATAGGCAAGGAGATATTACCTAAAGTTTTGACATTTGGGAATTTCATTTTGACCAAAATCCTCGGTTGCTTCCCATCAACATCTACATTATACTCAATATATCTATCATTTTGTTCCTCCTTCTCTAAATCAACCAAACTACACTAGTCGTCACAAGCAATAGCATCCTCCTCCCATTCTCTACCCACAATTATCATTTCTATAGCTTCATTCATAGTAATAGGTACCCAGTTTCCTCTTCTTCATCATCGGTTAGGATTGCAAAGTCTTCCTCTGTATTAGTATCACTACTGCTAGTATCACCAATACCATCATTCACTGGTCAATGCACTTAAGGCAGATAGATTCAAAATATTCAACCCCCTGGATATTTTACCACGTACAATGTGATTTTGTAAACGGCCAAGGAGTGGTTTAACTCCAGCATTGTGACTACATCTGCGTCATTTTAAAAGAGCCTAAGGCCACTAAGTAAAGATTGCCTAAGAACCACATAATACACTAGTAACCTCGATGACTCGCTTACACTAGTGAGAATATCTCCAAACTCCATAAAACTCATCACATCAGAATCAATATTCTTTCTAATTTCAATGGTACCTCCAACATATGATCGAACAACTCCTTCAACATGGTAAATATGAAAGTCAATCACACATGGAATCACCATTATCGTTGATGTTACTAATCTTGCGATGTAAAAATACAACTTATTACTTAACAAGTACATGTAAGAAGCTGGAATTGCATTAGATACATTATTATTACATACAAAATAATGATTTCAGTATATGTATGATATATACCACAAGCCATGTTTTTGTCTATGTCCAACATTAGTGACTTTGGTAAGGATGGAGGTCAAGAATCATGATGTTCAACTATATCATGCATATCATTAAGTGAAGATATGAAGATGCTTTACTTTTCCTATATTCTATTTGTTCTTTTCTTCCGTTTTTTGTTTATTACAATGGCAACAAGAACAGAGACATAGACAACCAAAAAGAACCATCGACAAACATACTTGAATACAATCAAAACAATAAGATTAAAATTTTGCCAAGCAATATATGTTCGAAATAAGTAAAAATTTCTTCCAAACCTTAAAAGCAAGGATTTACACCAAGACTTACAAACAAAAAGCTTAGCTATGTACAAAAAAAAAAAAAAAAAAAAAAAAAAAAAAAAAAGGAGCAAGCTTTTACCTTTTGATTCTATGATCGTGCAAGTGATGTTGAGAGCTTCTAGGTTAGGGTTTTGCCGTTGATGTGTGGGTGATGCGCGATTCCAACAACATTCCTCGTTAAAGTGTACGATTAGGGTTAGGATTAGAGTTTTTCAATTTGTTCTATGATTTTTTGGGGCAAGAACGTGATTAGTGATGTGTGATTATCTTGTTCTGTATTTACGTAAGGGAAGACATAGTGGGTCCTTTGTTTTCTAAAACACACGCAGGTGACATTTAGTGGCTAAATTTTGACAGGACAAGACAACCACAATCTTAGGTTAATCCTTTGCAAAATAATAATAATAACACAGGGGCATTCATTGTAAAATGGCATTAACATAGGTCAGTTTTTTTATGTAATTAATCCTATATTTGATGAAGAGTGGACCAGAATATCGCATAGGATTGTTTGAAACACGTGCACAAAATGGCTTCCGCAAAATAAAACGGAAAGACAACTGGTCAGAAACGCAAACCAAGTTAGAATGTAGAAGGTCCATTGGAGTTTCCGTGACAATCCCAATCCACTTGAAAATGGAAGGGGTGGCATACACCTATGACCGAACCAATATTCCCTGAACCAGTCTCCTCAATTATTTGCCCTGTCGGCTCAAGTGCATGTTCGCTTTTTGAAGCCATCATTCTATTACCAAAAGA
Source organism: Combretum micranthum (assembly GCA_024138025.1). Lineage (NCBI taxonomy): Eukaryota > Viridiplantae > Streptophyta > Magnoliopsida > Myrtales > Combretaceae > Combretum > Combretum micranthum. Next base: position 296,545 of record JAMXBD010000533.1, on the reverse strand, counting down.
GTGAATGCTTGGCGACCAAGAGACAGAGATGGAGAGACAGAGAGAGACATCCCTTCCTTGCTAAATGTAATTAAAACTATTAATAATGAGTACTGATGGCGAGCCAAGCAAGGTCGTCTTTTTCATCTTTACGTGGTTCACTTTCACCTCCTCAATTTGTGTAATCATTATCTACTGCAAAAAGAAAAAACAAAAAAAAAAAAAAAAGGCACGCACAATGTCTGGAAAAACATTAGTAATACTTTATTTTTTTTGTCGATTACTGAGTAATACGATTGTAGAAAAATAAAAATTGAGCATAGTTCATCATATTTAAAAACCAATATTTTGATTATTAAATTACAACGACTTTTGACTTATATCATACCTAATTTTTCACCAAATTTGAATAAAAAAAATTGATTAAGAAAAAGAATAAACAAAATGTCCAATTGTCGATGTATTTATTTTCTCGTCTAAGGTGTATTAAATACACACAAAAAAAAAAAAAATTGGGGGTGGATGATCCTAACACTATAAACATTAAAATCTCGATTTATCATGTAAAAGGAATTAATTCCTAAACTACAACAAGAAAAAAATAAAAAAGTTTTATATGTGCAGTCATTCGTAGATGTTGAGAGAAAAATTGATAGAAAAAAGCCTTATGGATTCCAACATTTCGTCTTTATTAAATCATAATACAATCTTTCAGTCATAATGTCAATCATGTAAATTCATATTCAGAAACCAAGTTATATGACTTAAGGGATAATATATATATATATATATGTATATATGTATTCCACTTGAGAGAGGTAGAGACACAATTATACAATCTAGTTACTAAGTCTTAAAAAATATCATCTAATAGATAAGTCCATCTAGTTACAAATGAGGTTGTTATAAATACTTAGTTTTATATTACAAGTCCAAATGATCTTTTCGGGAATTCTGAGAGCCACCATCCCCATTACACCTTCGTCTTCTATATAAATAAGCAAAGGAGTATAAGAACTGAAAAGTGTCAATGTCATTGTAATCTAGTGGCATTGGTCCAGATCCTCATCCTTAATTGGCTACAATTTAATGGTATCAATTTATTATCTATAAATTTTTCACAATCATTCGTGAAAAAAATTTTCAGTATACTTATATTGACTACTAAATATGACATAAATAAAAAAAGAGATAGATTTTTTTTTTTAACTTATATATAATGGTAAAGAGACAAGTAATATTGTCGTTACCAACTTATTATCAATGCTGGCAATTAAATATTAGATAATGTGTCAAATGAATAATTTCCTTATTTTTAATTGACATAGTTTATTACTTAATATAATATAAAGTGTGTATTTTGTTAACTAAAAATATTATTAAGCACAAATTCTCTATTGTTTTTGACACTTTGACATTAATGTCCTTGTTTAACTAGAAAATTCAAATTAAATACCGTCTGCAACTCAAAAAGATAGAATGATAGCTTCATAGATTTTGTGTTATAAAGTTTGGAATAAATTTTTTTTTATTTAGAATGGTATTTACATTTGCATTACACTTAATCACATATTTCGATATAGGAACATAAATGCAAAAGAATCGCATCTTATCCCACAACAAAATTAAATAAAAAAGTATATATGAAAAATAAAAAAATTGCAAAAGAAGAAATATGCATCACACGTATACAATAGCTTTTGATATTACACTATCATGTTATCACACTTTTTTGAAGGTATTGATATAGAATATTGATAAACCAAAATTATTCCTATTTTATGAATGCCAAAATGGACTTTTATTGATCATTTTATTGATAAATATTATGAATTTGGCACTTAAAACTATTAATTTATGTTTTTAGGCTTTTAAAGGAGTTATTTTATGGAAAGACAGCAAAATGGGTCAAAATTGCAAAGTTTGGACCAAAAAGTGGTTAACATAACAAAGACAAGCCGTATCCCAAGCCGTGTCAATTTTTATGTAGAGGAAAACAGCCAAACATGCTCAAGTGACATGACTTGTCCCCAAACCTGTCGATTTGACAGTCCATTAATTTTTGAGAAACGACTTTTTTAATGAATAGTAACCCCCTATTTATTAAAGAAACGTCCATTGTACATTAAAGGGGTGTTACTTTGAAAGCCAAAAGACTCGTAACTTCCATTTCCTCCATCAATGAGCATTCAATTCCATTTATGCAAAGATCATTATAAAATGAAGATGGAGGGAAGAATCAAAGAGGGGAGAAGAACAAGAAAAGAGAGAAGAAGAAGAAAAAGAGAGACAGAGACAAGAAAAAAACATATTTTTATTTATTTTCACAGAAGCATTTGTGCTTGAGTGTATCAATTTATCAAGGAACATCGTTTGTATTGCTAATCTAATTTTAGATCCTTTCTATTTCTCCTTGTTATTGATTTATATTGTTTTATCTATGGAGGAGTAGTTTAATATTGCTTGGGTATTGTGGATCCTTGATTGATTTCATGTGATTCCTTTGTTCTTAATTTCAAAACGTATTGATTTTATTGTATTCTATAGTTTGCGCCTAAAGAATGAGTCTAATTGGATGGTGTATCCCATTGGATTTATGTTTGATTTTTGTTAAAAATAGACCGAGAGGTTGATTTAATGAATAGATCTAAAGCTATTGATGAGATTGCTCATAATCACCTAGAGATAGGGATGGTGAAATCTTTTTTCACTCGTTTTGAATTCATCGGTTTGGTTTTAAAATGAAAGATTCTTGTTCTTTATGCAAATTTAAGTTGATAATAGTCAGGAAGACATTTCGGTAGTTTGGCTTAGGTTTAGGTGCTTTTGACTTTGAGAGAAGTATTAGCATAATTTAGTGAATCCGATGGTTCAATAATCAATACAACTTTTTGAGAAAATTCTTGAGTCATATGAATAGATCTTAGGTGAAGCATGACCCAAGCAACTTTGTGAATTGATATATCCTTTTGTATGCTTGCTGCGAAATCTGTGAATATTAGATTTAGTTTAGTTTTTATGTATATAAAACCAAATCTGATTTTTTCGGCTTGATAATAGGAAAAGAGTGAGTAGAAGTACTCATCGTCTTCTCTAGGAATATGACCTAGATCATTTCTCTATGCTACATCTGATGGTGCGCTTGCCCTGTAAGACCATAGTTGAAAAGAAAAACGATTTAGAAAATTTATAAATTTAAAACTTGGTCTTTTGAATCTATCAAATATACAATGTGGAGTTGATATTACATTATCTTATTTGTTTGCTTTACAAGAATCTTTACATAATAAGAATAAGAAAGGAAAAAAAATGTAAAAATATAATCCAATCGGTAGGGCAGTGCGGGTCAGGACCATGACCTTATAGGGGTGGCTTTAAGTATTGCATAAAAAACTCTATAGGTTGCGGATCAAGTTTGGATGACCCTATAGGGGATCGGGTCAGGTTCGGGTCTTATATGACCCGTCCCAAACTCGCCTCAGTCGCATCCTTATGCATTACAGCAAGTTGGAGGTTGATTGGATGGGAAAAAGCTATGGTGGAACACCTGAAATTTTGCTAGAACCAAAATATATATCATTGTACAATGTGATTATTGAAGGTTTTACATTTTGAAGGATAGCAAATTGGGAGCGGCACCCACAACCTAGTGCTTCTAAGATTACAACATAGATCATAAAATTAGGTATGATTATGTGATTTCTTCAACACTAACCGAGATTGTAAGCGTACATAAGGAAATTTGTATAATATAATTTATGAGCCAAACTCAAATTACCAAAATTAACTTTAAACTCATTATTTGGATTGGATTAGTGACAGGATTCAAATAGTTACACCTAATTTGAGGTAAATTAGAAAGTTTTAAATTAGTAGGTTCGGAATAGGATTAGTTAGAAACTATCATGCACATTTTTAATATTTCTCAACAAGATTAAGTATCAACCAATCACGAGCTCCTAATCGAGTTCAGCAATAAATATATAGCGTTATTTTTCATTGCGTCAAGGAAGACTCAAACTATTAAATTGGGTCATTTCCTTCTTCTAGTGGAGATTGACTTACAAGTGCACTTGGTGCCTAATGGTAAAAAAGTATTACACTAACTAAGGAGCAGAAGTCCATTAGGTTACTAAACCCTATTCAATATTATCCATTAATTATCCATGAAATCTAGTGAAGTTTATTGTTTGTCTTTCATTATAAATACATTAAGCCCAATAAACCTTTCATAAAAAAGAAATCTTGAGAGGAATCATGGGACTACGACAAAATAAAAGGGATGGAATATAAGCACGGGATCAATTTAAAAGAGCTCTCCAGCAAGGAGAGACCCAAGAATACAAAACAAGTCTACATAAGTTGAGCTAAGCTTAACAAAAGGCTAACCCAAGAGACCAAATAGATTGGCGATCAAGGTTGACCAATCGAGTCATTGAGCATGTGGGTTTCATGGTAGGGTTCATCTATGATGGAGATTTTCACCCATGTTGATGAGTTGTTCTCATGTCTTTATATTGCATCCTTTTATTTTATTTTAGTTATTATTAAGACTGAAATCGTCTAATATCTTTATATTGTTTTATAATTTTTCATGCCATATGTTTTCCATTATGTTGTAGGCTAATCTTAAAGTCATGTTTAAGCCTATAATTAAACCAATCAAGTTATGAGTTGTCAATTCAGTTTGGTAATCTATTTTCAATATTAAAAACTTATGTAATTGAGACCCTTTTGAACATTAAGCGAAATTATTCTCTTTATTCTATTGCATTCTTAGCAAATTATATGTTAAATTGTGGCTTATAATTCATCGATCATGTCAAATTATGATTCTATTAACAAACTAGATCAATTCCATTAATTATGAGTAAATCGATTCAATGGTTTTGTCTATATCTTTCATATTTAGTTTATATCATATACCCATAAAATGCCAAAAAAATTCTTTTTATCTTATGAACACAAATCACAATTTCATAGAATTCCAATTAAATTGCAAGCTATATCAAGTGACCATTAGTTTGGTATCAAAGCAGAGATCGTACACCTTATAATATGTATTAGAAGACCAAACGAAGATCAAGATAGTGTCTCAATATTTAGTGATTATTCAAGATTATAGTAGGATAAATTTTAGGCATTAAGGCATAAAGATGATGAGGAAAATGGTGTAAACATGGGTGTTGATGAAGAACTGATGTGACATATGTGTACCAAAACAAAGATGTTAATTGAATAGTAATCCATAAGGCAAAATAAGGGAAATGCGAAGGCATAGGTGAAAGACATTAAGACATTGATGATGAAGGTTTGTACTAGATTATTTTAAGTGAAAAATGTTGAATGAATTGTAATCCTTAAATCAAAGAGTATGGAGGAGGATGTTAAAGATTTTGAGACATTAATGATGTTGTATGAGATCAAGGAATCTTTTAATGAATACATAGTCAAGTTCATTAATGGGATTAATAGTTGAATTGCAATAATATCATATAGGGTTAAGAGGCATAAGAGGTAATGTTCGTGGAAATTTTCTAATCATTCCCATAAGCCAGATGATACAGGTGAGAGAAATGACACTGAAAAGAGGGTAAAGCAAGATAGTCACAAGGGAAATGCACTTGAGGTGAAAGAACATGAGCAAGTACAACAAAAGAGAATGGAACACTAACGTTACGTTAATTTGCTGGAATGAATTAAGGTTGGAAAATAATAGCAATTTCTTTATTTTACGATTGAGAATATTCTTGGAAAAAAGAAAAATATATACTTTTGGTGAGGAATAGTAATTTCTCTAGTAAAGGGGAGAAATAGTTCCTTATTCATTAAATGAAATAGACATTACTTATGGTAGAATATTTTACAAACCAAATGAATAAATAGGTATTTTGCAATAATAAAGGCAAAATAATAATTCTATTCCAGTAAACTGCATAAAACATAAATATTTTAAGTTCTTAAGTCATAGGCATATAGCACCCTATGTCTAAATAGGAGATTTATAATATTAAAAGAAGGGGTGATTAATAGTAATGAAGAAGAAAGGAAGGTGGGAGCAAACAATAATAAAGATCCGGCCAATAGTTTGCCATCTAACAAACATTATGGGGATTATGTGTTAATATCACAAATATGTCTTTGAAAACCATTTAAAAAGCTAATCCTGAGCAAATAAGTAAAGAATTTGGTATATAGGAAGTCATGCTTGGCTAAAATTAATGGGGTAAATGCACTAATAGGACTTTTGTGAAGTTAGTTCCTAAGTTAAGATTATAAATTCCATAACATCCTAAACCATATGCACTTCATTGGCTGAATAATTTGAGGGGTCGTATATGTTCACAAGCATGTGTACCCATTTTTGTTGGTGATTATACCAGCGTTATTCTTTATAACATGGGTATCATTAATGTTATTCACTACTAGGATGACCATGATAGTATAATTGTAAATAACATTAATGTAATGTATTTATCATGAATTTAAATATTTTTTTCACAATTATTTAGTGAACATTAAAATACTCATTATTGCACAAAACCAGTTGATCACACATAATAATTTAAATTAAATTTATAATGCATCTTAATAATCGTAGATCGTGAATCATCACTAAATGTAAATATTTATTGTAATTATTAAGATTGAATTAAACATATTAATCAGAGCATGTGAACTGTGATGAGTAAAACTCAAAAACAAGATTTGAATTGTAGTAGGCACAAGAGAGATTTGAAGACATAAAATGTTTGGTCTTATGTCTTCATTTTTTCTATATGTAACTAAAACTAATACTGAATTTCTTGTTTTCATCAATTATTTAAAGTTTTATTAGTATAATATGTAAATCTATAATTTTTACAAGTGGATTTACATTGGTTGTAGAATCTTGTGATTCTACGTTCAAAGTCTACATTTTGAATCTATGAACCCTCTGACGATTCTAGATAGAATCTAAAGTTTGATAACCATGCCCATATGATGAGTTTATTCTATAATATTATATTAAGTTCTTTTATATTTTATTTTAGTTATTATTAGAAACAAAGTCTTTTAATATCTTTATAATATTTTATATTGTTTCATGCTATTAGATTCCTATACTATCATAGGTCGACCTTAAGATTATGTTTGAGCTTATAAATAAACCAGTCAAGTTATTAGTCATCAATTCATTTCAGTTATTCTATTTTCAGTAATGAAAACTTGTATAGTTTAGACCCTTTTGAATATTGAGTTAATATATTTTCTTTAGTCCATTGCATTCTTATTAATATGTGCTTAGACTATGGCAAACCTATTGATTAAATCTTTTGATTCTACTAACCTCTTATTGTAGTGTTATAATTCGTAGATCCCATCGAACTATGATTCCATTTATGGTTTAGTTTGATTTCATTAATTGTGCGTGTTATCAATTTAATAATTCCATCCATATCATTTAAGTTTAGTTCATCTCCATATGCATATAAAATATAAAAAATATTCCTTTTATTTTGTGGACCACAAATCAGAATTCACCATAATTCCAATTGAATTGCAAACCTTATCAAGCACGCATCAAATCTCTAATTCTTTCAACTTTGGTAATGAAATAGCAAAGGAACCTATTAAGGCTATAAAAAAGTCAAGCTGTCCATGAGCTATTTGATTTAGGCCTGTTTTAACTCAATTCAGCGTGAGCTTGTTAATAAATGAGCCAAGCTCAAACTCTAATCTAACTAGTTCTACATGCTAAGTTATGAACAAGCTTATTAAGGCTCACTAGCAGGCTTATTAGTTATATATATATATATATATATTATATGTATAAAATATACTTAAAACAAAAAAAAAATTCTTAAAAGATATATATACATAGATAGTTAACCTTTATTTGCAGTTCAATCATCTTTGTATATTTATTTAATTTATATATTTAACATCTTGGATTTTATTTTCTTTAGTAAATGAGTCAAGTTTGAGTTTGAAATGAAGCTTGTTTAATTATACGAGCTAAGCCTGAACCTAAAATTTAGGCTCAATAAAGAGCTTACCCCAAACTCAAACTCCATAATTTTAAATTAATTGAGCGCAAGTCTCCAACCAAGACTTATTTGAGAGGAAGGTTGTGTTTTTGGGTCTCATCTTTAGAATAATACTACTGCTAGCTCACCCAATAAGTTGTGTCTTTCTTCAAACCTACAATAGGTTTAGTATTAGAGCATAACAATCCCGTAATTGATACAAAAGACTTCATGAATGCCTTTTGGTTATTTAACTTATGATTGGTTTGAACGGTCCTCGACAGCATTGTCAACCCCATTTAAGCATGCACCATAATAACATGATGGGATATTCACATGGTAGGGAAAGACAATCTAGTAGAAAATGCACAACCAAAGATACACACTTGAGTTATTTCAAGAGAAACAATAAATGAGGAGCGTATGTATCTCATACCGCCATATCTAAAGCATCATAGAGTTTAGAGAAGGAATAGAAGAAAATCGTCCAGGTGAAGAACCCAGACAAACAAGTACAATAAACCTGGGAAAAAATATGGATAACGAGACTAAAAATTCATCATGAAACTATAATTTTATAAAAAGACCAAAGAATCTTATAGGCTTATTGTAATAAGCCAAGATGCAAGCCACAATTCTAGAAAGTCCACAAGCAAATTCCATAATTTGGCCTACACAAACAATATAAGTCCTTATACAATGTCGAAGAAAAGTCAAATAATATCCTAAAACAAAATAGAATACTCTCGTTCTCAACATAACACTTCTCGAATACTCTACACCAGAAAAACCCTAGATATGAGTATTTACATCAGAAAACATCAAAGCTCACTTAATCAAGAAGTTGATCTCTAGAGTGTTGTAATCTCCTTCCAAACTGGTACAAAGATTTGTAGTTCTTGAACTCTCGACACTTTTGAAACGACACAGATCTTCTCAATCACTTAACATGAGCAAGAAACTTCTTCAATCCACAATAAATCCCCTTTATAGACTTGATTTCATTTCTCTGCATGTATAGACTGTAGTATTACCAATGAATTTAAGCTAGTAGTATTTAAATCGAAGATCTGTTTTAACTAATTGTGTGTATTGTGATAAGTATGAGGTACAAGAACCACTTATTGGATTTGAGTTCCAACAACTCCAAGATCTCAAGAATGAGACTCAAGTACTAAAGATGTTCTTCCTCTTTCCCAATGACTCCTTTTATATATTGATTGTTATGAAACTTTCATTGTTTGATACTGGAAAAATTGTTATTTTAGTTGCTATTGTTGATGTCTCTAATATGGCATGTAATTATCTATTGCTGGAGTAATTTGTTATTGTGGTCCTCTCGTGTATTCTTCTAAACATATGGACTTTTTGATCATTTATTTACTGTCACTATTAGACATATCGATTTCCTCCTACCTTGAAAACAACCTTATCGTCATGTTTGAAATTCGATGTTGGATGATATCTCTATCAGAACTGGTCGCAAATGGTGTTTTGATGATAGTGTTTTCCAATAGGTTGTAGAGTGACTTAAGACATGATAATTGAGATGTATTTGAACCTTCTAATGCCATTCTAGTATAAAATAACATGTCCCATTCTTTATGGTACTCAAGAAGGTTCCTATAACATGTGGTCACCATAGACAAATGACCCTAACAAACTGTGATGAGTTTGCAAAGTTGTGATTTTGCAAACACCAAGTGTGTCAAGTTACAACAAGACTCATCCTTTGTTTGTCTACTGATTTATGTATATGAAGTTGAGTTGTCCATATACTAGAATGTAAATGAAACCACATCCTATTTTGAGTGCCTAAAATAGAGTACACAACATTTGTGATGTTTCCTAGCTATCTGATTCTTAAAAATTTAATTGTAGGACTAAATGACCAAATCTGAAATGCCTCAAAGGGTACCCTAAACGTGGCAGTCTGTCATACATAATATTAAAGCCTAGGAATGACCATCTCAGTCACACGAAGGCTCCCATACTATGTACAAGGTATTTAACACATGTAGGAAACACATCGGAGTGATACATTTTATATTGATACAACTCGAGTAACAATGTAAAGAAAATATGATTCACTATACTTCAATTACAATTCATCAAAAGATATCACTACATAAAACTATTACAAGACAATTCACAAAACCTAGCTAATATCTTCAAGTATTCTTACTTCCTACCGGAATCCGAAGTCATATTTGGCTCCAACCATCTCGGTCCCCACGTAGCATTCTCACATCAACTTGTTTATTCAAACATCTATTAGAGTATAAGTTATACTAGCTTAGTGAGAGTTCCCTTAATTTTGTACCATAACAAGCAAGTTATAAATCATCCATATGTTATGCATGAACAAACACATGAGCAGAAAATTATATATGGGTATCTGGAACGGATTTATGCCCTCTGTATCTAGGGTTAGGGATGGTATTGAAAGTCTACACGATCTGCTGCTAGTCCCCAAGCCCCCCAGGCTCATAGCAATCGACTCGGCTAGGCTCATACATGAAATGCATCCCCAGTGTGCGTTAATTCCCTATGAATGAACTCTGATACCGGGTCTCATTCTCTAAACGTGACCTCGGACCATACCGATCGACTTGCGTAGGAGTATCATGCTACCAAATGCAACTTAACCGATGCGATGCATGACCAATTTATCTTTGCTTAGGTCAAATTATTCATACATTATTTAGAGTGACCAACTAATATCCTACACATAAACAAAACAACATGAACAGTGCAGTTATCCAATCGATTCATGCTTTCGATATGCTTTAGTATTCTTTAGCATATATATATCAAAGTCTCATTATCTATCCCATCCCATTCATATCGTTTTTATCTTGTTCCTATAATTCTAATGCAACTAGCTACAAGTACAAACAAGGTAACAAAATAAGAGGAAAACTCACATGTCCATTGGACTCCGGTCTTTTAATCGTAATGGTCGAGTGACAACGAATCCTCAAAAGCAAAGTTACCTAAGGAAAAAAATACCTAAATGAGTATTTCAACTCAAAACTAATCCATTCTATCTCATACAGACTATCAAATTCGTAATTCTCGTCATACGAGGAAGTCCAACTTAAAAGGCCATAACTTAGTCATTTTAACTCGGAATTTAGCAAATTATATTCCGATTTTTATCTACTTCGAAAGATCTATCTAATTCTAATATCATATTTAAGTTTTGAAAACTTTTAATCTTTGAAAAGATTTGATCAGTAGCGAAAATAATTTTAGAAAATTGATTTTGTGAAAGTTCATGAAGTTTCTACTATCCAAAGCAAGTATACATGCAATATGAACAAGTTACTATCATAAATGATATGTCATGAGATATAAATGTACATGTTCTTGATGATATTTAATAAAAGAAATTTTTAAAAAACTTTTTCCTTGTAAGACTTTATGAAAAATCAACTTAGATAGGCTAGTCTTGTATTCTTGATAATTCCCACTTGTTTTTAGAAAAATTCCTTGAAGAAAATTTATTTATTCTTGTTAAAATTAAGTCCTCATTATGTATATTCCTTAAGACCTTTTTTTTTCAATAAAAATTTTCATTTTACACTCTGTAAACATGTTTTTAAATATGGTTCATCCCAAAATTCGAATTTTGTAAAAATTATTTTGGTGGTGATCCCTTTAAGTAAACTCATTTGATACTTAGAAACTTAAGGCTCAACCATACTTAGCCACTAAGGACTTTATTTCTTTAATAAAACTTTTATTATGAGTTTGGAAAGTAAGTGTTTTCATACCATTACTCCATTATTACGAATTTCTTAAAATGATAAACAACTCACATTTTCCTACTTTATTTCTACTCCTTGTTCTACATGTTTTTCTTAGCAAATCTCATCTTAACTTAGAAAAATCTTTACTTGATGATATCTATGACCTATACTCTTCATTTTTCATATAAAACTCAAGTTTTGGAGTTGGTAAAAGGGTTTTTAAGGCATGGTCTTGAAACCATCCGAATTGCACAAGGTTATAATAAAACTCAAATTTTATACTTTGTAATCTCTTCCTATTTTGAGAATCTCTATTAGTAGATCTACCATTTACTTATCAAAAACATCTCCTATGGATACCTATTCCATAGCCTTTCATTTTTTAAACAAATCCTTCATTTTGATGTTGAAAAATGGGTTTCCAAAATTGGTCTTGGTTGAGATCTGAATTTCAAAATTTGTTTTTGGACATATCTTTTGATAAATCCATCTAAACTTATGAAAATTCATCCTTACATATCTACTTAAGAGCCTTCCATATCTTGAATAAAAACTTCATTTTTGAGTTGGAAAACATGTTTTTAAGTTATGCCTTTGTTTAAATCCAAAAATAGAATTTTGTTTTGAAAAATGATCTTTGAAAATCATTTGAACCATATAAAATGAAGTCTCGATGATATATACCCATTAAGCCATTATTTTTAAGTAAAACTTCCATTTTGACACTTGGAAAGTGGTTTTTAAATATGGTCTTGCCTAGATATGAATTTCACCATTTTGTTTGAGTTCAAAAAAGATCTATACTTACTATGAACATAAATATAAAAGAAATCCATGGTAGTAAGCTATAAACTCATAGATCTAACATAAACATGATCAAAGTTCATAAAAGTTAGATCTACAAAATATAACCATTATTAGCAAGAAAATAATAATATTACAAGAGAATAATCATGGATAAGATGAGTGTTTCATTTTGGCATCATCATCCTTAGCTTTTAAGCTTATGGAAAGTCATTTGATGCATGAAACTCTCACTATACTTTACCTACATCAACTATGGAAGCTTTGGACAAGAGTTTTACTAAAGGATCTTGAAAAAATATGTGTGGGGGCTCATTTATTGAGTAGGGGCAGCAAGTGTTCTGGCAAGAACAAGAACAAGAACAAATGAAGAGAGAAAGAGAGGAAAATAGAGAGGAAAAATTGCAAGAATGATAAAGGGTTAATATGTGAATGAGAGAGGGTGTATAAAGAAAGATAGAAAGAGTTTAAAGACACTTAAAATGAATCAAAAAAAGAAAAAAAGAAATGGCAGCAAGGATATCCTCATGGCTGGCGTGATTTTAGAAGAGAGAGAGGGAGGGAGTTTGGTTGGTTTTTGACTTGAAATTGTAATGTGTAATTAATGTGTATGTGTTGCTTCTTAAAGAAGGATTAGAATAGATTTATTTTAATCAAATTGGAAGTATTTCAAAGGAAAAAAGGCAGCAAAAGAGGTCAAAAAAATCTGTCATGAAGTGTAGAAAGACTGAAGTGAAAAAGAAGTGATGTGTGAAAGGTGTACTATAGGTATGGGTTTGTAAGAGTACTTTCTTTATAAATAAAATAAAAATAAAAAAATAGAAAATGCATTCCAAATTTTTGTAGCAGAATTTTCATAACTAAAATAATATAATTTATTTATTTATTTTAGTGAATTATCAAATAAGTTACTGGTATGATCAAAATAAGCGAATATGAACTATAAATGATATTTTATAACTCGAAAAATTCTAAAAAGTTATTTTATGAAAATAAAAATATTTTCAAATATTTTATAATTATTAAATTAATTATTTTATTTTTTAGTATCGGGTCTTAAACAGAAATGATCCCGTAAAAACCCGAAACAAATAAAATTTTAGAAAAACATAATTTTTTATGATATATAAATATTATCTAAAATTAAGGGTTTATGAGAATAGTAAAATTTTGTAATGAATAGTAATGAATAGTGCAAAAGACTAGTTAATTACCAGTAGTAAAAAAATACGAATATATCGCAAAATAGATATTTCTAGTTATCGAAAAATTATAAACTATATTTTTGAAATCCTTATGAAAATCGAGTGTCACGGTATTAATGGTATATTTTTTATATCTCGAACCCATAAAACACGTTTTTCAAAGTTTGTATCCAAACGAGTTCGAAATAGGTCAAAAATTTACCAATATGATATTTTTAAGCGACTTTGTATTACTAAGAGCTACTCTACACACTTAAACCACACCTCGGCCTCTAGGGATAAGAGCAAGAGATTGCCGGACTTAAACTACTATATTCTATTATGGCTCCGAATGATTTTCTGGTTTAGATCTTTGCCAATTTAGAAACTGATGTTTTATGTTTATACAACATATTTAATTTGAGAAATTTACTTTAAATTTTATTTTTGTAAGTATTTAATATCTCTTAACGTTTTTGGAATTCCTGAATTGGGTTTTATTTTCGAAGGTTAATCGTTATTTACTTTTTAATAATTTGTTTTTGAGTTCTATATTACCCGATTTTTACAAGTCAGAGTTAAATATAGAATTTGTCATACGTAGTGGTTTTGGATTTATAGACTGTTGAGTTCTTATTTTATTTTTAAGGATTCTCATTTTCTCAAAATTAAGAAATTTCTAAATTCGTTCGTGATTTAAGGCTAGTCAAAGTTCGGTTTTAATTTGAAGTCATTTTTAGAGTTTATTTTCGATGTTTATTTTGGAATTATTTACTGAAATTTTCTAGGTCTTACAAAATCTCATTCCATATCTTGTAGTATAATAATGGCAATGATGAGAGGATAGTACGGATAAAACAATGGCTACTTAATTTATGGTGAAAAACAAAATTGCTAGCAGTAATCGTGTTGTGATGAAAACAATCCCCTTGAGAGTCAAAATCAGAGACATTGATCTGATAATGAAAGCTAAAGCAATGTATAGTGAAAAAGAATCCTTCAACTCATCCCAATCTATGGGCATGACTGTGGTAGTTTTTCTTTGTATTGATGACCTCACTTGTGTGTCCATTATATCATCTTATAGTGCCCCTAAGTCTTATGTACTTTGCATTGATAGTCATGTTCCTCCATCAAAATAAAGGCTGTTGTTATATCATCAGTATATTTTTGTGTGACATTTTGAGATTCTTGAAAACTTATTTCTACTTGTTCAATTCTATCCCTTTCCTTTGAAATAGAATTTTGTGGAATACCATCCTAAAAATTTCCAATTCGAATCTTAATGCCACTAAAAAGAATCCCATATAGATGAGAGTTTATTTGTTGACATCACTTAAACCATCCAGGTGCATCCTTTCATTGCCAATGACACTAGATTCAATCTATATTGAGTGACACATGATGAAAATCAAAATATTGATTAGCTTTAAGGATCCATTATTCGAATCTTGACCGAAAATGTTAGGAATTCTAGGTTGTGCTTGTATGTATGAAAGTGATTCACTACAACATCGTAAAAAAATGACGAACTGTAAAAGCTACCAGACATTCCATATCGTGTCTGATTTTATGCTTCTCCTTTTTCGTTTGCTTTTGAACATACTACACTACAAGTTCATATTATCTTCACACTATCAATTTTGTATTCAAGGCATTAAACTTTTCATTTAATTTTTTAATTTGTTTAGAATGAACAAAAAACTTTCTTACAATCTCATACTCTTGTTTCATCCAGCATTATAGGTATCATCAACAAAATCAACAAGAATCAACTAGGAGTCGAATTCAAGATGAGAGCACCAAATTGATAGGTTTATTATAATAAGCCAAGATGCAATCCCACAATTCCAGAAAGTCCACAAACAAATTCCATAATTTGGTCGACACAAACAATATAAGTCCTTGTATATTGTCAGAGTAAAGTCAAATAATTTCTAAATACAAAATAGAACACTGTTGGTCTCAACATAACACTTCTTGAATACTCTACACAGGAAAAGCCCTAAATCTGAGTATTTACATCAGGAAACATCAAAACTCACTTGATCAAGAAGCTGATCTCCAAAATGTTGTAATCTCCATTCAAATTAGTACAAAGATTTGTAGTTCTTGAACTCTCGACACTTTTGAAACCACACAAATCTTCTCGATCACTGAACATGAGCAAGTAACTTCTTCAATCTACAACAAATCTCCTTTATAGATGTGAGTTCATTTCACTGTATGTATGATTTAGTATTACTAATGATTTTAAGCTAGTAGTATTTGAATGAAGATCCATTCTAATCTTGTGTGTTTGTGTATTGTGATGCATGAGGTACAAGAATCACTTATTGGATTTGAGTTTAGCCATAGTTGTCAAATCGTGATTTTACTTATAGATTTTATGAGTTTAAGATTTATGAGGCTCAGATATGACTATGATGTGTAGAATGATTTTTTGTAGAAAGTTACATTTCATCGATTATATAGGTAAACTTAGTAGAATTTACGTTTCTAACCGAGTTTACCGATTTTACCAATTTGAGTCATATAAGCTAAAATATAAAAAAAAAAAAAAATACATATATTTTTACAAGCTCATCAATACTAGGATAAAACATATTTCTCATTTTATTTCAATTTGTTTTCACAACTCTTCATAATTTTGCCCTCCCTCCTTGCCCCACACCCAACTTCCTGTTCTATATTTATGGAATTCATTAAAGTGTGTTATAACGTAAAGTTTATGATAAGAGTATTTATTTCATTTATATAATTAAAGAATTTAACATATATTGAAATGTTTAATTTTCTTTTAATTCATAACTTCTTTCAATAATTTAATTTTGACTTATTCGTTATTTTTTTTTTTTATAAATTTTTAGAAAATATATCTTAATTTCGTCATTTTTTTACATTATATTATGTGTATCAAGTTTTTTTTTTTTTTAATTTCTATAAGATATCTATAGTTTTCAAAATATTGTATATGTTGTAAAAACTTACATTTCTTTTTCGATTTACATTCTGATTCTACAAACTCTTGACGATTTCATAGAATCGGAGTTTATCAACCTTTGTTCCAACAACTCCATGATCTCAAGGATGAGATCAAGTACAAGGATGTTTTTCCTCTTTTCTAACAATTTTATATACTGATTGTTATGAAACTGTCGTTGTTTGATACTGGAAAAATTGTTATTTTAGTTGCTATGTTGATGTCTCTATATGCATATATTATTTCTTTGTTGGAGTAATTTGTTATTGATGTCCCCTCGTGTATTTTTCTAAACATATGGACTTCTTAATCGTTCATTTACTTCCACTATTGGACGTCAAAATCTAGAAGTGAAAGGAATGGTGAAAGCAACTATCACATATCTTGAAAAAATAAAAAAAGAAAAAACTCGTAATGATCTTGGAGGAGAAACAAAATGATTCAATTCGTGTATTTTATGATCACATCTAATCTTGTTAGTTAATCCATGGTCGTCCATCACAAAGTTGTTAATTTCAGTATGCGTAAGAACAAGAGAGTCCAACATTTTCAGATAGATTAAGGAAAAAGAAGCTTGTGAGACCATCAATATAGCGAAAGATGTTATGATATCGATTATAAAGTGGATGAAGTGTGATGGATTATTTTTAGGTCGAATATGTCTAGTTTTATGATGCATGCATGCATGATGTATAGTCGTTTTGACATTGAAATTACATACAATTGGTATTTAGTAATTATGAATAACCGCAAGTGATTAATTAAGATGAATATAAAATTTGATGAAATAGCCAAAGCATAATATATATGTGTGTGCCAATTTTCGATAACTTTTGTCCAATATGATGCGTAGCGAAAACACTTTTGAGCCATCTTGATGTTTTATAGTTTACGAAAACTTAAACATTAATGACGTGCAGTTATAAAGATTATTTAAAATTCAAGCAACAAATCCAAGCCCTTTGAAGTTGCCAAGGAAACAATTCGTATGACAGTATATTACACATTAGTGCAATATGTATAATACGTACAATGTATAATATAGTACGCCTAGTATAGTGTTTGATTTTTTCTTATAAACATTTTTTCAAATTAAGGATGTGACTTGACGACATCAACTTGTTGGAGTGTCTATATAGTTGGTTATTATAACCACAAGTAATAAATCTATGCTAATAAGAAATCCATACAACAGTAGTTGAATAGAAAATTATATTACACGGGAACGAGAGCCATGCAAGTATGGCCTTCTCTTAACCATGGTACAACAAATATCCATTTCCGAGATCGTCGGCGGGGGGTTCTTAATCTTGAGATCCTTATGGATGATGTGGTTAAAATTTTTAAACTTTTTAAATCCTTATGAGGTTCATTCATGATATTTTGTTATTTATATAAAAAAAAAATATCATATTAAGGTGGGCGAAACTGAAGGACGTTTGAAAAAGCTTACTACTATATCTGGATTAAAGGAAGAAAAAAGGAAATGACTTCCCTGATAAAGGAGGAAGGAATGAATTCAGAGAAAAAAACTTATATTTGGACCCAATAAAAACAATCTTTTAGAGAGTAAGTTAAATGAAAAGACCATTATACCCTTAAAAAACAAATACATAATTTCAAGATATAAGGATTTTATTTTTAACAAAATAACAAAATTATTTTAGTAACTTCCTTTTTACTTTTTTTTTTTTTTTTTTTCATTTTTTTCTGGTAGACAGAGACGTAGAAATTCAAAACAATACAAGGTATTGTTATTCCTGATTTTATGTCGGAATCAGAAATTAATTGATTTACATATGTTAATCATATAGTTGTATACTCGTAGCGTGAAATAATTGCTTGGCAACTTTATGGACATTGTTATGTGTGCAGTACTGGTTTTATAAACTCAGATGGGGTTGTTGTAAGATTTGTCATATTTCAAGACTAGTAATCACAGACATGACGAGTACCCACAAATCTTCTATGAGTTATGATAGATTATCGGGCAGTTTTGAGATTACGAATGGAAATCCAAAATCCAAACTCAAAAAAGTGATCTTGCCATTGAGGGATGCTGATCAAAATTACAAGGCAACGTTGTGTCAAATCAACAACCATTTTCATCTTGTGCTGTTTGACTGAAGTTATAGACAGAAACGTGTATATACTGTTTTTCTCAGATCCATAACCTTTCCATGTCATTTGGAGCCTACGCAATGAGGAAAAAGAAAAACAAGACATATTTTCTACCTTCTGATTAGTCTTTCTACTACAAAGAAGAATGGAATTAAGTAATTGCTGGTTAAAGGGCATATGGTGTCTACGACAGGGTCCTTGGATTATATTCTACATGGAAGGAAGACATGTTCAGTGCAGACCATCGACGAAGGACCTTTCTATGTAAGGGTGGTTATGAAGCAACAAGCGTCATGAAGCCAATCCAACAGGCGTAACTCATGCACGGAGGGTTGCAACATTCTGAGTCAATCCATCCACTGCCTCCTCGTCGGCCTCAAATAGGTTCCTCTATTGCTAACCAAGCAGAGGCATCAGAAACAAGTGAGAAAAAAGCCAAGCATAGGAGAATTTCCAGAAACAAATGGCTAAAACAACGGAGGGAGGTGGAGGGATACAGGAGAAGGTAGCAGCGTTAGGACCAGAGGATAATGCAAATGCAATGGAATTTGGAGAAGCAAACCAGAAGGAAAAGAAAAAAGCCTTACAAATGAAGAAATGACAATTGACAGCTAAAAGAAGGAATTTACTTGTTATTAATATATAAGGTCTAAACAAATTCAATGGACTTTGTTTCAAGAGAAATTGTCAGATTAAACAAATAAAGAAACGGAAAAAGTTGGAAAAGGCAAGTGTCATGCATAAAACTAGCTAAATTTTTCAATTTTGTGACAGACCATGAACATTCAGAGACTATATATGTTGGTATTTCCATTTTAGCCATACATACATGCAAGTAAATACTTACATTTGAGGTCTCAAAAAATCCAAACATTAAACTGATGAGAATGTTTAAACAATTGCAATAATTATCTTTACAAGAAAAAATGAACAATTTTCCCTAAAGAAAGTTCCGGGCTAGGATTTTTCTAATCGAAATGAGACCTGCACCAGTTGAAAGAACAATCATTTGCATATGCATGAACACAATAACTGCTTCATTATTGGGAATAAACGAGGGTGAAATAAAGGATTGTTGAAGCGACATCGATACTGTAACCCTAATATCAACCTTTCATATATTCAAACAAGATAAAAAAATAAGAATACTGCATGTATATATCAATGCACAGCTGAACATTCAGACCAAGAAACAGCCCTCGTATGGAGCAGCAATTTGAGGTAGAAAACTTAATACCAGTAATCTGTTATTGCCCTATGTGACTTTTACAAATGACCACAGCACATTCTTAAAGCTACCTCTGCTGGTTTTCCAAACTCAATACTTGGAAGCTAATGCTGGCACTCTTCAAGCTACGAGCACCAATGCTCGTTTTTCTGGGCCATTTGCATTTCTGAACCATCAGATTGTTTGCGAGGACTGTCAAGAGTAGTAGCAATGGATGCAGCAGTCGTTTTTCGAAATCATTATTTAGCGCACTGGCCTCATTCTTCGGTTGGCAAACTCTTTCCCTGTAGGCAGTACAAATAAAAGCACATTAGTTATCTCATAAAAATAGAAGCTTCAATCATCAAAAGACTACACCAACTACAACTAGAAATTATGAAAAAAGAAAATAAGTAGAAGAGGAAACTACAGTGAAGAATGTACTTCAACAGGAGAAATTGGAAGAAAACTGTGAGCATTAGTTTGCAACCATTTGAAGTCTATGCAAAGAATTAATTGAGACCTGTTCAGGAGCACAATGAATTGCATGTGAGACATACCTGGGCAAGGAAGCATGTTGCCGTTGGAGTGGAGAGCTTTTTTCACTTTACCATAATGCTCTCAAGATGAGCAAACTGCCGCTAAATCGATCGACACCACTGTGACATGACAGATGAGGTCATATACGTTACAAAAAACTGAAAGTTACATCTGATTTGAACAATACAGTTTGAGATGCCTAAAACCTCATGTTCCAAAAAATCATGTTCATATATATGTCAACATGCCTAAAACCTCCTGTTCCAAAAATCATTAAAAGTTCTGCCAGCCTACTATATTCTTTGCAAAAGATTTTAAAGCCAAAATCACGGGAGCAAAGCAAAATTGCACAGCTTTTATATGGAATTTCACATCCGCTACTCTATTAATCCATGGAGTCAAAACTATAAATTTTATTAATTATGTGAAATAGACATAAGCATTGAATATCAAGCAGCAAGAACACAGAAGGAGGCTGGAATGAATAAGCTCAGCAAATATATCAGCAGAACAAACACTTAATGAATTGCGTATAGCAATGCCAACCGAAAGAAATAATGCATTTTCTTGAGGTCTATATTCCAAATATTTCCACAATGCATGGGCACATCTATCTTATAGAAACACAAAACTCCAAGGGTTCATTGGTAATCAATTCAAAAAGAAAAGAAGGGGAAAAAAACTGCCTATGTATCACAAGTAATTAAGGGCAAAGTGTAGAAGTGTTACATGCAAAGAGCTCCTTGTGGCATTAGATAACACAAACATCAAACTAGCAAGTGTTCAACCAAAAGAGGGAAAAAGCCCAACCATATGTACCATCAGAACAATTTTTATTCATTAAATCAGAATTTCATGAAATAATTCCAACCTTAATGCATTTGAGAGAATATGCCATATCAGCAAAATCTACTGATGGACGTGCTCAACATAAAGACTTCAAATATTCCTGTTAATTAAAGGAATAATTGCCAAGTTTTATTGCATAAACCTATTGAAATCACCATACCTTGGGTACATAAAGCTTATTTGGTCCCCTCCACGAAGATATTCTGAAGCATCTGTGGATGATACTCTAGAATCTGTTCGTGCAAAGATAGGATGTCATGTTTGCAGTGAGGGTAATAGCTTCATGAAATGATGAACAGGTATGCAAACTATAGACCTCTCGGTAAATCAGCTCTCTGACATCATCTTTGGTCAGCTTTCTCCTCTCAAACTCAAACTCTAGCTTTGAAATGGCTTGCGTTGATGGTTCTCGTTCCACATTTGCCAAACCATAGAAGTAGGGATCAGCTAATGCCTGCAGCCAAAGAAGTCTTCAGCACAGTGATTAATTCAATGGTTCCAGCTAAAATATGTCTCACCAACCTCTTCAGCAGTTGGACGGTCTTTTGGATCAAATGCAAGCAGACGCTCCAACAAACGAAGTGCCAAAGGATCTGCATTTGGGAATTTCTGTGTGAAGGAAACTGATTGCTTCTTTCGCATGCTACTGAGATACCTCCTGGCCTTTTCATTGCGGATCTGTCAATAACAGAACAAGTAAATACTTTCCAAAAGGAAGGTATGTAATAGAAATGCAATAGTTACAAGAGGATGAGTGCTAAGTTAATCTTGATCAAAGTTATCAGTGTTAATCCTCCAAAATGAAATATAAGTCCTATTTGGTTATGTACATCAAACTAAACATTTGGGTGAATGTCAATTTAGGCTTGTGCCCTGTTTTTCCCCTCTAACTAAGGGTAGCCACATTGAAGACTTTTCAAAGCAAACTAAACTTTCTGATAGGAGAAATCTTAAATCAAACCAAACTGAACTGAACCAAAATTTTATCAAACCAATACTTTCAGTTTGAACCACCAAGTAAGTGATATTATAATTTATGTATGAAATACGATAATATGTCATGTATAACGTGTCTCGTGCATTTTATGCATCTCGTAATATATTGTATATGATATTGTAGATGATACATAAGATATCATCCATTCAGGTAACATTATTTGTGCTATATGGTTACATGTATACTATATTTCTAATCGTATGTTCATCAGCTATATTCCAAATTATACATCCAAACATATACTGTACATGTAATTATATGTAATTGTCCATAATATTATACAATGGTATAAGTAATTGTCCAGTTATGCTAGTTTTTTTTTTTTTTTTTTTTTTTTTTCTCTTTTTGGCCATTACAACTAGGGAGGGAGAAGACTAGTGGATATGCCACTAGGCTACAAGGCTATTGACTTGCCAATTATGCTTTATGCATGTAGAATAATGTACATAACGTTTCAATTTTTCACTTATGGCTTAATTTTGTTTCTTTTCATTGAAGATATCTCAAACCAAATAAAAAACCAAAAAGTCAAAAACAGTTTGGTTTGATTTGGTTTATGGTTTGAAATTTACACCCCTATGTCTGACTACCATATCCCTCAATAATTCACTTACTCCATCTCGCATTCTTTGATTATGGGGGAACTTCATATAATTTTCATTCCCGGTCATCATCTTTATACATATGTAAAATTGCAATTCATGGTACTGTTCAATTCAACACCACAAATGCATGTAATTACAATGCTTTGGAAAAAGGCAATGCAGCAACTGACATTTCCTTTATTCTTGTGCGTGTGCGTGTGCGTGTGCGTGTGTGTGTGTGTGTTTTTTTTTCTTTTTCCTTTTTGGGGTGGGCAGTGGGGTGGTGTTTAGCAGCAACCAACATTTTACTCAGGCCAATGTATGATAAGTGTGAGAAGGTAACTAACCCGTGCAACAGTCTCGGGTGGAGGACTGCCAAGAAAATCAGTCATGAGATCCAGCTGGTGCACCACATTTTTTCCAGGAAACAAGGGCTTTCCTGAAAGCATTTCTGCAAATATACATCCTATGCTCCAGATGTCTATAGCAGGGGTATACTGCATGTAGAAAATAAAAATGAGTATTTGCCCAAAATGCAATGACAATCCCCAACAGAAGATTAAGAATGGTTTACAACAAAAGGAATCTTCACGCACCAAGGAGTACCCTATACATCAATATGTCGTAATTTTAGAGAGTGTCATCCAAAAGCATATTAGCAAATGAGCAAAATGCATTCTGACTACACTCTATACACAGGAGTTAGAGCCTGTCACTTGTGGACAACTAAGGCTGAAAAAAAAAATGCAAAATACAGATTGATACCGAGACCCAAGAGAGAATCTATTAAAATAATTTGAGGACTACCACCTCACTTCAAAAGCAACCCATGTAACTTTCAGGTGGTAATACACTATGCCAGAATGCTGCAAATGATGTACAAATATATATCTATTTGCCAGGCAAATATGGGAGAATAAAACTAGCCGTAGGCATCGGAATGCACTTACTTTGGAAAAAGGAGCCACAAAGCTCTGGGGCTCGATACCATCTAGTCGCAACATAATCCTGCACAGAGTAAGGGGTCAATTCATATAGGTCAGTGAGGCTCTGCTCCCTACTAGAACATCATTCTTTTAAATATCCATCATGATTATAGCAAGAACTTCACATGTTATAAATAATTGTCAGTTCATCCATCGCAATTTTTATAGGAAGACGGACTGTACCGTCCAGAATATAGCTGATGGAGCATCATTGAAAGATACACGTGCAAGTCCAAAATCACATATCTTCAATTTACAGTCAGCATTGGCTAGAATGTTTTTTGGTTTCAAATCCCTATGGAATACATTGGCTGCAAGAAGTTAATAAATTGTTATAAAACAATGATGCCAGCTCCAACAACAACAAAATTCAAATTAATGAAAAATAGAGTTCTAACCTGTGTGAATGTACTTCAAGCCACGAAGAAGCTGGTATAAGAAAAACTGGTAATGCTCAGGAGTAAGATCGTCATTTGCCTTAATAACCTGGTGAAGGTCAGATTCCATCAGCTCAAAAACAACATATATATCTTTAAATTCTCGCCGCGATGGAGGAAGCATGATATGCTTGATTTCAACAATATCTGGATGGCGAAGCAACCGAAGGAGCTTTATCTCTCTGAGAATCCTAGTGGCATCAGATACATGCTCGAAGACATCATTAATCTTCTTAATTGCAACTCTTTCTCCAGTATGTATATCAATTGCAGAACCAACAACACCATAACTCCCTTTCCCAACAACTTCCTGAATTTGGTATCGACTAGCCTCACCATACTCAGTAAAAAATTCCTTTTCTAGGGCTCCCTGCATATAGCAGAAATTGTCAAATAAAAAACGGGTGATGACAGAAGAAACAGTTGAGGAAAATTGATCTTATAATTGACATGTTCTGGAAGATCATTTGAAAAGACCATGGTATGAAATAAATGTGCACTCCGCATATCCAACTTAAATCACATATGTTTTCTCTTGATTTGATCCTCATAAAACAACATCATAAGAATCTCTCTCCAACTTAGGTACAATAACCTTGATCAACATTTCAGATTTCCATGCCCCCTTAAACAACCTCCTTGGTTATTGATATGTGAGCAACCAAAAACTGAAAGCAATTAATGAACAAAGGTATGGCAACGATTTATCAACAAATGGACTGGTTTTCTCATGTAATATAGATAGAAAGAAGGTTACTGAAACAGTGGAGATTGAGCAAATAGAAACAGACTCAGAAATCAGTAATTTCTCCAGTTATAATAAGAATTTCTATCCATTGAGGATCTAACCACCATATTCTAAGAGATCCTCAAAAAAGATAATATAATAACTACCTCGATTTACCCTGACAAGCCAACAACATTAAATATAACAACATTGCCTCTGAGTATTGTATTCCTTTTGCAGTAACACATGAATATTCTATCTAGAAAATTCCCCTTCCCACTCTATTCCTTCATTTTCTCAGAAACCAAACAAGCCCCAACCACTTGCAAAAATACAAACTTTCAACAATGCAACAAGAAATCCGAACCACCCATCAAACAATTCAAGGCAATATACATATATATAATAAAGAATCAATAGATCGTCAAATGATACCCAAACGAAACCCCATAAATGCATGAAGAAATCCAAACGACGCATGACACTATTCATCTTAAAAAAAAAAAAAAAAAACCATGCCAAAACAGCACACTAGAAAGCGACAATAAGAGACAAGACCTTCTTATGAGGATCAAGAGCCATGTGACCAACAGCACCGTAGTTTCTCTTAGGAACTTTAATGAGACTCAAAGAAGAATAATCAAAATCGTCAATTAAAACTTCTCCTTCTTGTTGTTGTTGTTCTTCTGCTGGATGGTGTCTACTTGTTTTAGCTGTATTCAACGTTCCAGCGTGAAATTCGCTTGACCCATTATTCTCGTAATTGTTCCTTCCCTTACTAATAATAATATGACTATCAGTATTATTAATAATAATATTAGTATTATTGTTATTATTTCTATCAAGTGATAGAGCTTGGCTATTATAAGAAGTAGAAGTAGATGAGCGACGATGATTAAACCAGCGACGAACTCCGTCAACAATACCACCACTCCCCATATAATCTCTCTCTCTCTCTCTCTCTCTCTCTCTCTCTTTCCTTTTTTCTCTTTCAATAGATCTAAAAGGTTCTCTCCCTCTCTCTCTATACTTTCTATTTTTTTAAATTCTATTTTAAATTTTCATTAGGATTCCGAGTGTTACGGACAGACTGATACGGGAATGGGAAGGATGATAGGTCTTATAATTTGTTTTGATAAGATGTGATGTTGATTAAGTTGATGAGATGACAGACAGGGGAGTGGGGAGCGAAAGGTGCGCTGTACTACAGCCAATACGCGTTTGCTTTGCTTCTTTTGATGTTTTCTAATACTTCGAATACTAATAATGTTTTTCATTTACGGTAAAGGAAAAGAAATGGGAATAAACTCATGTCCATTCTTCGACCGTGGGGAATCTAAGTTTTTCTCTGTTTTTTTTTTATTCCCCTCTTTTTTTCAGCCACTAAAACAGCATTATATTGATATTAACCATGATCCAAGGATTACAAACCGAACAAACATCATCGAAGAAAGGCAACACATTTAAATCCTCTTCTAGGAGCTTCATGAGAGAGAATGGGGTGTTAATACACCAATCATAAAAATACATTTTCTTCCTATACCAAGAAGCTATCCAATCATTAAAACAAACTCAAAAGATATATGAGACAAATAAGAGAGACTAAATTTCCTGGAAAAAAGGCTCTGAGCTCCTGTATAGAGAAGAAGCCTTTCCATGAACAGCCAAATAAGAGCTAAGCAACCTATGTAGAAGATAATAAGATGATCTTGCATATTCTTTGTTACAATTTATGGTCCAATATGTAACTTTTATTGAAAAGAATCATGATTTTTAATTTAAATTACATAATTTTTCCTAGTGAGATGCCTTGATGGGAGGTTTCTATTAATGGTTCATAAGAAGTATGGTTCTCTCTCTGTCTTTTATATATAAGTGAAAACTAAAGGAAAATATTTTTTTTTTCATATTTTTTTCACATTCACTTCATCATAAACTAAAAGGTTAAGAGCAAGAAACTATACTCTCTTGGAAAAATAAGGTTGGATTGGAGGGATAAAGTATCCAAAGAATTAAAGTAATCTTATTCATCAGAATTCAATATAGTATTATGATTATGGAGAAAAGTACGCATCTTATCCATGTATTCATAGTAAAATTCATGAAGTTCGAAGATCCTGAAATTGATACTAATAAAATAATCATATCATGTAAATTATAAAAACATCTTACAATCTTCATTAAGGATATAGCCTGACATAAGGTTAAGCATTCCATGGCCTCTAAGCTTAGGGAGAAAAGAGCATCACCTAAATCATTAACTAACAGCCTAAATTCATTCCTTACAACCACTCTTATTCCAGCTAAATGATGACAGCTAGACCAAGAGCCATCATATGACACATGAAGGATAGGCATGTGTCTAGCAATGTCCTAACTACCAGCACAACCACAAAACTTTTTGCTACATGAAACAACTAGTTGTGAGGACAAGATGACTGTCACGCCCCGAAGGGTACCCTAAACGTGGCAGTCCGCCGTACACAATATTAAAGCCTAAGAATGACCACCTCAGTCATGCGAAGGCTTCCATACTATGTACAAGGCGTCTAACACATAGAGGAGACACATCGGAATGATTTTATGTTGATATAACTTGAGAACAATGTAAAGGAAATTCAATTCACTATTCTTCAAAATACAACTCATTAACTTCAATTACAATTCATCAAAAGATTCTACTACATAAACTATTACAAGGCAAATAATAAAACCTAGCTAATAACTTCAAACATTCTTATGTCTTGCCGGAATCCGTGAAGTCATCCGACTTCAACCATTCAGTCCCCACTTGCATTCTTGAGATAACCTGTTCATTTAAACAACTATGGGGTATAAGCTACACTAGCTTAGTGAGTGAAAACTTCCAGGATTACATTTATAACACGTCATACAATCAAGTGATTAGTCAGACAAGTGATATGCATCAAACTCGTGAATTCAACAAACATATGACCTGCCGGAAATCATATGTGGATGGACTTGCGCCCTCCATCCCGGGTTAGCAGATTAACGAATCCTGCGGTACGACCGAGACCGTTTCAGCTTACGGACAACTATAAACTATAAAATCGTTTAAGGTACAACGATAAACCGACAAATGCTAATGCTCATCCCCATCGTGTATGAATGAGTTCAATTTCATCTTCAATTCCAAATAATCAATTATACCAATTCTTTTAAGTGATCAGTCAATAATCGCAGACAATCAATTCTAATTCATCTATAAGCAATAGTTAATCACTCGGCTTCGATATTCTTACATTCCATTTCTCATATCAACAACAAGCATACATTTCCCATTCGTCCCCATCATGCATATCCATTTTATCTTTACCAAATATCTAGTGCAACTATTATTACAATCACATACAATAAATGAAATCGGAAGTAATACTCACTCGGCCATTGGATCACCGGTCTCTTAGTACAAGTAATCCGGTGGTAGGGAATCGTCGATATCGGGGTCACCTAAAAAGGAAGAAATACCTAATAAGTATTTCATCACTTAACTAGTCCAAGCTATCTCATACAACTATAAATTCGTAATTTCGTCCTAAGCGGGAATTCCAACTTAAAACGGCCATAACTTGGTCATTTTAACTCGGAATCTCGCAAATTATATATCGATTTCTATCTACTTCGAAAGATCTATCTATTTCTAATATTATTTTAAGTTTTGAAAACATTTAGGTCTCGGAACAGAGGGATCAGATCTGATCAGTAACGGTTTCCGATTCCGAAAAATAGTTTTGTAAATGTTTGTAATGTTTTTATTATATAAATTAGCTATACATGCAATATGAATGATTTCCTAACATGAATGACATGAGATGAGCTTAATGTATGCATGATCTTGATGATTTTTGCTAAAAGAAATTTTATAACTTTTTATTTTGCAAGACCATAATAACAACTTACTATGAAAAATCTAGTTTTCTAACTTTTATCATTTCCATTTGTTTTGGATTTGTTACTTAAGAAAATATAATTATTTTTGTCAAAATTGAGTCTTCATTATATGTACTACTTATGACCTTCATTTCTTCATAAAAATTTCCATTTTACACTTGGTAAACATGTTTTCAAGTGGGGTTGATTCCAAAATCCGAATTGGGTAAAAATTGGTTTTTGAGTGATTCCTTTAAGTATAAATCATTTGATATTTAGAAAATTAGGGCTCAATCATACATAACCACTAAGGACTTCATTCTTACACAAAAATTTGCATTTTACACTTTGCAAATATGTTTTTAAACAAGCTTTGCACAAAAATCCGAATTTTGGAAATTTTCGTTTCTTGCATAATTCTTATGAGAAAACTTGTTTAATGCATCAAATTTGAAGCTTTACTATATCTATTGTCTAAGGACTTCATTTAACACATAAAACTTGCAATTTGACTTCAAATACTAAGTGATTACTTATGCATCATCTCAAATTACGAATTTGACAATTTGATCACTAACTCAAAATTTTCCATTTTAATTCCATTACTTGTTTTACACATTGCTATGCCTAAACTCATTTTAACTTGTAAAAATCTTTACTTAATCATACCTATTACCTACATAATTCATTTTTCACATGAAACATGAGTTTTGGAGTTGATAAATGGGTTTTAAAAATTGGTCTTGGTTGGGATCCGAATTTAGAAAATTTATTTTTGGTCATATCTTTGATTAAATCTATCTAAGCTCATGAAAATCCATTCCTTACATATCCTATCCTAAGAGCCTTTCATTTCTTAAATAAAAACTTCATTTTTGAGTTGGAAAACATGTTTTTAAAATAGGCCTTGGCCAAAATCCGAAAATAGAATTTTTATTTTGAAAATAACTTTTGGAAATCACTTTTGATTCTTGTAAAAAGAAGTCTTGATGATACACATATACTAAGCCTTCATTTTCTTAAGTAAAAATTACATTTTGACACTTGGAAAGTAGTTTTTAAAATGGGTCTTGCCAAAATACGAATTTCACAATTTTGTTTGAGTTCATAACTAAGATCTATACTTAATATGAACATAAACATAAAACAAATGCATGGTAATAAGCTATAAACATCATGGATCTAAACTTCACTTATCAAAATCTTTCATTTATGGTATCTATACCCTAAGCCCTTCATTTTAAATGAAAAATATACATTTTGAAGTTGAAAAACCACTTTTCTAAATATGGTTCCATTTTCATCCGAATTTTCAAAAGTTGTTTTTGTTGAAAATAAAATAGATCTTGGCTTTCCTACAACTTTCCTACCATCATCAAGCTATAGCAAGTTGTTCATGAACATAAAAAAGATCTAATGCATCTATGAACTCAAAACTTTAGATCTAGTTTTCTAAACTAGTTTTACATGCATGAATCACTAAGATAGACATGTGAATGCTAGATCTATGCATAAATCATAAGGAATAACAAAAATAACAACTTAAATACAAGCTCTATGGCATAAACAAAATCAAAGCTATAAAAAGTTAGATCTACAAAATAAAACAACTTTAAACAAGGAAATAATAACAATACAAGATAATAATAATGGAGAAGAGGAGTGTTTCATTTTTGGCATCATTATCCTTAGCTTTTAAGCTAATGGAATGTCATTTGATGCATGAAACTCTCATTATACTTTACCTATATCACCTATGGAAGCTTAAAAAGAAGGTTTACTTAAGAAATCTTCAAGAAATATGTGTGGGAGCTCCAAAAAAAAATAGGGGCAGCAAGGTTTTTGTAAGAACAAGAGATAAAGAAGAAAGAAAGAGAGGAAAAAGAGAGGAAAAGAGGGAGTAAAAGAGATATGGTTTCAAATGAATGAAAAGGAATAAATGAAAGGCATTAAGTGGAGAGAGAGGAGGGTATTAAATGAAAAAGAAAAAAAAATAAAACAAGTGCAGAATTTTGGGGGTGTTTCCACGTGAAAGAGAGTGAGAGAGAGAGGGCTTGTTTGAATTTTTGACAAAAATTGAATTGTGTAATAAATGGTGTGTGTAGCTTCTTTAAGAAGGAGTAGACAATAATTAATTTATCAAAATATGAATAAATAAAAGACAATGGCAGCCATAAATGAGTCAAAAATCTGCCATCAATTGTGGGATAATGTGTAGAAAGATTGAAGTGAAAATGAAGTGATATGTGTAAGGTGTACTTGAAGGTATGGGTTGTAAAAGTACTTTATTAATAAAATAAATTAAAATAAAATAAAATTGAAAATTTATTCCAAATAATTGTAGCAGATTTTCATAATAAAATTAAATAATTATTTGAATTATTTTAGTATTTTAACAAATATGTTACCGGTATGATCAAAATACGCGAATATGGGCTATATAATATTTTTATAACCCGAAAAATTCTAAAAAAATTATTTTATGAAAATAAAATATTTTTAAAATATTTTCAATTATTAAATTAATTTATTTTATTTTTAGTATCGGTCTTAAACAGAATCTGATCCCGTAAAGACCCGAACTAACTAATTTTAGAAAAACAAAATTTTCTATAACATTAAAATATTTATCTAAAAATATAAGGCTTTATAAGAATAAATAAAATTTTTAATGAAATAAAAATGAATAGTGCAAAAGACTAATCAATTACCGGTAATAATGGAAATACGATAAAAAGGTTATAACTGTAACTTTTATAACCCGAAAAATTATATAACTGATATATTTAGAAATATTATGAAATTACGAGTCTAACGGTACTATTGGTATATTTTTTATATCTCGAGCCCCGGGACACGCTTTTCGAAGTCTGTATCCGAACGGGTTCGAAATAGGTCAAAAATTTACCAATCTGATATTTTTAAACAAACTATATTACTATGAGCTATTCTATATATTTAAACTACATCTCGCCTCTAGGTTAGGGGCACTAGATTGCCGGACTTACTATTGTATTCCGGTTAGGGTTTCCGGGTGATTTTCGGTTTAGACCTTTGCCAATTTGGAAACTGATATTTATGTTCATACACATATTTAATTTGAGAAGTTTATTTTAAATTTTATTTTTGTAAGTATTTATTATCTTTTAACGTTTTTCGGAATTTTGAATTGGGTTTCATTTTCGAAAGTAATCGTTATTTATTTTTTAATAATTTGTTTTTGGGCTTTATATTACCCGTTTTTATAAGTCGGAGTTAAATATGGAATTTTTCGTACGTAGTGGTTTTGAATTTGAAGACCACTGAGTTCTTATTTTATTTTCGAGGATTTTCATTTTCTCATGATTAAGAATTTTTGGATTCATTCATGGTTAGGACTTATCAAAATTCGGTTTTAATTTGGAGTGATTTTTAGGGTTTATTTTCGAAGTTCATCTTAAAATTATTTACTGAAATTTTCCGGGGCTTACAATGACACCACCTTTAGAAGACCAAGAAGTCTCCAATATCTCCTCATTTAAGTAGCTTGCTCCTTTCAAAAGGAATACACCAAACTTATGCTGAAACCAGCACCTAACCCTCTCAATAGATACAAAAGGATAGGGCAATTTATTACCAAAAAGAGCATCACATCGGCCTTTCCATATTAAGCAAGATACTTCAAATACCTTAGTTTCCATCTCCTTTTTAAAGACTTCAAGCACTCTTGAGCCATAAGGTCATTCTACAATTCATATATGGTGGAAACGCTTCTTTTACCAATGTGGATTCCTAACAAGGCAAATCAAACACCACTAGTCTAGCTAAATCATAGATTAACATGTTCTAGAGACTCCTCTTCATGGCAAAAAGGACAACATGGTGTATCTAAAACCCATTTCTTGAAAAGATTCAAGTTGGAAGGAAGTGAATCGAAAAGAATACGCCATCCAAAATATCGAATCTTAGGTACCGTTGATAAGTTATAGGTCTTCTTCCAAGCCTTTCCCTAAAGAACCATAGAAGAAGAAGCTTTTTGAGGCCTTGCAATTGTCTTAGTAAATTGAATATGAAAGTAAGCCGATTTCACAGAACAATGTCCTAAATGCTCAAAAGGCCACGCCATCTAATCTGCACCACGCAAAGGTAAAACCACAATTCTATTAATACATTGAGTTTCTTCAAGAGTTAACAAATTTCTTATACTCTATAGATTCTAACCATTTCCGTCCATAAAATGTCAAATACTCTAAGTTGAGGATCAATCTTCTCTCTTCTTAGCAAACATCCATTGCCTAACTTTGGCAACCATCAATCTTTGCCCACAAAAACCTAGGTACTATCTCTAATTTGCCAAAAGGCTTCAGACAATATAATCCTTCTTCCTTCTAGAATGATATTCCACAACCATGAAGCTTTGTTTCCTTTAGGTGCAAACTAGAACTCACAATGAGGGAAATACAAACCCTTAAGAACCTTAACCCATAGAGCATGAGGGTTTTCATGCACTCTCTAAGCCAGTTTAGCTAGGAGACATAGATTGAAATCGCGAAGATCTTTGAAGCCTATTCCTTCCATAGCCCTAGGTTTCATCAAATTTTCCTAGCTAATCTAATGAAGTTTCCTCTCTTCCTTACATTGACCTTACCAAAACTAAGCAATAAGTAAATTGATTTTTTTACACCATTTACTCGGGAATTTAAAAATCCCATGTAATAAGTAGGAATAGCATTAGCAATCGCTTTAATCAATACTTCCCTACTAACTTTGGTAAGGAAGGACAGCTTCCAACCCTCAAGTTTCCGAACAATCTTATCTTTGACAAACTTCAAAGCTTCACATTTGGAGTAGCCCTAGAGCGTTGGAAACCCAAATACTTCCCCGGATTTGTTGTGCTATGAATATGTATATCCCCAATAATCTGCTTCTAATCATCAGGACTGTTACTACTATAAAACACCTTTGGGGTCTGTTTAGATTGTCTGTTTTTCATCTGTATCTGTATCTTTTTTAAAATGATATGTGTAAATATATCCTATTTGCATCTAAATTTGTATCTATATTTGTTCTATTTGATCTTTTGATGAGAATTGTCAACTTTTTTTATATATATCTATTTCTTGATAAATAATTTGTTAGCAAAAATTTTGAAAATGTGTCTGTATCTGCCGGAAAAAAGCCAAAACAAACAGACCCTTGATTTGTCAAAATTGATTTCTTGACCCGTGGCCTCATAATATTCAATCAAAAGAGCCCTTCGTCTATGTGCATTTGACTTTTGTGCTTCGATGAAAAACAAGGAATCATCTGCAAACAACAAATGTGTTAGAACAAGGCAATGCATATTGAAATGAATTCATTTAATCCAACTCTGCAGCTTGAGCTAAGCCTTTGGAAAGAACCATAGCAACTAGAAGAAAAGGTTAAGAAAAGGAGGGTCTCCTTGCCTAATACCCCTAGAAGGTTTGATATCACCCACATTCTTACCATTAACCATAACACTAAAAGTGACATTAAAGACACACTCCATTACTCGTTCAACCCATTTTGAAGTAAAACCTATACTTACCATAATAGCATTCAAAAAATCCCACTCGATTATATCATTTACTTTACTCATATCCAATTTCATAGCACACTAAAAGATTTTCCCTCTTTTCTTGTTCTTAAGAAAATGAAAAAGCTTCTTGTACAAAAATTATGTTATCTTAAATCAAATGTCCTAATAGAAAAGGTCTTTAGTTCTCAGACACAATAGTTTTGAGAATGGGTTTTAGACGATTAACAAGGACTTTAGACATAATTTTATAAAAATTATTACAAAGACTAATAGGTCTAAACTATAAACTAAGATAGGATTCTAAGATTTAGGAATAAGAACCATATCGGTGTGATTAAGACTAGTAAGAAGCATACCTAAATAAAAAAACTCCTCAACAGCTTGAGTCACCGAGGTAGGAATCAAAGATAATAGAAAGATAATAAAGGTTAACAAATCAGCACAAAACTTGACTTCCTTGCTTATAGGGGGGGAAAAAGAAAAAAAAAGTTATGTAAATTCATCATAAAAATTGGATACTTTCAACAATTAGTTTTATAGGTTAACTTAAGTTAGAAACTGGATGAATTGCATTAACTACAACTTCACATTCAGTTTCCATTTCAACCCCTTATCATACTTGTTTTAGTGCATGCTTTTTTAATTATAAATGCCTTGGCTTCTTCTATCATTGAAGTACCGGTTCTATCAATAACTTTGAATTGTTAGCTAAAAAGATACTTACAAAGAACCTCATGAATTTTAATTTCTTAGGGTTTATTTGTTTAACAAAAATTGAAACTTTCATTAATGGAAGACTTCACATTTTAACCCTTTTAAGTTCTTATTTGAACCAAAACATATAAATCTCATTATAATAAGGGTTCTCCCTATTTTACCATTAAGATCAAGTAATCCTTTTATTATGGATGTCATGCTCCTATAGAATACCCTAGTAGTAATAGTACATCATGTAACTAACTGAAGCCTCCAGGGGGTTACATAAGTATTTTACAACAAGTATGCCCCGTAAGAAGTGAATATATATAAAATAGGATCAAAAGTTTATTAGAGTTAGAAAGATATTGTATATATATAAGTCATAAGCCAAGACAACAAAATTTCAAAGACCGGGCTATCATTTGGATATTACATCCATGGTCTTCAAGGACTTCACCTAAATATTTTCATATAGAACTTACAAGAAAATAAATAAAACATAACTTAAACTATTACGAAGCACAGACTAGGTCTCTATTACATCTCAAATTCTTCCTTGCCAAAAATGAATACATAAGATCCTTTTTTACCCTAACTCCCATACTTGGTCTTGGTCTTGTTCTTCTTGCTTATATTCCTGTAAAGCAACAATCTAAAGGAGTGTAAGCATTGAAAAGCTCAATGAGTAATAAAATCTTAACACAGTTCATTGTTTTCCAATCATGGTTATTTAAGAAGCATATGCAATGCATCAATCAAAGCAATGTAACAAACATGGTTTGGATAACCGGAATCCAAACCTATGCGGTTTTATGCCCTCCCAAGGGGTTGAAGGATTAACTAAGTAATTCATACCCATGAGAATCCCAAAACTGAGGAGAATTCATTCGATTCTTTTTACTTATTTAAAAATAGATATAATATACATAGTCTCCACTTCATTTAGAACTTGGAAATTCCCACTAAGTAATAATACTCTATAGCCAACTCCAATACAAGCGACCTCTTTCGAAGCCTGTTTTGTTTCTGTGAAGCTAACAACACTATGGTAACCCTAACCAGATGCACTGGACTCAACAAGCATTACCACATAATCAAAATATTATTACGTGACATAAATACCATGTTAGTGCTATTATGATGTTATGTAATGCATGTCAATTTGAGTTTAAGGTCTAATATGCTTTAATCCATGTGATATGGTGATCATCTCAATTTTAAACACTCATCAACCCAAACTACACAATATTATCGATCAATAAGATTATGACTTTGAATATAAGTGTTTATCACTCATTCATAAACATACAACAAGCAAAGTTCCTAATTCGTCATGCATTTTGATGATTTCATTACATTTAAGACAATGTTCATATTCTATTTTACAGGTACAAGCAAAGTGAAAAGATTTTATTACTCACTACTGCATGATAGCTAATCATCGTAATAATCAACTAGAAAGTCTGTCTTGGTCAAAAGATCCTATAAAATAATAAACAAAATACACTAAGCATATGTCTATGTAAAACTTCTATTGGTACTTAAGTATTCTAAACTTAACTTAATATAATTCTAATTCATTATTTTTTAAGGAATAAGGAAATCTTAAACTCAACTACTTTCATGAAATAAGAAACAAAAAATACATATTAAAACATATGTATATTATTTAAATAGTTAATAAATAATACATATATATATTTAGAAAAAAAAAACAGAAACAGAGGACGTCAGCCTGGCTAGTTGCATGGTCGAGTAGGAGGCTATGCAGGGTAACAGCACGGGCATGAGCACGTGCACCGCCTATACACACTGGGTGACCTACAACCAGAGGGTGCAACTGTCACGCCTCATAAGAGGGCCTAGTAGGATTAATCTAAAGCTATCATACCACATGTGCACCCATAATATGAGAGCCGTCTTGTAAGTCAGAATATACAAAACTCTATTTATTTATCAATGTCTATCATATAAATGATATATTATAATACTAGAATCAACTATGGAATCTACTTGTCTACTCTTTACCAAGATCGTAGAGAATCGGTATCTCCTACTAAATAATGAAAATGGGTTTCAAACTTGCAACTTACAAATTTTAATTATTATAAAAAATAATCTAATTTACATTCTAAGTTTACCATATCCTATATTTCTATCTTCAATAGAGTTTGTTGGAGAAGCTCTCTTCATACATTCCTATTGTAATGACTTGGCCCACTTAACCCATATATTAAGCATGCCAAATCCCCCGCCCATGCAAAATACTCAAGTATCATACATAAGGTCGTCAAAGTGTTTGTAATGATTGATTGCTTAAAACAGATATAACATTTACATGATTTGAATTAAGAAATACTACTACTATACTAGTAGTGGGTCATCACATATACACAAAATATACATCACATACATTAATTGAAGGTCTCCTAAGGATCACTCAAAACATATAAAACTTACATACAAACAAGTTATATTACATATACTACTTAAAATAAAATTACATTTCAAGGCTTAACAAATAAGCCTAGACACTCCACAAAAATACATCAAAAGTCCTAAACAACTACTACTCAGTAGCACTCCTAATCATCCATAGATGTCTCCCAGTCAGTCCCATAGCCCATATCGTCATATAGCTCATCATCATAATCACCTACAAGATAGCAACATGAGCCAAAGGCCCAGTACACAATAGTACAAATAAATACGTATGTCATGCACACTTAACTAATTACAATGCAACAATTCACAATAACTTTATTATCTTTAGTTAAGTGAGTAAAAGAAAATACTGAAGTATTCAAACTTCGATTCAAGCTTGGGAATTTTGGGGGTCCTGAGTAACAACAGCTACTCAGAGGGTTGATATAGATAGACCAGATACGTATATCTCCTATATCTAACCTATAAAGATTAGTAATAGCTTCATCTAGGGTTCACACTCCTTTATATACTCCACTTATCCCGATCTATAACATCACTTAGTTCAGCAGTCTCATAACCCTGGACTAAAACATATTATTTCCTCTCGAGCCTAAGTAGAGATATACCGACACAGTTCATCCCATTAGCTATCCACTTAACCATTAAAAGAAACCACCATTGCATCATGGATTTGAGTCATTGCATCATGATAAAGATTTAGGATAACGACCTACACTACCATGCCATTGTATCATGACAAGATCACCATTCCCCAGACTAGACACGACTCAACCAAAAACCATTTCAATAAACTTTTCATTAGTCTTTAATTAAAGTCAAACTTGAATATGCTTATCCTAAGTAATAATCAATCAAATTATTGTGTACCTAAATTGGATTGAGAATCAAAGGAATTTCGCCAACTGATTATCTATCTCTATTCCACACAAATTGAACTATATCAACATAACTATCCTAAACCAAACTTATACTCACTAGTTTAAAAACTTAGGAAGTTATTGAGTCTCATTTAAAATCATTCAAAGTCATTACATGACATATATATATATATATATATATATATATCATATAATATCATACAAGTCCAATTCTTAATTAAAAAATCATATATCATATATTGGAAGATGTTGGAAAAAGTTAGAAAAATTGAAATTTGTAGGGCCTACGCTGCCAATTTACACCGGTAGTGTAAGACTTAACGTCGGCAGTGTAGGGGTTCTACGCCAATGGCATTGAAGCCGTCATTAAAAAAATGCATTATGTACAAAATTTTAGATCATTATGCTGGCAGTGCTTCGGCTGTGTAAACCTCAACGCCGGCGGTGTTGGATCTAAGCCGGCGGCATTCAAACTACCTTTTGAATGATTAGTAGCCAAATTTTTTAAGTCGGCAGCTACGCCGGTGGCGTTCAATGCAGCATACACTGCAGTTCATGTTGCATATTTCCTCTGTTTTTCAAACACGAAATTTTTTTTACATTTAACTCTTCCAACTTCTTCCAAACCATAATATAACTTTCCTAATACATGGTATAAGAACTCTATATCATCAAATACACACAAACTCCCTTCTAACATCATTAAAACACAAAACTCCTTCTCAACCATTAAAACACACTTAGCCCTATAATTTCATTCTTTCTTCACATTCACTACTTTAACATAACTCAACAATACCAACTTCTCATCATACTACAACTCAAGACCATCATTACACTTCCATAAGCAAATCCTAAGTTATCACAACATCACAATATAGCAACACACATAAAAATCTAACATGCATTATATTTAATAGAAGTTTCATGGATTAAAAGAGAAAGAAAGCATCTTAAACATCATATAAACTTACCTTAATATATATATAATGGTTGGGGATGGATTCTTCGTGTGTTGAGTGCAAGAAAACTTAGCTTAGATGTTAGAAAATGTAGCCTTTTTAGAGTTACGAATTTTCTTCTCTTAATTCTGTTTTGGATGTCCAAAGTGTAAGAAATAGGGCTTGATATTTGTCCAAAATCATTGACTTTTAAGGTAGATTTTCTAAGGGCTTTGAGCATTAATTAAACTTTGATTTTTGGGCTTAATTTGGGTTTAATAAAGCCGAAAAAAATCTGCTAGATTTATAGGCTATACTCTTAGTTTAAAACAAATTTAATTCATCTTATGTTATTTACTACAACAACAATTAGCATTAACATAATAATTGCTAATATGAATAAACTATTAACCTAAATATATTTACCATAGATTATTATCTAGTTATTACTTCATAACACATACAATTATTTCAAACAACACAATTCACACTAACACATACACACATATAACAATCAAATTTAGCATGCATTAAGTATGAATTTAAAATTTTGGTTATTTTACCT
This sequence comes from Combretum micranthum, assembly GCA_024138025.1. Taxonomy (NCBI): domain Eukaryota; kingdom Viridiplantae; phylum Streptophyta; class Magnoliopsida; order Myrtales; family Combretaceae; genus Combretum; species Combretum micranthum. The sequence continues at coordinate 256,422 of JAMXBD010000533.1, read as the reverse complement.
ATCCCAATCCTAGCTAGTATTAATCCTGCACAAAAACTATTGGGGGGTGGCTGAACCACGAGCTCAGTGATATAACATGACTAAACCACACATCAAACATTAACAAATCAGTATAATTACCAATCATATGCACATTACAAGTTTGGATAATCTAGAATCCAAAGCAAGATGGAAATTTACGCCCCCTCATCGGGGTTGAAGGATCATAGTGCTATGGCCACCTACCTAGGAGATACTAAGCACACAAGAATACAACAATACTCACTTTAATTATCTCTTTAAATTAACCATATCTTAGATCTCTCATTTCTTGTTTTTAGCCTTAGAAACTCCATTAAGTGTTAGTCCTTTCAAAGTGATACCATAAGCGGCGTCCTTCGTTTACCATTTAGTTCCTATAGTATTGACAGCTCAAAGGTAACCTTGCGTTGATCTAATAACTTTTAGCCTAGGTCAACCAAATATTATTAGAGGGTCGAAATACTAACATATAGTAGGCTGCCACTTGCTCAAATGCTTTTTATGCAAATCGTATAATGCATGATCATTTTCTTTTATGGTGTCAAAAGCTTTTAGTCAGGTTTATGGTGATCATACTGTCACGCCCCAATGGGTACCCTAAACGTGACAGTCCGCCACACTCAATATTAAAGCTTAAGTATGACAACCTTAGCCATTCCCAAAAGCTTTTATATTAAGTGTAAGGCGTACTTTCACAACTTTAGAGGACCTTATATGGAATTATGAAGCTTAAGGAGATATGAAACATATTAAGAAAAGAGGATTCACAATAATTATTCATTCATGGCAAAGACTTTACAAACTTAGGGACAACTCCCTAAATTACTAATCTATATATAATATTTGCATGCTAATACTAGCTATACTTTATCCAGTTTCTAATGTTCAAAAGGATTACCTGCCCGCATGGTCCACGTGGCCTTAACCATAAGTAAGGAAACTGCAAAAGATATCTATCGGGGTATAAGCTAATAGCTTAGTGAGAAATCCCAAAATTCATACTGAAGAAAATTATCAATCAAGTTTATTATTCAAACATATGAAATGCAACAGCCACGTGAGCATACAAGACATATGACTTTCCGGGAATCATATGTTGAATGAATTACGCCCTTCATTCGGGGTTGGGTATTCAGGCCAATTACAGCCACAACTTTTAAAAACACTTTTATAGATCTTACCGGCTCCTATACGCCATCAAAAACTTGTAGTTATTACAGGCTCCTACTAGCCACCAATTTAAGTAGTTCTTACTGGCTCCTACTCGCCACTGACATGATATACCGGTTATGTCTACCACCACTATTATACACTTGTCCCACCAATTGTATAGTAGTGAATGCAATGTGACTCAACATATGAAGTGCATGAATAATTTCTTTAATTAAAGTCTAGTAGTTACATTTAACTTCTTTCAAGTGATCAATCAATTTCAAACATTTCAAGATTATTCACATACAACTTTATTACAAACAAATCGAGTTTCGATATACTTAGTATTCTTTCAACATATTATCATACACTTCCTTTTGATTTTTCTTAAATTCTAGTGCAACTAATTTTACAAGCACAATCAAGAGTATGAAAAATAAGGGGAATAAACTCACGATGCCATTGTCGTCTATTCCTCTAAGCGGATGAGTCGTTCACACACTCCACTTAATCGTAATAGTTCTCGGGTAAAGGAATCCTTCCTCGGGGTCACCTAGCCAAAGAAAATACCCACAATGAGTTTTTCTTGATGATTTTCTTGAATTTTGACAAAACAATGTCAAAGAACGTTAAAGTTCGTATGAAGAATGTTCCAACTTAAAATGGCCATAACTTGGTCATTTTAACTCGGAATCGCGCATATAATATACCGATTTCTACCTACTCGAAAAGATCTACCCATTTCCAAAATTATTCAACAAACAAGGCCATATAGGCTTGAAAAAGTAGCGACAAAATTCACCACGGATTTCCAAGTAAAAACAACTTTGGTTCAAGAAATCAAAATTTGTTTGATAAATACTTAGTTATCTATATAGTTGAAAAATTCTCTTTTTATAACTATATAACTCATATTTAAGCATGCTCAAGTGTCTTGTTGTCCAATTTATTTTTCTTAGGTAAAACAATGTCGGTTTGAAGCTTTTCGGAAATTGTTTTTGTAAATTTCTTTGAAATGAATACCTTGCTTTCTTTGTTTTCTAAAAACGTTTATGTTGGTTTTATTTATCTCTTTCAAGTAACTTTTGAAAATAAAATTTTCTACTTTCTAAGTTACATTAATACTATATTTGAAGTTTTCTAGGAAATATGCTATTCTTCATTTTTCTTGTGTAAATTCCTTTGTTTACTTGTTTTGCAAAAATCCTTACTTGATATTTCTCATTCTTTTTCTCATGTCTCATATTTTTCAAAATAATCATCCATGCATGAAAATTTGTTTTCTTCATAAAAACAATGTGGAACAATTAAGGACTTTTTGTAGAAAAACTAATTTCTATAATCTTATTAACTTCTTCTTGTAATTTGAAAAGAAATAACTTTATTATTTTCAAACCATAAATTTTTTTGCCTTTGCAAAGGTCTTTACTTAAAAATTTCCTTAGTCATCCATCTTATTTTCTTTCTTATGAAAAGAACCATTTTTGTCAACAAAATATTTTCTTTTGAAAAACAAGGTGGGATAATAAGGATCTAAGTGGCTTTTAAAGTAAAAGTAGTTTATAAAATTATAGTGAGTTCTTTTTGTAACATGAAAAGGAATGAGTTTATTTTGTGTTGCTTTATAGATTTTATACTTTACATAAACTTATTTCTAAGTGACAAAATTCTTCTTTTTGTTTAAATAAAATTATGGACAACAATCTAAATGAACATGATTATGAGAATAATAATAACCAAAATAACATAAAGCATAATAATAAAGTCAAGTATTGGAGTCTTAGCTTTTTCAAGGCTCCCGGGACTAAGAAGTAAACTAGTCCCATAATAAAAAAATGAAAGAAGAAAAAAGCTTGTTTTGACTTGATGAGGACAAGTCTAAGACTAGAGACTAGTCTTAAAAACAACTTGAATAAATAAAATGCATTGAAGTAAATAAATTGCATGAAAGGTAAATAAATTGCAAGATCATGAGCTTATATGCTCTAAATAGTATATATAGCTATATAGATAAGTAGATAGTTATGAACATAAAAGAGACATAAATGAACATAAGAGAAACATAAATGAAATAAAAGAAACATGAACATAAAGGAATTATGATTATGAACAAAAACAAAGTATGAACCTATTGTTGCTTTCTTAACCTTCATGGTTTTAGAAAACACACACTAAGCTCATACTAAGTAGATGAACATGAAACTTGGAGATTCTTGAAGAACTTACTAAAGAAAGACTAAAGAGACTTCTTGAAGAACTTCTTGGAGAGAATTCTTGAGAGATTTTGAGAGAGTAATTTTAGTGTAGAAGTGGTGTGAAAGAAGTGAAAGAGGAGGGGGGTATTTATAGGAAATTGAGGAGTGATTTTTGTGTGATTAAAATAAAGTAAAATTGAAACAAATTGAGGAGAGAGGGGGGGGCGCCGGCCATGTGTGTGTGAGGGGGGAGTGATTTATTTTTTTGACTTTTTGGAAAATAAAAGATGTAATATAAGGTAGATGTGATATAAAGTTATGGGAAAGGTAAAAAGTTAAGATTATAGGTTATGTAGAGTGTAAGAATAGGTGTAAGAAAAAGTAGAGATAAAAGAATAGTGTAGAATAGTAATGAATAGTGTAATGTAAAGTAGATATGACAATTAAAGTACCGGTAGTAAGAAAATACGCGTATAATAGCTATATCTGTTATTTTTACTTACCGAAAAATTACGAAACTGATATTTTTGGAAAACTTATATTTTTACGAGTCTAACGGTGTATTCGGAATATTTTTACTATTCCGGGCTTCCGGACACGTTTTTCGAGAACTGTGTCCGATCGGGTTCGAAGGACACCCGAATTTCGCGAAACTGAAATCTTTATAAAACCTATGGTTATTACGAACTATTTTAGCTAATTATCCCAACTTCGTTTTCTAGGGCCAAAGAAAACGGCAATGCCGGATTTAGTTGGATACGGTAAACTAGGGTTTTGTTGACTTTTAGGGTTCCGTTTGACTTCCGGTTTAGGGTTTTATGCTAAACCGATTCCGAAATTTAGGGGTTTTACACATACAATTCACAAACAATATCAACATACTTCATACAGGTAATTATCATACAATAAACTTATCACTTATAATGGGATAATCTTGGTAATCAAGCATACACCAAACATCATGCAATATACCCAAACCCCACATGCATATTAGCTTGATATATTATTATTATAACTGCAGCTATACTACAAGCACAAACAGTATGATAAGGTCAAAGTTACTTACCTGTGGTCCTTGCTAAACTATTGAAATATGCTACTAGAAATTCAAGAATTAACCTATTTTTCCTATCAAAATGAAATAACAGGTATTTATCATTATTTTGTTATTTATATAACAATATTGACAGTATTCTTTCAAGTCCTAGTTATCAAAATTTGGTATATTCTCTACTTTTTTAACTAGGAATATATATAAATATTTTCTTACGATTAAGGTTATGGAATTTATAAGAGAAGTCTCCCTATTTGTAATGGTTATCCAATATTAGTATTTAACCAATCTATTCTTTTATTAGTTCCAAAAATAAGATATTTGAAACAACGTATTAACCATATTAATTATGGTATAACTTATACTATTATTTACACTAATTCTAAATTAGACATATTTTAGAAATTACGTACTCCTTTCTTTTTATGGTTTTTACTTAGTACATTAATCTAAGCCGAGTTGATTGAAACTGATCAACTAATTCAATTACTAAATCTATTTTAATTAGCTTAATCGATCTAATATGATTTTACTTAGTAAAATAATTCATTTAAGATATATTAGTCTTATTTATATTATTTACAATTCATTGTTACTTATTAAGACAAAATACTTATTAACATAATGTAAATAACGCAACTAAACTTTTATGATTGTCTAAGTGTTCTATCATGATATTTAATTTCTATTACCTGTGTTGATCCTTTTATGTTCTTATGATAACAAATATTTACTACTTATTATTTACTTTTATTTTTCTTGTCTTGATCTTAAAATATTTAATATTTTATTTTTATTGGATAATTATGGGGTTCGTACTTAGTAAATTAGTAATTTATTACGATTTGTTATTATCATTTTATATCGTTCCTTAGCTTGACCGATTATAGAAACAAATATCTATTTCTAATTATTTATTTTCATCTTATTTCTCTTGATCTTATTTAATATTAAATATTTTAATTGAGTAGTCATAGAATTCATTCTCAATAAACTCATATTTCATTATTACTGTTATTATTACTTTTAGCTTGTTCTTTAATTTATGGTGACTAATATTTATTTTATATCATTTAATCTTATCGTGTTCCTCTTATTCTACTTTATGTAATTATTTTATTATTTTTGGAAATCACATTGTTCATAATGTTAACTTATTAAATTTTTCCATTCTTATATATCTATCATAGATAATTGTTTAGAATATTTATAATTCATTTTTATTTGTACAATATATTAATATTAGCATTAATATTGTAAGTGATATTTTTCAATAATTTTAGGAATTGCTAAATTACATTTATTACATTTTATCATTCCCTTTTTGAGTATTGTATATTTATATATTATCCTTCTTCATTGTGTATATATATATACATATATGTATATTTAAACATATATAATATAATATAATATGTACTGGTTTGGATGAACAAGCTTGATCTTGGAAATTTTGCACGTACGCTGGCAATAAATGCCGCACGGTGTTGATTCCAAATGCCAACGTTCGTGTAAATTTTTACATGATTCAAACGCTTGCGTATGCTGGCTCAAAGGCCGCCAGTGTTTAATAAACACCGCTAGCGTTGTGGCGTATGCTGCCGACTTTGAATTCCAAAGGCCAGCGTTTGTATAAAAAATTTACTTAGCCTCTGTTCCAAACTACACCGCTTCTATACCGCCAGCCTATCCTTGTAAGCTGCTGCATTGGGGTATAATCTACCAGCACTTGGCCGGTGCTGGTACTGTTCATCGTCTTCTCCGATGAACCAGTTTATATTTCTTGAATTTCCCACGTTAAAATTATTTTCAAAATATTCCTAAGTGTTTCTATGTGATATATAATTACATATATCAAGTCTTAATGCAACATGATGTGTACGATCTTAAATTTTCAAATTTGGAAAAGTGCAACTAGAGTTTAGCTTCATTACCTTGTTTGATCCGATTTGTGAGTTGTTGGAGCTTGCATTTGTATTGGTTCGAATCCTTCGAAACTTTTGCTCAAGTGTTTTAATGGAGGTGTGTTTCTTAATCCGAGTTGTAGCTGTTTATTACGAGTTAGGGTCAGTTTTTGGAATTGTTTGGTTGTGGTTTTGATGATGGGTTGAACTGGAGATTTGGGAGATTAATGAGCCTTGTTTGCTTGTCCATTATTATGCATAAATATATATATATATATATATATAGAAGGAAGGAAGGAGAAGAGGATAAGGCGGCTTCGGGTGTAAATTTTCCACCGAAAGTTGCTTCTTCCACTTGCAAATTTTGCTTCTTTAAATGAGGCACACAACTAGCTAATTATGAGTGGAGTGTGTGTGTGTATTGTTGACTAAAAGAGATCAACTTAGAGCAAAATGGGGAGGATTTCGGCTTGCATTCATCCGTAGTTTACATATGAAAGAGCTATAGAAATTTTAAGGAGAATGAGGAACGTGAAAATGAAAATAAGAAAAATGTAAAAAAAATGGGGTATATAGAAATACAAAAATAAAAAAAAGATGATGAATTTATAACCAACAACAGTGTAAGGAGTGGGGAAAAGTATGAACTTGTGAAAAAAGTCAATTTTGTGAGTCCAAGTGATACGTATGATAAATGTTGATTCGGTAATATTTTTAGATGAAAATTTCCATATTATCATTATTAAATATTCTAAACACTATGGTATACATAGAATTTCTATTGAAGATATGTGTATGTGTGTTAATTTTTGGACTTTTGTTGGACTTTTGTTACGTACAGAGATGAATTTCTAAAAGAGGAAAAGTAAAAACAAGAAAGAAAAAAAAAAGTAAGGAAGTTGGGATGAATTGAAATACAAAAACAAAAAGAAGATGATAAATTTATAACCAACAACTATATAAGGAGTAGGCAAAAATATGAACTAGTGCAAAAAATTAATTTTGTGGATCTAAATGACACATACGATAAATACTGATTCGATAATATTTTTGGATAAAAATTTACATATTAATGATATTAAATATTATGAATACTATAGTATACATAGAATCTTTAGTTTAATGCTTTTACTTTTTAGTTTTTGTATCTGCTATTGTAAATTATATTTTATATGTTTAAAAGTCTTGTTTGCTAGTATTTTGATAAATTAATAATTATATTGTCCTTAATTCGACTTTGTCATAAATTTATAAGGTTTGAAATTACATATGAGTCCATTTCTATTTATAGATTTATTATAGAGTTTTTACTAGGTTAGAAAGTCAATTTTTATTATATATTTGTTACTTTGTTCTTTTTACTAGTTATAAGTTACTAGATTAGATCATAATTTTAGTTTCTATAGAGTTAGATTTATTTAACTTAAAGGTATTGATATGTTTCGAACAATAAAACTTAAGTTCTTAAATATTAAATAGTTTTCTTTATTCTTTATTTCAAACATTATGAATTTTTAAAGTCTTAGTGATAAATATTGTTTATTCTAATTTGTTTTTACTTGAAATTTAAATTACGAAAAATTTGGAATGATTTCTGATATTTTTATTATAGTTCTTTTATGATTCTACATTTTGCTTATAATATTTATTATAATCGGGTTATGAAAAATTAAGGGGATTAAAGCAACACCCTCTCAAACACCTCATTTCTCCCCCTATTTGAACCTAGACCAAAACCAGACGCCCCTACATCCTTCTAAACGCCTTGTATAATTTTTTGTCATGCTTTCTAACTTCTCAAATTCAAAAATTTACTTCCCCAAACACAAATTTTGATCTCAACTTCATCATATACATATCACTACTCATATGTTACCCATAAACCTTTCAAGAAACATCACATGGGCATAACACCAACGTCAAAATCCAACATCAACTACACCCAACACCAACCCATTCAACCATCAAAAGCTTATGATATGTAAGATTTAAGACTCATACCATCAAATATTACTTCTCAACTTCATTTATCCAACTTCAAACTCACCCACAACTTTCCAACCATCAAAACCTAACATAAACACAAACTATTCTTACTCAAATAAATAAAAACCAACAAAGCAAAAGATAAGATATAACTTACCTTAAGCTAAGCTTGACTTAATGAGGGGATTAGCTTGAGCTCTTGGTGAGTTTTTGAAAGAGAAAAAGAAGAAGAAAGAAAAGATAGATGTGTGTGTGTTACATTTTTGGTTGATGGGAGAGAAGAAGAAGTAGTGAAATTTGCCTAAATTTTAATTGCTTTTGTCTTATATAATTAGATAAGGTTGTTGTTGACTTTTGAGGCATGAAGGGGGATGTAGTGTGTGTGTGTGTGTGTGTGTGTGTGTGTGTGTGTACATGATTGCGTTGGTGGGGAATAAGGCTAAAAAGTGCGGCAAAATCAACTTAAATTTTACAATTAAAACATCAATATACTTTCTAATGGAAATTAATACAAAGTTTGGAATAAATTTGGTTTATAGATTATATTTAAAAGAAAATTTTCTTATAGAAAACTATATAGGAAAGCTTTATAATTTAGAGATTAAATTTTTAAAATCTAATTTTTAAAAGAGTTTAGGAGTAAAATAATTGATATACCACTTGAAATGAGTTACTTAAACTATTATATATTTAAAGACCTATCTAGTGAAAATTTCGAAATTAATTAAACTAATAGACAACTTTAAAAAGATTTATATGAAATTTTGGATTTTTTCCTTATTTATCTAATTTCATACATGTTAAAAGACTTGAATCTAACAATCAAAGAATTGAACAAAATTATATGCTAACACTTCATTGATTTTTAATTCTATTTCTCAGACTCTAAACTTGGAAAACCTTAGGGGTTTACAATGGAGGAGTAATCTTTAAAATAGAAGAGTCTCTAAACGTTCCAACACACATGTTTAGACAATAATCTATCATGTCATTTTGTTTCAATAAAATTTAACCATTAAGCTTGTAAAACAATAACATACTATTGTACATAAAAAATGAAAATTCATTGTAAGGTCCTCTAAAAATTAAATTTAAATTGATTAATATATTCATTATAATAAATAGATAATAAGGGTTCTTACTATTCACCATCAGGATTGAGTAATTGTTTTATAATGAAGGCTTCATCTATTCAAGAGTCCCCAGCGATTCTAGCACATATATTTGACAACATATTTGTCATTTGTTTAAAAAAATTCAACCATTAAGCCTATAGAACCAATAACATATTTATTGTATGTAAAAAACAAAAATTCATTTTAAGGTCATCTAAAAATTAAAACTAAACTGACTAATATGTTAACATACAAAATCTAGTACTACATTAAATAAAAAAAATTATTTCCGAAGGATCATTGAACAACAAGACAAATTCTCCAAAAGATGATCATAATTTTTTTTTTTATATAAGAAAGAAGAATTAAAACTTAATTTTAAATTTTCTTTATTATGAAGAAATGGTTATTAGAAATAAAACATAATTTCAATAAGCATATAAAAGATAAGAACACATCAAGTTAATGTTAGTATCCTTTTTAATTCAACTCATCATGATAAAAATACATAGAAATGTCTAAAATTTCAAACTTCTTGGAAAAATGATACAAAAATATGAACAAAATTTAAAAATCATGTGAAAAACTTATGTAGTAGGTACATAAAACCAATTTGACTTAGACAATAAAATCATCTAAAAGCCATAAATTTCAATCTTTTGTTGTAAAGGATGATATGAAAGATTGAAACTTTGTTGAAGAAAAAACTAAACCAATATTAAAAAAGAGAGAGAGAGAAAATAATGAAAAATATAAAAGTTTTATCTTATTTGGAATATTTTAGCACAATTAAAATGCAAAAAGTAATAAAATGTTATTATTGTAGGTTATAGAGGATTTGGAATATTTTAGCACAATTAAAATGCAAAAAGTAATAAAATGTTATTATTGTAGGTTATAGAGGTTCTCATCAAATTTAAGTCACCAAAGGTACCTAGTTCATTGTACTTGAAAAGGAAGTCCATGTTATTCATGGAAGAATTGAAGGAGATAAAACTTTAAGAAGCAAAAATAAAATAAGAAAGAGAGTAGAATTTCCATTGTGAAGTCATATTGCCTACTTTTATGAGAGTTGGTCATCATAGAAATAAGGTCAGTTAGTATGATTTCCTACTTTGTTGTTATTAAAAAAACTGAAAGACAAAGGGAGTAAATGTAAAAAAACAATAAAGGAGAGAAAATTATTACCATAAAATCATATGAAATGGATCAAAAGGTTTAAAATTCCAGTACAAAATAATAGTACAAACCTTATGTACAAATTACCCATTAAAAAAAATTAAAACATCTAAACCACTAGGTTTCTAATAAGAGAACATATAAGAACTACAATGTCAAGAGTTACTTGGAGTGAGTTAAGATGAGAATATGAGGTTATAATTCAAGAAAAATCATAATTTGATGAAATTACTTATAAAGTCCTAAAGTTTTATCCATATATATTATAGGATTTCTTCTTTATAACTGTATTTTCTAAGGATTTAATGGTAATTTAAGGTTATGGAGTCCAAAACTCACTGGTCCCTTATCTAATAGATGATGAAAGATGTAGGAAATAAATTAGATGATTTTAAATGTGAATGAGATATAATGAAAGAAGATAATGAAAATGAAAAATTTGAAAATCAAAAGTTGAAGAAGAAAATTGAGAACTTAATAAAAATTATAGGAAAAAAACCACATTAGAAAGGATTGACATTCTAATGTAAACTTAAATAATTTATCAACATTTTAAGTGATTCAAAAATAGATCAACATTATATATAATTGTGAAAATGTTTTAAGTGGTTCAAAACAAAAGATGAATGTTTTTGTTGGCATTATAAATGGACAATGATGTAGCTTCATCTAAATGGCCCTGTTAGCATATCTTATAAGGGTAAATTACACAGAAATATCACAAAATTTAATAGTAAGTTCATTTGAGATCACAATATTTCGAGTAGTAGTTAAAAAGATGTCACAAGTCGTAACATTTAGGGAGTAAGTTTATTTTTTGTCACAATGTTTCGAGTAGTTGAAAAGAGGTCGCAAGTCACAACATTTAAAGAAGTGATTTAACTGAGGTCATCATTGACATGTGTCATAATGTGCCATATCTTTTAAGTTTTAATTTAAATATTTCTTTTGTTAATATATGTCAATTGTGACCTCAATTAACCTACTTCTCTAAACTTTGTGACCTTTTTTTAATCACTCAAAACATTGCAACCTCAAATGAATTTATCCTCAAATGTTATGACCTTCCAATGCAATTTACCCTATCTTATAATGGTAAATTACCATATCAGGTTTATTTATTCAAATCTATCAAGAAGTTTGTGACAAGAATATCTTTGTAACCACTAAAGCTTATCACGTCAAATAAAGAAGATTTGATTTTTAAAAATTCACTTGGAAGATTATGTTTCGGCAAAGATATATAAAAAAGATATTGTTAGTTTTTGTTTCTTTCACTTCAGAAATTTCCGTGAAGAATGATAACATCAGTTTCAAATCTGAAGAAAAGATTCTGATGTTATAACAAGATTTCTTCAAGTTTATCCGAAGTTAAAATTTCAAGAGAAGATCTCGGTGCAACTAACATCTTATATATCATTTAAAAGTCAATCTCAAAGGACAACATATTAGGAAGAGAAGATCACATCATATTTATCCAAATTTTCAAAACAGAAGAAGTTTTTTTTTAGTTTGTTGGAAATAGCCGTTGGTGGTTAAGAGATATATTTAAGGAATCAGAAGCAAAATTATAAGGGCAAGAACAAGCATTCAGATTCGTATAAAAGAAGAATTTATTCTTTCACAAAGAGCAGCTTACTCCTATATTTTCATTGAGCTTAATTTGTAGAGGAAATATATTTATAAATCCTCAAAGATTTGTTATATTTTTTTTTAGAAGTGTGTGAGAGTTATTTATCACTATAGTTGAGTATTAGCTTAGAGTTTAAGCTAGGGAGACTCAATAGTGAGACTTTGCCAAGACGGTGGCTTGATTGTACTCTCATTTGAATTTTGATATAGTGAAACACCACTAGTAAAGACAACCGGGACCCCAGCATGAAGCTGGAAGAGTGAATTGATGCACAAGGCGAAACCACTATAATTTGCTGCCTGATCTTCTAACTCTACTCTTTTAATATTGCATTTTATTTATTTAGTTGTTCTCACGATTTTCAAAAAAAAAATTTTATTTAAAAGGGGCGAAAATTTTCATATAATAATCAATTTACCCCCCCTTTTGATTATTTTAACGAGACCAACAAAGATGTCTTATTTATACTAGTTTGTACAGGGTAAATTTCTATTTTTAATCACTTAAAGTACTAATGTCCTATTCAACTTACTCTGAAATATTGTGACACTTCCAATATAATTTTCCCCAAAACTATGAGCGTATACCCTGGTTTTCCTAGTAACCAAGTAAACTTCGGAAACCGAAAACTAAAACCTTAAACCGGATTAGCTTAAGCTTGAGAGAGAAGCCTAAGAAACTAAAAGAACATTTATAAAATAATTTAATGTGGGATATTGTTTTAAAATATATTTCAAATCATAAAAAATTCTGATTTAAAAAAATTCTCTATTCCAGGCATTCCCGAGATCCATTACAGAAAAACGAGCCCTGAAACTAGAAATTCGGAAAAATATTCCGAAATACTCTTTAGAACCGAAATTTAATAAGTATTTCAAAAATATAATTTTATAATTTTTCGATTTATAAAAATTACAGATATAACTTTTTTCTCATTTTTCTTTACTACTGGTAAAGTAATTGTCTTATTTACTATTCATTACTATTCACAAATACAACCTACTACACTCACAAGCCACTCTCTACTCTTATATCCTTACAAACTCAATTATATTTTCCTTTCCGATGAAAATTTGTCTCTTAAAAATTATTACAAATTAAGACTTTTATTACATAAATTACAAAACAAAAAAATTCAAACTCTGCCTCTCTCCTTCCCACTCCCCAAGCCGGCGCAACCCCCCTTCCCTCACCCTCACCCCCAACATTTTTGCCTCTAATGTTTTATTTTACTTCCTTTTCATAATAAAAACAAACCCTAATTTACTTACTATATATAATCTTTTACTTTCTCTCTCTTTCATTCATTTCCATTTGTTTCAAAAAAAATCACAAACTCTCTCTTTCACTCTCTTCTTGCCGTGACTTCCACACACCCCACACACATTCATACAAGCTTGTTTTCTTCTTCATTTTCCTCTTGATTCAAGCCTTAGGTGATGAATCCTAACCCTTTCCTACCTTAAATCTTGTAATGGCAAGATTATTCATGGGTATTTTCACATTTAGGTCCCCATGAGCACTTGCAAGGGACAAGAAAATACCACTACATGAATATAAAGCCATCACAAAAATGGATCTTGTGTTTAAATGAGTTTTTGTTGGATTATCTTCATGTTCATGCATATAATAGTAGAGTAAAGTAGAGATCTTGCATAAAAATCCATATTCATGCTTTTAAACTTCATTTCATGCATCATAAGTAATAGATCTAGCATTTAGATGTTCATGTTATACTGACATTCATGATCTCATGAATATTTTGTGATTTAATGCATTAATGCTCACAAAGGTTTTGTCTTGTATATATAAATATGGTAGTTAGTAGATCTTTAATTAGATAAGTCAAGAAACTTAAAAAGAAAAACTTTTGTTTGAGATTTCAAATGAAAAATTCGTATGACTTCAAAACCATGTTTTAAAAGCTCTTTTATCAACTATAAAACTTGTGTTTTATAGGAAAAATGAAGGGTATAGGTAATAGGTATCATTAAGCAATGATTTTATAAGTTGCAATGAGATTTGATGAGAATAATGTGTAAAACAAAGAGTAAAAATAAGATAGGAAATTTTGAGTTACTAGTCAACTTAAGAAATTCGTAATTTTGGAATATTGCCATAAAATCACCTATTTTCCAAACTCAAAATGAAAGTTTTTTTTAATAAATGAAGTTCTCAAGGGATAGATATAATAAATCCTTAAATTTTAATGTATTGAACAAGTTTTTCTTAAAGAAAACATTCAAAAACTAAATTTTCAAAAATTCGGATTTTGGAATAAACCCTATTGGAAAACATGTTACAAAGTATAAAATGGGAATTTTTATGTAAAAATGAAGGTCGTAAGTAATAGATATAATGAAGACTCAATTCTAGTAAGGATAACTAGGAATTCCTAAGTAATAATTCCAAAACAAAAGAGATTTATCAAAGTTAGGAAACTAGCTTTCTTAAAAGTAAACATTCTTGGAGTCTTGCAAAATGAAGAGCTCTAAAATTTTCTTTTAGTAAACATCATCAAGATCATGCATACATTAAACTCATCACATGTCATCCATGATAGGAAATCATCAATATTGCATGTATAATCGATTTATAAAGTAGAAACATTTCAAACATTTACAAAACTATTTCCGAAATTGGAAAATTGTTACTGATCAGAACTGATCCTAGTGTTTGATGACCCACATTTTCAAAACTTGAAAATAATATTAGAATTAGATAGGTCTTTCAAAGTAGATAGAAATCGATATATAATTTGCGAAATTTGGAGTTAAAATGACCACGTTATGATCGTTTTAAGTCAGGACTTCCGCAAATGACGAGAATTATGAATTTACTAAGTTTTGATATATAGTTTGGATTAGTTAAGTGATAAAATACTTATTAGAGTATTTCTTCCTTTTTAGGCGATCCCAAAACTGATGATTCTCTACCACCGGATTATTTTTACTAAAAGACCGGTGATCTATGGCCGAGTGAGTATCACTTCCGATTTCATTTATTGTATGTGGTTGTAATGATAGTTGCACTAGATATTAGGTAAAGATAAAATGGATATGCATGATGGGGGTGAATGGGAATTTTGTATGGTTGTTGTTGATATGAAAAATAGAATGTAAGAATATCGAAACCGGGTGATTAACCATTGTTTGTATATATGAATTAGGATTGACTGTCTGTGATTATTAATTGATCACTTAAAGAATTGGCATAATTGACTATTCGAATTGAAAATAAATATGGATTCATTCATATCATAAATGGGGAGGGAGCATTAGCATTGGTTGGTTGTCCGTGATCCTAAACGGTGTAAAAGTTGGTTGATTGTGATCTACAAACGAATTAATGAGTTGGTTAATCGTGATCCATAAACGAATTTATAAGTTGGTTGACCGTAATCCTAAACGGCATATTTGAGTAGTACCGCAGTATTCGTTAATCTGCTAACCCGAGATGGAGGGCGCAAGTCCATCCACAGATGATTTCCGGCTGGTCATATGTTTGTTGATTCCCTATGTTTGATGTCACGCCCCGCCTCCGCAGGCGACAGCAACCTGATGCCAGGGCAGGCAAACCCACCACTGGCCCCCTAGTGGTAATGGCAGCTCAACTGGTAAGAGGTGCTGCCTTTGGGGCAGGCAAAAGCCTTAGGTCTGGGGTTCGAATCCTAGAGTCTGCAGACTGGATTCAACTCTGCCTAAGGGTAACAATACCTATAGTGCCCGTGGTACCCCTTGGGCATGTGTTGGTTGGGGTCACCATGATGCAATGGTAGTGTCGGCCATTACCACTAGAGGGCCAGTGGTAGGTTTGTCTGCCCTGGCATCACATCGCCTTCACCTGCGGAGGCGGGGTGTGACATAAATTTGGCACCTTTTTATGTTACGCCCCGTCCCAGCAGGCGAGGGCAACGTAATGCCAGGGCAGGCAAACTCACCACTGACCCCCTAGTGGTAATGGCCGATACCACATTGCATCATGGTGACCCCAACCAACACATGCCCAAAGAGTACTCAACTGGTGAGAGGTCTGCCTTTGGGCAGGCAAAGCCTCAATTCATGGGTTCGATCCCTAGAGTCTGCAGACTGGATTCAACTCTGCCTAAGGGTAACAATACCTATAGTGCCCGTGGTACCCTTTAGGCATGCGTTGGTTGGGGTCACCATGATGCAATGGTGGTATCGGCCATTACCACTAGAGGGCCAGTGGTGGGTTTGCCTGCCTTGGCATCACGTTGCCATCGCCTGCGGGGGCGGGGCGTGACATTTGATGCATATCACTTATCCGATTAATCACTTGTTTGTTTGATGTGTTATAATTGTGATCTTGGAAGTTCTCACTCACTAAGCTAGTATAACTTACGTTCCTAGTCTTTATTTATTGTAGCATCGATTTATATGGCTTAGACCGAGGCAACTTACAAATCAGGTATAGAAGCTAGGCGTTTCCTCTAAAAGTTGTATTCAAGTTTGATTAAACTTCCGTAGGAAACCAAGAGACTCTGGATGACTGTAAAAGACCTTTTAAACAATATTCTTTTGTGGGGAAATGCCCTTTAAGTTTTGTAACTAATTATATACGTGTTTTGATTTATTTCTAATGCTATTGAATGCCAAATTAAATTCTTTAACTCCATCTGTTCGAGTATTCTATTATCGTAAAGGGATGCCTTACATCTATACAAGACTCACAAAGGACTAAGATGGTAATTTGTGAGTCTTATATGGCATGTGGCGGACTATTACGTTTAAGGTACTCTATGGGGCGTGACAATGAGAAATTAGAGGAGTGCAAAATCTTGAAAAATGACAGCATACTTGTAGAGATATTAGAAGAGTACAAAATGGAAAATGTTATCTTGAAATCTACTTGAATGGTTCAGAACTAATTATAGTGAAATTCACTAAAGATGAAAAACATTGAAATACTTAAAGTCAACAAAAGTTAAGATATGAATTAGGTATAAAGGAGACAATGAATATGAGACCTCTTAAAGCTATATTGTCAGGAGTACAAATAAGACTTGTAACTATTGTATATAGTACGGTCATGTTGCACACAATCGTACAATAAGATTGTTTAGGTCCCTAAAGAAATGGTTTATATTGTTACAACCAACTTCAAAAAATCTAATCTTAAATGAGGTATCAAATAAGTATTCCCTACTTTTGTAGGGTCCTTTAAGATAAAGAACAAATGATATTTCAATTAAAGGTGCTTATAACATATTATAGGAGATGCACTTAAATCCACATTGACCTTAAAGGAATAAGCATTCGTTACCTTAAAAAACAACTAGTATATAACCATTTTAGCATAAGATAACAAAGCTATTGGGGTAAATTACATTATACGGTATCGATTTTTTAGGGTAAATTTATATACTATGTTTTAAGTAGTTAAAAAGACAAATCAATATTTGCAGAGTGAATCAAATGAGGTATGAATGTTTCACAAAATTCATTTGAGGTATTAATATTTAGAATAGTTTTCAATTAACTTTCCGTATTTTTTCTAAATGGTCAATTACAGATACCTTATTTGACTCACTTTGAGAAATTTTATTCCTCTTTTTAACCACTCGAAACTCTGATACCTTAAATGGATTATGTTTTAAGTTTACTTAATTTGTGAAATGTTGATTCTTCTTTTTAACAACTCGAACTTTGATATTCAGTAAATTTACCCTTAAATATTGATTCCTCTTTTTAATCATTCAAAACATTAAAATCTTAGATTATCTTACCCCAAGGGTTGATACATTTTGTTCTAATTTACCCAAACCTATTGCAGTGATCTTATAATAATGCAATGTTGATACAAGGTCATGGTTCTTAACTTCAAAATGTCTCATTAAAAGAATGGTAAATGTCAGATTTGGTACTCATACTTTGTATGAAAATTTAATTTAGTATTTTAACTTTGAAATTGTCAATCCAATACCCAATCAAACCTTTTGTTACCATTTTTACTATATTCTTAAAACCATTCATCTTGTTTGCAAACAAATCATTGAATGCTTACTAATGCCCCTTAACACCATATAACACCAATCAACTATTTCTTCCATGTTAGGAAACAAGAGAAATGATGTTGGTAGGGTAGTAAAAATAGTTACGAAGTTTTTTATTGAGTATTAAATTGAACACTTCAAAGTTTAAGTACCAAATTGAATTTTTGTGGAAAGTCCAAGTACTAAAGTTGTCGTCTTCCCTTGAAAGAACCAATAATGATCAAACTTATTTTGAGACCTATAGAGAATGAGATGTTTATAAAGCAAATTTTAATGATTTTTCAAATTTTAGCAAAACTTGTCTATCCACTTAAAAAAATGAGAGTTGATTGTGGCATAGAAAATTAAAACATGCTAGCATGAAAGTTATTTCATTTATTTTTTTATCCTATTAATAAATTTAATTCACTGAAAAGAAATTACATTGAACATATAGACCGATACAAATATGACAAATGAGAAGATAGGGTTGTGAAATAACCCATCAGTCATATTAAATTAAAATCATTTGAAGTCAATCAAAGTCACATAGAAGCTCAAATGACCAAAATTTCAAATTTCCAATTTCATCTCAAATTGAGAACCTGAATTTTTTTAAATTCAAAAACAATTCAACAATAAAAAATAAAGTAAAATTATAATTTAAAAATATATTTAGATGAAAATTTTACATGGAAAATTTAAACAATAAAATTAAAGCTTTTTTTCTTTTGTAAAATTGTAATTTAGTAACTAATTGGAATTAGAGTGAATTAAAATTTGAAATTTAATTAAAATAGATAAAGTAAATTAATTTGAGTAATTAAACTCATAACTTACACCTAAGTTAGATTACAAGTCTTAAAGTAACTAAATTGCCAAATTCTACCGCATGTAAAAGTGGATGGCATAGATGGTATCATGTAGCATTGTGTGGAATTAACAGAAGAAAATCCTAAACCTCCTCCAAACATAAAAAATTTGTATGGCCGCCCCCACCCTTCCTTTTCTCCCTTTTATCTTCTCCTTTCTTTCATTTCTTCTCTAATAAAACCTCACTGTGATCCATATAAGATAAGATGCCTTTAAAATCCACCTTTTAAGGACTTTTAGTCCATGATTAAGCTAGAATGATGTGAGATTAATTTAGGACTAATGTTCACTCTTCCTTTTTCTCAATGAAATGAAGAAAACATGAACATCTACGGAGTTCAAGAGCTATTAAATTCATAATACCCAAAACTAAGGTTAGAGAAGTGTACTAAACTCTTATTTTAGTTCTTTTTAGCACTTAATAAACTCCCTTAGTGATTATGTTATCCTTGTGTGGTAGTTTAACGTTAGAAAATATAGGAAATGAAGGAGAATCTACTCAAGGTTCATCCAAATTCGTAACAACGTAAGAGCTTGAAACGTTAAGGTTCTATGAGGAGTTTTTGGTGAATTTAAGCTTAGAGACCAACATAGGTCCTCAATTACATGATTAGAGAAGTTCAAAATCAAGTCTAGAAGACATTTAGGTGTATTAAAGTGTAGTTCCAACTAAAACAAGTTATTGAAAGGCAAAAACTATCAAGGTAAGCTACTGAACCGTGTTTATATGATGAAGTTTGTGGTATCTTAGATTAATACACCGTAAGTGGCGTGTAAAGAGGATCCTTTTTAGGAAATATCATTGCTATTAAAATTGATGATTTTGTTATTATGCATGTGAATTCTTAAGAAAAAACAAGTGTTGGAATGTATATGTGGATTATGAGTATTGTCAGTGGCAAATGAGGCTAGGAATTTTAAAATATTTTGCTAGAAATTATAAATGGACTAATGGAACTAATAAGTTGACTATGAGTATGTATTAATTATTGAGGAAATTACGAGAGTTGGATGAATTATAAAGTTAATTGAAGGTTTGAGATGGGAATTAAAGGAATTTGTTGTGCATGTGTGCTATGTAGATATGTCATGGATGATTAATGCATGAAGTGGAACCATTTAAATCTTTTTTTTTTGTTAAGTATGAGAAATTGATTCCTAGATGATGAATTATGAAATTACAAGTTAATAGGAAAAGGTGTATAGATGTATAAGTATGCGAATTTAACATAGATTGTTAAATGGTGTGAAATTATGAATTTTAATGGAAAAATCTATCTCAACTGGAGTAAATTAGAGGCCAAAAGGAGGTTGAAAATTGTAGATGATAATATGAAAAAATAGGGGAAATGACTCTTTAGGAAAAGAATGGAAGGGTATCAACTTTTAGCTATATAATTAGTTTAATTAGCCAATTGGGAAGCCTTTAATGAAATAAATTATATGCGGGCTGTTCTAAATCATATCAAGTGGAAAATTAATATTTCTATGAGAATTTAATTGAAGGAGTAATTAAATAGGTACAACGCTTACTTGGTAAAAAAATATGGATGATATATACAATTGTTTAATTATGGGATTAGAGACTAGTTGCCAGTAAATTGTGATATGGGAACCTATGTAACCCATTTTAATTATTAATTTGATGACATGAAGAAAATGATATAATGAGGTGACATGTTAAAAGTGGTTATGTGGTGATAAATTGTGTTATGATAGGACCAAGGACATGTAAACACTTGACTATAAAAAAATTAGCTCATTGAGATGATAAATTGGTTATCAAATTTAATGGGATGATTATAGAATGTTTGCTAGAAGTTTTGTAGAATTTAATGTTCTATATGTTGAAGAAATTCAGAAATACATATTTGGATCATAATTGTTATTATCACGCCTCAAAAGGGGGCCTAGTAGGATTAATCTAAAGCTAATATATCATGTGTGTATCTGTAATATGAGAGCCATCTTATAAGTCAAAGTATAAAAGACTCTATTTATTTATCAATGTTTATCATATAAATGATATATTATATTACTGGATTTCAACTATGGAATCTGATTTTCCAATTTCTACCAAGACCGTAGAGAATCGATATCCCTTACCAAATAATGAAAATGGGTTTCAAACTTACTACTTACAAATATCAATTATTATAAAAATAATCTAATTTACATTCTAAGTTTATCATATCCTATGTTTATATCTTCAATAGAGTTTGTTGGAGAAGCTCTTTTCATACATTCCTATCCCAATCCTAGCTAGTATTAATCCCACACAAAAACTGTTAGGGGGTGAGCAAACCATGGGCTCAGTGAGATAACCTAACAAAACCACACATCAAACAATAATAAACAAGTATAATTACCAATCATATGCAATGTAGCAATCAATCATATACACATTACAAGCTTGGATGATATAGAATCCAAAGCAGGATGGAGATTTATACCCTCTCATCGGGGTTGAAGGATTATAGTGCTATGGCCCACCTACCTAGGAGAGACTAAGTATACAGGAATACAACAATATTCACTTTAATTATCTCTTTAAATTAATCATATCTTAAATCTCTCATTTCCTGTTTTCTGCCTTAGAAACTCCACTAAGTATTAGTCTTTTTAAAGCAACACCATAAGCGGCGTCCTTCATTTACCATTTAGTTCCTATAGTACCGATAGCTCAAAGATAACCTTGCGTTGATCTAATAGCTTTTAGCTTAGGTCAACCAAGCATTATCAGAGAGCTGAAATACTAACACGTAGTAAACTGCCACTTGCTCATATGTTGTTTATGCAAATTGTGTAATGCATGATCATTTTCTTTTATGGTGTCAAAAGTTTTTTTGTCAGATTTAAGGTGATCATACAATTCACAGACAATATCAACATGCTTCATATAGTAATTATCATACAATAAACTTATCACTTATAATAGGATAATTTGGCAATCAAGCATACACCAAACATCATGCAATATACCCAAACCCCACATGCATATTAGTTTGATATATTATTATTAAATGCAACTATACTACAAACACAAACAGTATGATAGGTCAAAGTTACTCACCTGTGGTCTACGCTAAATTATCGAAATATGCTCTTGGAAATTCAAGAATTGATCTATATTTCCTATGAAAATGAAATAATAGATATTTATTATTATTTTATTATTTATATAACGATATTGACGGTATTCTTTCAGGTCCTGGTTGTCAATCTTGGTATATTCTTTACTTATTTAACTAAGAATTTTATCTTTATATATATTATATATATTATTATTTCTTATGATTAAAGTTATGGAATTTATAAAAGAAGTCTTCCTATTTATAATGGTTATGCAATTTTATTATTTAATCAATCTATTCTTTTATTAGTTCCGAAAATAAGATATTTGAAACAATATATTCACCATATTAATTATGGTTTAACTTATACTATTATTTACACTAATTCTAAAGTAGACATATTTTAGAAATTATGTACTCCTTTCTTTTTATGATTATACTTAGTATATTAATCTTAGCCGAGTTGATTGAAACTAATTGCCTAATTCAATTACTAAATATATTTTAATTAGTGTAATAAATCCAATATAATTTTACTTAGTAAAATAATTCATTTAAGATATATTAGTCCTATTTATATTATTTATTTTCATTTTGCTTGTCTTGATTTTGTTAGGTATTTATATATATCTATCAAGTATTTTTAAAAATTCGTATTTAGAAGGCTTATAATTTTTTATAACTATTATTATTGCCATTTTAATATTGTTCCTTATCTGACCCACTATGATACTCGTATTTATTTACTATTGTTTAGTATTGCCATGTTTCTTTTCATATACTTCATATAATTTTCTTGTTATGAATAGGTATTACATTATTTAAAATTTTAACTTATTTAAATTTCCATTCTTATGTATAAAATATATATTTTACAATTACTATACTTTATTTTCATTTAGAAAGGACAATAATATAAATAATAATGATAATAATGTTAGTAGTATTAATAGTAATGATTATAAAGTAATTTACTATTAATACTAATATTATTTTTCATAATAACTTTAATAAAACATTAGTAATTTCCATAACAACAATAATAATATTACATATCACAATAGTAATATTATTATTATTATTACTATGATGGATCATAAAGATAATACTAAATTGATATTCTATAATTATCATTATTTGTTTATATTTGTCTAATACTAAAAATATTGTAACTTTACTTCCTACTAGAATTAGAAGTTATTAACATGTATAAATATTACACTTATTAGTCTTTAAGTTATTTAAATATACTCATTTGTTATATTCTTTTATTACTTATATATAATATAACATAACATAATATAGTATAAATTAATATTATTTTTTTTTCGGAGGAAACATACCTCGTCCAGGGTTTCACTGCGTATGCCGACACTGTACGTCGCCGGCCTTTATTCCTAAGAGCCGGCCTTTGTACAAATTACGTGATTCAAATTTTTACGTAAGGTCTATTCCAGGTAGGCTGCCTATAAGCCGCCGACCTATACATGTGTGCCGCTGGCATATATCACATTAGCCGCTGGCTTTGGTCCGGCTTTGACACTGTTCATCGTCTTCTCCAAATTTCCTTCATGTATTTCATATTTTTCTTAATTTATATGTGTATTAAAACTACTTTAAAGCTTTGTTCAAGCGTTCCTAAGGGCTTGTATGTGTTATATGTGTACATATATCATTTTATATCAACATAACATGTAATACAATTCATGTTACACACATGTAAGTGTATGACTAAGGTTTTTCATCAAACATACCTTGTTGAAGTAGGTTTGATGATTCTAAACCCTTCCCCTCATATTGTAACGAACCTAGATTGATAGAGACTCAATTTAGAATAATGTTCTATCAATTAACTATCTTAAAACGAATTTAACTTACCTTAGCTTGCTTCTTTCCCTTAGCTTATTTTCTTACTTTCCTTGGTTAGTTGTCTGTTTGTTTTTGGTGTTGTTTAAGGGTGGTTTGTGTGTGTTTTGGTGAGGGAAAAGAACATAAATTTGGAGAGTTTTTTTGCTATTGTTTTAAGTGTATAAGGACTTTGTTGCTATGCCCATTAATGAAGATATATATAGATATATATGGAGAGGAAGTTGCAGCAATTTGAAGCCTCTTTGTAGCCAATTCTTCCACCGTTTATGCATGTGTATGATTAATTAAGTTCTTTTATTTGTTTTATTCTAATTGGCTAGTGTGTGTGATTTGTTGACTTATTGAACAATAATTTAGGCAATTTGAAGGAGGATTTCGGCGGTGTAATCTTTAAGAACATTGCAGCCGTATATTGCATGTAGTTTACACCATACTTTGACTCTTTTGCACCACAATTTGTATGAAAAATATTATTATAATATTTAGTTAATAATTATCTATATTTTAGGGTAGTTTGTTAAGCTAATCAGGTACCAATATGTCAAGTATTTTAAGAGTTTTTGTCTCCATTGATTGCGTACAAGATGGCTCAAAAAAATTAAGGAGAAAAGGAGAACGCAAAAAGGAAATAAAAAAATGTAAGGGAGATAAGATGAATGGAAATACAAAAACAAATAGGAGATGATGAATTTATAACTAACAACTGTGTAAGGAGTGGGAAAAAATATGAACTTGTGAAAATAATCAGTTTTGCAGGTTCAAGTGACACGTATGATATATAC
Organism: Combretum micranthum; assembly: GCA_024138025.1. NCBI lineage: Eukaryota > Viridiplantae > Streptophyta > Magnoliopsida > Myrtales > Combretaceae > Combretum > Combretum micranthum. Next base: position 231,590 of record JAMXBD010000533.1, on the reverse strand, counting down.
TTATTCGATAATATTTTTAGATGAAAATTTACATATTATTGGTATTAAATATTCTGAACGCTATGGTATATATAGAATTTCTATTAAAAATATGTGTATATGTGTTATTGTATATGTGTTGTTACTTACAAAGAGAGTTCAAAAATGAAAAGGAAGAGAGAACGTGAAGAAGATATAAAAAAATATAAGGGTGATAAGATGAATGGAAATAAAAAAATAAGAAGAATATGATAATTTATAACCAACAACTATGTAAGAAGTGGGCAAAAATATGAACTTATGTAAAAAGTCAATTTTGCGTGTCTAAATGATAAGTACGATAAATACTAATTCGATAATATTTTTGGATAAAATTTACATATTATCGATATTAAATATTATGATTACTATAGTACACGTAGAATCTTTAGTTTAAGATTTTTACTTTTCAACTTTTATACCTACTATCGTAAATTATATTTTATCTGTTTAAAAGTTTTGTTTGGTGGTATTTTGATAAATTAAGTATTATATTGCCCTTAATTTGATTTTATTATAAATTTATAAGGTTTGAAATTACATATGGATTCATTATTATTTATAGATTTATTCTAAAGTTTTTATTAGATTAAAAATTTAATATTTATTTTATATTTGTTACTTGGTTCTTTGTACTAATTATAAGTTACTAGGTTAGTTCATAATTTTAGTTTCTATAAACTTATAATTATTTAATTTAGAGGTATTGACATGTTTCAAATATTAAAACTTAGGTTCTTGAATATTAAATTTTTTTTATTCTTTCTTTTAATTTATGTCGAACATTCTATATTTTTAAAATCTTATTAATAAGGATTCTTTATTCTAATTTTTTGTTCTTAAAATTCAAATCACGAAAAATTTGGAGTGATTTTTTATTTTATTATAGATCTTTTATGATTCTACATTTTATTTATAATATTTATTATAATTAGGTTTTCTAAAATTAAGGGGATTATAGTTATATATCATGCATATATGAGTCTCTAATCATAGGTAAGGTGTTGACTATAAATTGATGACTTAAGATATGTTCTAAAGATGTGGTATTTATAAAATATTCAATGAATATAATAAATATTCGAATTTAAATATTACTATGAATTTAAGGCTAACATACCTAATTTTCCTCTTAATGGCTGATGATAAAGGAATTAAATGTCAAGGAAGGCACTTAGAATTTTAGAAAGGGATATACGAGAAATCCTCACAATACATACATTAGGGACATTAATGTTATATATGGTAAATTTAGCTAAATGGATGACGGAAAAAACGGAAAATAAAATTGCTTTAGGCATAAAGGCTTATTATACAAATAATGATCCCAATGACTAACTCTTAATTGACTGAGAGTTTGTTTACCCAAAATAATGAGACCATTAATGAATTGGTAAACCTAAATCCCTATCCAACTCGAACCTAAATGATTAAGTTAGAAAACCTAACACTTAAAATGAATGGTAGAACAACCTAGACAATGATAATTATCCATAACCAGATTTAATATATACAAATGAGTTAGATCTTCAATTAAGATCTATAGCCATATGGACCTTAATCCTTATAATTCAAGGAACAAAAATGAATAATTGTTATGATTACTTCATTTCAATATTGTTTTAACACAAGCATTTAAACCATGGACAGTGAATATTCATCGTGTGTGAGAAGAAAAGGGTATCTAAATAATCATAAGGTACGTAGTAAATGTGTGTCATTTGCTAGGATAGAATTAATAACAGGACTAAAACTTAAAATTGGCTTAAATGAGTATTAGTTGCTGCTTGGCCATTTACTCTAAGAAGTGGCACCTCCGGTTAGGATGCAAGCTAGATCATAACTTCAGGAGGATCCGATAGATTAGACGTATATATCCTCACGAAAATACGTGGTTGGGCTTAGTAGATAGTCGATAAGGGAATTTTCAAGACCAAAACAATCAGTTAGAGTAAAGGCGAAGTTGCAACTAGTTATGTACGAGAGTGAGACCCTATATAAAGCATTACAATAGGTTATGCACATGGATGGTAGGGCATGAAAATATGAATCGAACAATAATACTTCTTTCTTTTTTTTTCGAATAAGTTTTGAAGGCTTGTTAACCACCCCTACCTACCAAACCCCACCCCCCTGAAGGACCTCTTGTGCTCCTTGTTTTTTCGTGGGAATCATGAGTAATCTTGTGTATGTTGGTGTCTCTAAGATGCTAGAAATATCTTGTTATGGATTTTAAATTAATTACTTAACTTGTGGACAATACATTAGAATAGACACAAGTGACATTCATGTGTGTGTTTATTTATTATGTATTAGGCTTTGCTGCTCATTTTTAACATTTCAAGTACCTAAGATAACATTTATGTGGATTTCAGCTGTGATTATTTGGTTTTTAGGTTTGTTTACTTGGAGGATTAAGTGTTAACGTCGGCCACTAGGCTATCTTCATGAGATATGGAAGTACTTTGTTTTTATTAATATTTGATGGATGACTACAAACTTTATACCTTAAACCATTTTTATTTTTATGAGCTTTAGACCAAAATTTTGTGATTTTAGGTTAAGTTTAGTTTGCATTTATGTTATGCTCGAGTAGGCTTTATCCTATTTTGTGTTTTCTTGAAAATATTTATCAAATAAACCAATTTTACATGTTTTGAAATAACCCAAATAATGAAAAAAAAAAAAACAGAAGACACTCTGCCAAAATTTTTATAAAATTAATAACGAATTCTTAATTAAAATGTAATTAGCAACTTGCTTAGCTTGATTGATGCCTTACATGTATCACTCAAGTGTTGTGGCTAAACTACAACGTATTGTGTGCTTGGGGTGTTATAAGTCATGAAGACCAGTCATATAAATGGGCACATTTCTTGTATAGCCAAAATATTTGGTATAGGGAATATAGTTGTTTTCCTAAGAGAACCAAGCCCAGCCAACTGAAGAGTAAATTAAATCCTCTAAAAAGGACAGTTATCCCATATAATGAATGAAAAAAAAAAGATAAAAAAATTAAAAACACATAAAAGCCTTACTTATTGTAAATGCTAATAATAAAATAATTTCAACTTGATCCCTATAGTATTCAAACAATTAAGATTTCTAGGTGCGATTTGCTATGGTTGAAACATAATACAAATAGATAAGAAAAGGTATATTATACTCATATTTGATATAAAAAAAGGTAGATCTACAAATATTGATATCAATAGCAGTGGAGTTGTTGAAATGACTAAAGTTAAATTCATAATTAATATATGTAAATTGATTGTTGCATGTGTGTATGTGTATGTGTACAGTGAATTATGGTGTTTGATATAACTATATGTAATAGGAAGTAATAACTAAATATTAGTCTATGGTAATATTTAAGGATGATAGTTTATTTATGTTATCAATTATTATGTTAATGCAAATGGTTTGTGGTGATTAATGCTTGATGAATTAAGTTTATTTTAAGCTAAGTTTGTAGTCTTTAACTTAACAGATTTTTTTGGCCCTCTTAAACTCTAATTTAAGCCCAAATCAAAGCCCAATTAAGGCCCAAAGCCCTTCACAAATCTGCCCAAAAGTCAATATTGATATGGATAAACACCAAAGCCTCATTTGTTACACTTTAGACATTCCAAAAAGAACAAAGGGGATGAAATTCGTAACTGTAGAAGACCAACTTTTTCCAACACCCAAACTAAGTTTTCTTACACCCAACATACCAAGAATCCATCCTTAACCATCATATATACATTAAGGTAAGTTTATATGATGTTTAAAGTGCTTTATTTCTCTTTAATCCATGATTTTTTTTGGTCAAATTTAATGTATGTTGAAATATAGTGTATTGTTATATTGTGAAATTGAGATAGCTTAGGACTTGTTATGGAAGTGCAAGGATGGTGTTGAGTTGTAGTGTGATGAGAGGTTGTTATTATTGAGTTGTTTTGAGGAGTGAATTCATGTTGGAGTAGTGGAAGTGAAATAAATGAAATTATAGTGTTTTGTATGTCTTAATGGTTAAGGAATGAATTTTGTATTTCAATGATGTTAAATTGAAGTTTGTGTATGCTAGATGATATAGAGTTCTTATACCATGTATTAGGAAAGTTATATTGTGGTTTGGAATGAGTTGGAAGAGTTAAAATGTAAAAATTTTGTGTTTGGAAAACTGAGGAATTCTACAACTTGAATTGTAGTGTACGCCGCCTTATACGCCGCCGACGTACTTGCCGACGTTAGAATTCTGACTTCTGATCTGTTGAAATTCATCTTAAACACCACCGGCATTGAGGATGAAATTGACGATGTAAAGACTCAAAGGTTCTGTACATAATGTATTTTTGTTAACACCGCCGGCATATAATCCTGCATCGCTGAAGTTGAGGTTTGCATTGCTGGCATTAATTGCTAGCGTGGACTTTATAAATTTCAATTTTTCTAATTTCTTCCAACATTTTCCAATACATGATATATACTTCTTAATCAAAGATTTGCCTTGTATGAAGTTATATGATATATATATATATATATGTTATGTGATGACTTTGGATTGTTTTTACATTAGATTCAATAGCTTCATAAGTTCTAATCTAGTGAATATAAGCTTGACTTAAGATAGTGATGTGATATAGTTGATTTGTGTAGAACAGAGATAGATACTCAGTTGGAGATTCCCATCGATTCTCAATCCAAACTAGGTACACAATAATTTGATTGATTATTGCTTAGGACATGCATATTCAATTTAACCTTAATTGAAGACTAATAAAAGTTTATTGAAATGATTTGTGGTTGAGTCGTGTCTAGTCCAGGGAATGGCAACCTTGTCATGATGCAATGGCTCGGTAGTTTAGGCACTTAGCCCGAATCTTTGTCATGATACAATGACACAAATCCATGATGCAATGGTGGTTTATCTTAATGGCTAAATGGATAGCTAATGGGGTTAACTATATCGGTATATTCTCTACTTAGGCTCGGAAGGAAATAATATGTTTTAGTTCACGGGTATGGGACCATTGAACTAATTGATATTATAGACTGGGATAAGTGGAGTGTATAAAGGAGTATGAACCCTAGATGATGCTATTAATAATCTTTATCGGTTAGATATAGGAGATATAGATATCCGGTCTATCCATATCAACCCCTTGAGCAACTGCTGTTACTCAGGAACCCCAGAATTCCTAAGCTTGAATCGGAGTTTGAATACTCCGTTGTTGTTTTACTCACTTAACTAAGGATAATGAAGTTATGTTGCATTGCATTTAGTTAAGTGTGCATGGTATATGTATTTGTTTGCACTATTGTGTACTGGGCATTTGGCTTATGCTGCTATCTTGCAGGTGATTATGAAGATGAGCTCTACGATGATATGGGCTATGAAACCGACTGGGAGACTTCTATGGACGATTAGGAGTTTGACCTAATAGTAGATATTTAGAACTTTGATATATTTGGCGAAGTGTTTGGGCTTTTTTTTAAGCCTTGTAATGTAATTTTGATTTAAGTTGTTTATGTAATGTAGATTGTACGTGTGTAAGCTTTATATATTGGTGTGATTCTAGGGACATCTTCAATCAATGTATATGATGTATGTTTTGTATATATATGACCTACTACTAGTATAGTGGTAATAGTTCCTAATTTAAATCATGTGAATGTTATATCTATTTTTTTAAGCAAGCAATCATTACAAATACTTCTTTTTAAACAACCTTACGTATAATACTTGGGTATTTCCTAATACTTGAATATTATGCGTGATCGGGGGATTTGGCATGCTTAATCCATGGGTTAAGTAGGCGGTCCTTACACTTGTAGATTTAACAAATGGATGATCGAAATAGATTTAAAGAGAAGGGCGGGTTGGCCATGTGGCCACCCCCTTTATACCAAGGTTTTTATTGGAAAAAAAAAAGCTTTAAGAGATAGAACTAGAGGGAATTATCATATGTCAACAAGGGAAGGGAAGTAAAATGTCTTTTTAATTCCAATATGCTATCTCTACTCCTAAATTACTTCAAATATTATAGATGGATTTATTTGAATCAATGCAAATGATTGGTGACAAATATACTTTAATCATTTTTTATGATTTCTTTAAACTCACTAGACCTTCATTATTGCAAATAAAGACAAAATAAATCATGCATTATGCGAATATTGTAAGAAAGACTATAATGAATAAAGGTTTTACAAGAATCACCATTAGAAGTATCTGTGGGAGAAACTTAAAATTTTTTAAATGAATGAACTTTCCATGGTTTTTACCAAATCTCCACAACAAATAAGAAACCTCAAGAGAAAAAACAATACTTCAATTAAAATAGCTGGAGCCATCCTTTGCAAAAGCACTTTACCTAGATTTTTTCTTTATTGAAATTATTAATAGCACTTGTTGTATTTCAACCTATGTCTTCATAATATCATGGCTATCAAAATTGCGATTTTACTACTCATTGGAATGAATAGAATCAGTAGTATTGTATAAAATCATACAAAATTGGTAAAATTATAAACGTGTAGAATTATAAACCTAAATTTATATTTCTATCTAAAGCCTACATCTAACCAATTTAGGTAAATTGCAAATTACACTCTTAAACTTTTCCCTAAATGTAGATTCAACTTTTGAATTTTTGGAAAATTTAAGGAGTTAAAAAGCTTACTTTGAAAATTGAGGGGGTAAATTCGTACCTTGGTAAAAGTTCAAGAGGATAATTTGCAAATTCCCTAATTAATTTTGTATCCATTTTAATTAAGAAAATACACATAATATTATAAACTCATAAAATCATAAATTCAACTCGCTATTTTGACAATTATGCATCACATCGATCCTAGAGAAAATTGCCTGTAAGTTATGGAGGGACAAATGACTTAACATATTATACTTTCACTCTTTCAAGATAGAGTGCTTCATATTGAATAACGCAAAACAAAACTTGGCAAATTTGATTTTAAATCCAATGAAAGTATTTTTCTTAATTATTTTTTTATTAGAAAGCATATAGAGTATTTAATAATATAATTCTAATGGATGAAGAATCCATATATGTTTTTTCAAACTCTCCCTCCTTAAGGATTTAATTAATGAATATGATCATATGAGCACCTACCCTGATTAGTTTAACTTAGACAATGATCAATCTAAAGCTCTTAAAAAGGAACTCTAAAGAAGAAAAGACATGAATCATTTTAGAAATCTAGGCTCCCTAAGGAATGGTGGTTACTAGGGATTACTATAAGGGCGTAATAATAGGTAAACTATCAATATTGTCAATTAGGTGGACCTTAAAAATGAATACTTTAGTATTTCAATATCAATAAAACTAAAGAATATTGATGAAGCTCTAAAAGATGGATTTTAATTTATATAATGTAATGGATGGCTTAATGAATTCACAAAAAATGAGGTATGAAATCTACTTAGAAAGCAGTGTTAAATTGGTAAACTTGTTTATAATAGCCCGTGGAAACTAAGCTTGTTTGGTCATTAGAGGTTGATAAGTCTTTTATACTCTATACAATTCATAGGAATTAATGCTTTATCTGGTCTTTTATTTGATGAATTCCTATAAATATGTGCTATTATTATTTAATTTTTTTCTAGCTCTTAAGATCATTAAGAGAAAAAAAGAAGTGATTTGAGCAAGGATTGGAGAAAAACAACAAGAATAGTCAAGACGAAATCAACCATGCCTTCAAGGAACAAATCAAGGGAAAAATACAAGAAAAAAGTCAAACCGCGCCTTAAATCACACTACGGTTATATCTGTGATTCAAGCTAAAACAGACCACACTCACATGTTTCGAACATAGCTTCTACCACAACCAACATTTGAGGTGTGATTTTAACTATGAAAAGTGACCTTGTCCCACAATAATGCACATGGAGATTTGTACAAAGTTTGTTATAAATAATTTACCATGTCAGCGAATACAATCTTCATGATTTCTATGCCTAATACATATAAATAAATGTGCATAGACGTTGTAATAGTATTGTATTATTGTAACAAATTTCTGACATAAAATAGAATAGAGTGAGAATTTCTAATGAGAGAAACTTTTCTTTTATGAGAAATTCAAGTTTTCTAGGTAAATTTATTTTAACTTAATGTTTGTTTTTTTAAGAATTTATGCTTAATCAGTGACATTTATCTTTATTTCATACTATTTCTCCTAACTTTGTGTTTAATGTTCATATCCATGGAGAAATAATGATTTTAACTTAGTATTTGTGAATCAAAGACCTAATTCATGTGATTTCAACATGTTTTAATAGAATATTGTTTGGGTACTTATAATTAGTAGCTTAAACCTTAATTCGTGAGTTTATGTTAGTGCATCATATAGATTAATGTCTAATTTCAATTTAACAAATTGAGAAATCATTTGTAAACCCCGGTTTTTCAGGTAGCCAAGAAAACCCTAGAACCGGAAACCAAAACCCTAAACCGGAATAGCTCAAGCCTGGAGTGAGAACTAGAAACCCTAATTCCGGCTTTTCCTCGGTTTCCAATTAATAAACTTTTCTAAGAAAATTTAATTGTGTTTATAGTTCTTGATTATATTTCAAACTAAGAAAATATCTGATTTTAAGAAAATTTCAATTCCGGGTCATCCCGAGACCCATTATAGAAAAACGTGCCCCGGAACTAGAATTTCAAAAATATACTTATGAGTACTCATTTGAACCGAAATAAAATAAGGATTTCAAAAATATATTTTTCATAATTTTCCGGTTTATGAAAAATACAGTTATAGCCTTTTTATTCGTATTTCATTACTACCGGAAATTAAATTGTCTTGTCAACTATTCATTACTATTCATAAAGTACTACCTAGTCTACCTATTAGCCACCCTACAAGTCTAACTCTTACCATCAATCAAATCTCCCATTCTTCCATAACTTTTGTCCTTCACTCTTACAAATTATGACAATGATGAAAAATCAAATCAAGCAAATCAAATGGAACAAACAAGCTCCCCCCCCCCCCCCTTTCCTTCCAAAACCGGCGCCATATGGCCCCCCCCCTCCATGCTCCTTTTGCAACTTCTCTTTTAACCTAATTCAACTCCTATATAAACTACCTTTACTCTCTCTCTCCTCATTCTTTCATTCCACTTTTCAAAGTAAAAAGCTCCTAATCCTCTTTTTCCCCTTTGGCCGAAACTTTGGAGCCCCCCACACATCCACACAACTTCTATTTTTCTCTTCTTATCTTCCATCCACTTCAAGTAAGTAAAGATCCACTACTTCCACTCATGAAACTTTGTTATGGCTAAGTGATTTTTGGATATCTCAACTCCATGTTCCCATGATCTTTTAGTAGGAACAATGAGATATCAAAACAAAAATCCCGAACCATTACAAAGTAGATCTATCTTTTAAAGAAGTTTCATACCAAAAGCTTTACTTTTATCCATCAAAAAGTCTTTTAAACAAAGGATCTTTTATAAAAATATGGTTTTTATGTTTTTAAAACTCATTTAAGCTTTTGATAAAGTAGATCCATCATCTTATTACTCATGATCATGTAGGCATTAAGTTTCATTATTATTTTGTTTTATGTGCATAAATAGTCTTTAATACTTTTGTCTTTAGTAAATGACTTTCTAGTATATAGATCTATAATAGATGGGTCCATGAAGTCAAAAAGAAAAGTACTTTACAAGAAAAAGACTTTTGAAAATTCGGATGACTTTGAAAACCAAGGTCAAAAACACTTTTAACAACTTCTAAACATATATTTATAAGAGAAATGAAGCCTATGGGTAATAGATAATGTTTAGTAGTATTTTTCATGAGTCTAAAGGAGTTTTTACTAAAGAAAATGTTGGAAACAAGAAATGAAGTCCATAGGAGTTTTGAGTTAAAAGTTATGAAAACCAAATTCGTAATAATGGATGTAGGGTTAGAAAACACTATTTTTCCAACTTCAAAAATGATATTTTCTTAAATAAATGAAGTCCTTAGGATATAGGTATAATAGATACTTAAAGTTTCAAGTATAAAATATATTTTTCCTAAAGGAATCAACTTGAAAATGAACTTTTGTAAATTCGGATTTTTGGAAACCCCATAGTAAAAGACCCACTTAAAAGTTTATAAATGTGAATTTTATTAAAGAAATAAAGGCCTTAGGATATAACTAATATAAGGGTCAAAATTTCTTTAAATAAAGTAGAGTTTTCTAAAGGAAATCCATGTAAAATGTAGATGTGGTCAAGTGTAGTAAATTCACTTACTAAACATTGAGAGGAAATGGTTTCTAAGGAAAGTTGTTTTCTAAAAATCGTTAAATCTAAAAAGTTATAAGAACATAGACTCCTTAAGGTTCACATCATGACATTCATGATAGGGAAAATCATTACCATTGCATTTAGCATCATATTACACTTAGGAATCTCAAATGCATTCATGAAAACCGCATTTTTGGAATTGACAAACTCGTGTACAGATTGATCCTCAATTCCGAGGCTTAGATATTTTCAAAACTTGATTTAAACTTCTTATTGAAAGCTCTTCCGAAGTAGATAGAAATCGGTATAAATTTTCGAAATTCCGATTTAAAACGACCAGTTATGGCCATTTTAAAACGGAACTTCGGAAATGACGCGAATTCGATTTCATTAAGTTTTCTTAGAGTTTAGTGTCCTAAGTTGATAGAATACTTATTAGGGTAATTTCTTATATGAATAGGTGAACGTGGACGGTGACGAGTTACCTCGGATTATTTACTAGAAGACCGGAGTACCAATGGCGGAGTGAGTTTTTTTCCTGATTCATTTATTGTATGTGCTTGTAAGTAGTGCACTAGAATGTAGGTCAATTGAATGGAATATTGAATGATGGGGATTAATGGGAAATTATATGATTGATGACGATGTGAGAACATAAATAAGAATATCGAAACCGGGTGATAAACTTTGATTGTATAGTTAGCTATGATGGATTGTCTGATAAATTGATTGATCGCTTAAGTAAATTGGCTTAATCAACTACTTGGACTAATGATAAATTGACACGTGCTATCACAAGGGGATGGAGCATGAGCATTTGTAGGTTAGTCGTGAACCATAAACGACATCGAATAATCGTAGGTTAGTCGTGAACCATAAACGACATCGAATAATCGTAGGTTAGTCGTGAACCATAAACGACATCGAATAATCGTAGGTTAGCCGTAATCCATAAACGGGATATTGTTAGTACCGCAGGATTCGTTAATCTGCTAACCCGGGATGGAGGGCGCAATTCCATCCAATATGATTTCGGTTGGTCATATATATGTTGAACTCATGTGTTTGATGATACACTTGCTTGATTAATAACTTGGTTGAATTGCTGTGACATAAATGTTTTTGTGGGAGATTATATCACTAAGCTAGTTAGCTTACGTCCTACAGTCGTTCCTTTTGCAGCTTACACATTTATGGCTTAAGCGAAGAGACCCGGCTGAACAGGTAATGAAGCTAGGAGTTTTCCCTAGAAGTTGTAATTTTTGTATTAGACTTCCATAAAAAACTTCTAAGACTTGGATGACTGTGATGGACCGTTAAATATTTCTGCGGGGGAATGCCCCTTAGAATTTTGTAATATTTATTTATGTTCATGAATTATATCCTATTGCCCATGCATGCCAAATTAAGCTTTTATCTCCATTCGACTTGTACTCTATTGTGTAAGGTACGCCTTACATCTATATAGACTCTCGAAAGACTTAAGGTGGTATTCGGGAATCTTATATGGCATGTGGCGGACTTTACGTTTAGGGTACCCTATGGGGCGTGACATCATTCTTTTGGATAGAATAGGTTGTCAATGAAGTTGCTTATAATCACCTAGAGATAAAGATGGTGAAACTTTCTATCACTTGATTTTATTCACTAAAATGGGTTTTATGAGAGATTCTTAGTCATTATGGGTCTAAGCCGCTAATAGCTTATAAGATATTCCCGTGGTTTAATCTAAATCTAAAGTTCTTAACCTCGAGAGAGTTAACTTACCTTAGTGAATTCTTAATACAAGTATATCCAACAAATAACTCTGTGAGTTTATTAAGAATTCATATGTAAGGACTTGATGAAGCAAATACCGAGCTCATTCTTGCATTAACAAACCTATATTATAAAGTTTACGCTGAAAACATGTATATAAATAATAACTAACTTTTGCTTAGCGTTTTTCTTCAATAATGTTTTGTTGAGTTTTTCTTTGACTAGATAATAGATTAAAAGTTAGCAAGGTAAATACTAATGATCCCCAAATAATACAACCTAATACTTTCTATGATACTTTAGTAGGTGCACTTGCCTATATTGGTAGTTGCTACTCAAGTTAAATAGAACTTATTAGTACAATTTATAAATTTTTCAAAAACTCAACTTTGTTGTTCACATTTGATCTTTAAATTGAGCAAGACAACACCACCATCCAAGCTTTTCTAGCATCGTTTTCTGAGGATTGGCATTGGATTCATGTATTTGAAGCCTAATGAAACAATACATAAAACTTTAAAATCTATTAGTCTAATCACTAATCTTGTGAATAGTGTAAATTTTCTATATTTGTTTTTATTTCTTTGTGAATAGTTGTAAATATTTGTACGTATATAGTTTTGTCCTTTTTTTAAATATTTTTTTTTAAGTCCTTTTTTATTTTTCTGTAAATGTTTCTTTTGTTAATAGTACTATGTCATGCCCCAAAGGGTACCCTAAACTTGACAGTCCACCATACTTAATATTAAAGCTTAAGTATGACAACCTTAATCATTCCCAAAAGCTTTTATATTAAGTATAAGACGTACTTTCACAACTTTAGAGAACCATACATGGAAATGTAACTTAGGAAGGTACAATAACAAATTAAGAAAAGAGGATTCATAATTACTCATAACAACAATCTTTACAACTTAGGGTCATTTCCCTTTTATTACTAATCTATTACAAGGATATTTATACATCAATACTAATACTATACTTTATCTAAAATTTCTTTTATCCAAAAGAAATTACCTGATCGCAGGGTCCTTGCGGCCTTAACCATAAATATGGAAACTGCAAAAGATATCTATGGGGTATAAGCTAACAGACTTAGTGAGAATTATTTCCATAAATAACTTCTGTAACAAAATTTCAAACAAGTTATTAAGCAAACAAATGGGATGCAACATCACGTGGGCAAACAAGGCATATAGTTTTCCGAGAACTATATGTTGAATGTATTTGCGCCCACATTCGGGGTTTGGTGATACATAACCTCAAAACAAGTAGTTTTAATAAAAAGTTTTATGCTTTCATCAATATCGCCAAGGACATGAAGTCTACTTGAATTGAACCTTACTTTTTGATCTTCGCCAAGCATTTCATTTTTTCCATAACGCGCCAAGCATCGCTTTCGGATCCTCCGCAAGTGTTGCTTTCGATATGAGCTTACTATCCTTCTCACCCAAGGCTAATAACCCAAAATGCAATGTGACCACTTCGTGGTATGCATGAATCCATTTTATATGATATCATAACATTATTATTATCAAGTTAAGGTGATCAAAGCATTTCATACAACAAGTGTTATACTAAAACAACATTTTAAATCAATTTCGGCCTCGACATTCTTAGGATTCTTTCAAAGAATTAATTAACATACATATCCATTTCCTTTTCCTAACTCTAATGCAACTAAATTACAAGCACAACAAGTATATCATTTAACAGAAATAAACTCATAATGCTATGTCGACTATTCCTCTACACGGATGAGTCGTTCACACACTCCACTCAATCGAAATAATCTTCGGGATATAGGTGTCCTTCCTCGGAGTCACCTAGCAAGAAAATACCCACAATGAGTATTTCTTGATGATTTTCTTGAATTTTGACAAAACAATGTCAAAAGAACGTTAAAGTCGTTATAAAGGAAAGTTCCAACTTAAAATGGTCATAACTTAGTTATTTTAACTTGGAATCGCGCATATAATATACCGATTTCTACCTACTCGAAAAGATCTACCCATTTCCAAAATTATTTCTAAAAAACAAGGTCATATAAACTCTGAAACAGTGGCGACAAAATTCACCACGGATTTTTCAATGCAAAAACAACTTTGGTTTAAGAATTCAAAATTTGTTTGATAAATACTTAGTTATCTATATAGTTGAAAAATTCTCTTCTTATGGTTACTTAGCTCATATTCATTCATGCTCAAGTGTTTGTTGTCCATTCATGTTGCTCAAGTAAAAATCATGTTGGTTTTAGAGTTTTTTTAGAAAAATATAGTTTACATGAATTCTCTTTTGTAAATCTCTTGAAATGAACATTTTGTTTCCTTTGTTTTCAAGATTTTTATGTTGACGTATATATATATATATATATTTCCAAGTAACTTTTTGAAATAACTTTTCTTCTATCTATGTTTTCTATATTAATACTATTTTCCATTTATTTTTCCTATACAAATTTCTTTGTCTATTTGTTTACAAAAATCTTTCATTTGAAAATTCCTCATTCTTTCCTCATATTATGTTTTCATAGAATTTATCCTTGCATAAAAATTTATTTTCTTACAAAAACAAAGTTGGATAATAAGTGTTTTTAAGAAACTTTTTATAGTAGTTTCTAAATCTTAGTGGTTTCTTCTTGTAACTTGAAAGAGATAACTTTATTTTTGTTTTAAACCATAGATCTTCTATTTTACATAAACTTGTTTTCTAAGTGCCAAAATCTCCTTTTTGTCAATTTATTTTAGAACTTGAAACTTTGGACAACAATTTAAATGAACATGAATTATGAGAAAATAATAGCAAGCAAAATAACATAAGTAATAAAGTCAAGTATTGGAGTCTTAGCTTTTTCAAGGCTCCCGGGACTAAGAAGTGGACTAGTCTCAAAATAAAAATAAAATGAAAGAAAGAAAAATTTTTTTTGACTTGATGAGGACAAGTATAAGACTAGAGACTAGTCTTAATTTAACAAGGAATAAATAAATTGCGACGGAATAAATAAATAAATTGCAATGGAATAATAAATAAATTGCATTTGCATAAAAATAAATAAATTGCAAGTGAGCTAATATGCTCTTAAAGAATATGTATATATATATAATATATATATAGATAATAATACTTAGATATAGTAACAATAATATGAACAAAAATAATAACATAAATATAAATAGATTTTCATGAACAAGAACAACACATGAACATAATGTAGCTTCCATGACATTTAGTCTTTGGAAAACACACTATGGTCATGTAAAGTTACATGACATGAGAAGAAAGGAAATAATAGAGATGGTTACCTAAAGAAGATTTTGTAGTAGTATGTGGTTATGGGTTTTTGTTGTAGGTAGAAGTTGTTTTGGAATTATTTTGAGAGAGTTTTGGGATGATAGTTGGAGAGAGTTTTGAGAGGAGAATTTGAGAGAGTTTTAGTATAGAATTTGTGGGTAGTGAATGTGTGAAAGAAGTGAAAAAGGAGGCGAGTATTTATAGGTAATTGTGGAGTGATTTTTTGTATGATTTAAATAAATAAAAATTGAAACAAATTTGAGGAAGAGGGGGGCATAAGGGCGCCGGCCACATGCATTGGAGAGAGGGAGAGATTTTATGTCATGCCCCATAGGGTACCCTATACGTAACAGTTTGCCTCATACAAGATTCCCGAATTACCACCTTAGTCCTTCGGGGGTCTCATATAGATATAAGGCGTACCTTTACGACAATAGAATACAAGTCCAAATGGAGATAAAAACTTAACTTGGCATACATTAGCAGTAGGATATAACTCATGATGCATAATAAACATTACATTTACTAAGGGGCATTCCCCCACAAAAGAATATTTAATGGCCTTATACAGTCATCCAAAGTCTTAAAAGTTTCTTATGGAAGTCTAAACAGAATTTCAAACTTGTAGGGGAAACTTCTAGCTCTTGTACCTGTACGGTCGGGTCACGTTGCCTAAGCCATAAATTTGGTAGCTGCAAAAGGAAGAAACTGTAGGGACGTAAGCTAACTAGCTTAGTGAGTGAAATCTTCCATAATAACATTCATGTCACAACAATTCAAACAAGTGATTAAACAAGCAAGTGTATGCACCAAACACATGAGAACAACATACATATGACTATTCGAAAATCATATGTGGATGGACTTACGCTTTCCATCCCGGGTTAGCAGATTAACGAATATTGCAGTACTACTTTATGCCGTTTATGGTTCACGGGTAACCGACAATTATTTCGTTTCTGGATCACAATTAACCGAACAATTAATCTCGTTTATGGATCACGATTAACCGAACAATGCTAATGCTCCTTCCCATTATGATATGCATATATCAGAATTTGGCATTAATCCGAATAGTCGATTAAGTCATTTTATTTGGGCGATCAAACAATTTCTCAAACAATACATCATAACTAACTACACAACCAGAATTTATCACCCTTTTCGATATTCTTATTTTGAGTTCCCATATCATCATCAACATACAAATTCCCATTATTCCCCATCATACATATTCAATTCACTTGACCTACATTCTAGTGCACTAATTTATCTAGCACACACAATAAATGAATTGGGAAGAGAAACTAACTCAGCCATGGGTTCGCCGGTCTCTTAATAGTAATAGTCCAGAGGTAAGGATTCGACGTCCTCAAATTCGCCTAATCACAAAAGAAATACCCTAATAAGTATTCTACCATCTAAGTATACCAAAGTTCTAAAACAACTTAGTGAAATCGAAATTCGCGTCATTTCCGAAGTCCTGATTTAAAATGGCCATAACTTGATCGTTTTAACTAGGAATTTCGCAAATTTTATATCGATTTCTATCTAATTCGAAAGAGCTTTCTAAATATGAAGTTTAAATCAAGTTTTGAAAATATTTAAGCCTCGGAAATGAAGGATCATTTCTGTCAGTGGTTATGTTGATTCCGAAAATGTGATTTTCATGAATGCTCTTGAGATTCCTAAGTGTAAAATGAAAATAAATGCCATGGTAATGAATTTCCCTATCATGAATGTCATAATATGAACTCTTATGTGCCTAAGTTCTCATAAATTTTTAGATTAAAAGAGTTTAGATAACCTTTATCTTAGGAAACCATTTCATGCCATTGTTTAACAATTAAATTTGCTACACTTGGTCACCCTTACTTATTCTAAGGATTTTTCTTAGGAAAATTCCATTTATTCTAAAGAAAAATTGACCCTTATATTAACTATATCCTAAGGCCTTTATTTCTTTAATTAAATCTTCATTTGTAAACTTTTAAGTGAGTCTTATACTAAGGTGGTTCCAAAAATCCGAATTTAGCAAAATTAATTTTTAAGTTGATTCTCTTAAGAAAAATGCATTTTATACTTAGAACTTTAGGTATTTATTTTAGCTATACCCTAAGGACTCCATTTATTCAAGAAAATACCATTTTTAAGGTTGGAAAACTAGTGTTTTCTAACCATCTATTGATTATTACGAATTTTGCTTATAAGACTTTCAACTCAAAACTTCTATTAGACTTCATCTCTTATTTTAAATGTTTTCTTTTGGTAAAAACTCATTTAAACTCATGAAAAATATCATCAAAAATCATCTATCACCTATAAGCTTCATTTTTCTTGTAAAACACATGTTTTGAAGTTGATAAAAGGGTTTTTAGACTAGGTTTTCCATGTCATCCGAATTTACCCTATTTCATTTCTTGAAAAGTGTTCTTTTTTTTTGTTTTATTGACTCATCTACCTATAGATCTATACACTAGCAAGATTATTTACTCAAGACAAAATATTGATGGCCATTAATGCACAAAACTCAAAATAAAGATGAGATCTTAAATGCCTATATGAATATGAGTGGTAAAATGATAGATCTACTATCTTAAGTGCTCAAATAGGTTTTGAAAACATAAAAACTACATTTTTATGAAAGATCTTTTGTTCAAAACACTTTTAGATGGATGATCATGAAGCTCATGGCAATAAAGCTTGTTTAAATGAAAGATCTGCTTTGTGATGGTTTTAGTATCCTTGTCTTCGTATCTCCTTGTCCCCAGCAAGAGCTCATGGGGAGCTTTAAGTGGAAATACTCAAGAATATCCTAGCCATTACAAGGATCTAAGGGTAATGAAGCAAAGTTCTTTTACTTAAGAGTAAAATAGGAGACAAATGGAAAGAAAAAAAAATTGTGTGTGTGTGTGTGTGTGGAGCATGAATGCTCACGGCAAGGAGGAGTGGGAGAGGAGAGAAAAGAGAGCTTTGACCTTTTGGAAAATTTGAAAATGAGAAGAATGAAGTGAGAGAGAGAAAATGTGGTTTATATTAAAGTGAAATTTGGTTAAATGAGATAAAATAAATTAAAAAAAATTGCACAATTGGGGGGAAATTGGGAAGATCACGCTAGCCACATATGTGAGAGAGGGGATTGATTTTTATTTGATTTGTTTTGATAATTTTGTACATTAAGTGTCATAAATTGTAATAATTATTTAGAGACAAATAAGTCTTGGTAATAAATAGTAATCAAGACAACTTAATTACTAGTAATAAGAAAATACGAAACAAAGGCTATAACTTTATTTTCATAAACCGAAAAATTATGAATTTATATATTGAAATCCTATTTAATTTCGATTCAAATGAGTATTCATATAAATTTTTGAAAATTCAAGTTCCGTTTTTCTATAACGGGTCTCGGGAAAGCCCGGAATTGAAATTTCTCAGAATCTGTCTTTTCTTGGTTTAAAATATAATCAAAAATTATATTCAAAATTAAAATTTTCTTGTAAAAGTTTCTTAATTGAAACCAAAGAAAAGCCGGATTTAGGGTTCCTAGTCTCACTCTTATCTTAAGCTTAGTTCCGGTTAGGGTTTTTGGTTTCCGGTTCTTGAGTTATCTTCCTTACTAGAAAAACCGGGGTTTACATATTATTTTTTTTGACTTTTTGTTATAAATGTAGTAATATGTAAGGTAGATATGAAATAAAGTTATGGGAAAGGTAAAAAGTAAAGGTTATAGGTTATGGAGTGTGTAAGAGTAGGTGTAAGAAAAAGTAGAGATAAAAGAATAGTGTAGAATAGTAATGAATAGTATAATGTAAGATAGATATGACTAATAAAGTACTGGTAGTAAGAAAATACGCGTATAAATGCGATATCTGTTATTTTTACTTACCGAAAAATTACGAAATTGATATTTTTGAAAACCTTGTATTTTTACGAGTCTAACGGTGTATTCGGAATATTTTTACTGTTCTGGGGTCCTGGACACGTTTTTCAAGAATCATGTCTGATTGGGTTCGAGACGAGTTGCGATTTCGCTAATATGATCTTTTTATGTTGCCTTAGATAATTCCGCACTATTCTACATTCTAGACTTCTACTTATCCTCACCGAGTTTCTTATTCGGGAGTGCCGGACTTAAACTATTACATCTAACTAGGGTTTTGTTGACCATTAGAGCTTCGGTTGACTTCCGGTTTAGGGTTTTAGGCTTAAACTGATTCCAAAAAAAGTTTGGGGGTTTACATACTAACTCTGTGTTTTTGTTCTTTTGTATATATGTAAATACTTGTCTATAGTTTACTTTATAAATAACTTCTGTTCTGTTTTCGAAGATAACCTTCTGTATGTTTGTAAATATGCTTTGGTGGATATAATATTCTTTTGTATGGTTATGTTTTGTTATATGTTGCAACATATCTATATAGCTATAGTTTGTTGTAATTCTTTTTGCTCATGTTTAGCTTAGTTCTTGAAATTCTTTTGCTAATAATGATGTCTTTGTATATTTTGTTGTTGTTTGTATATAATCTTTGCTGTTGTTACATAGTTTTGTTGTTGTATGTCCTATTGTAATTTAAGCTTGTGTTGTAGACTAACTTTTGGCTTAAAATAAAAATGGAGGATTATAACTAGGATTCACTTACCAAATTTTTTACCCTTTAGTGCAGTACCCAAGCGAATAGGAAAAATTCCAAAAGATTAGCTAGAAAGCAAAAAAAACTTTCATAGAAGAAAGATGGCTTTAGAAACTAACTAGTTGAATTTAGGTGATGGTGTACAATGAGGAGAACTTGAGTAATAATAACTTGGTTAGACAGAACCCACCTAGAACCATGCTAGACTTTTGTAGACTAACCTAGACAGGGTAAACACGAGCATAGTGAGACCTAGGGTGGCTATCAATAATTTTGAAATTAAACCCAATGTCATTCAGATCAAACAATGTTTGTTGTTTGATGGACTATATGATTATGACCCCAATACCCCCTCTAATAGTTTTTAAAAATCTGACACATTCAAAATTAATGGAGCCTCCAATGACGCTATTTGTCGAAGACTCTTTCATTTTTCTCTTAGGTGGAATGCAAAAAAGTGGCTCATAGTCCGCCTATATGATCCATAACAACCACAACAGATGGCCGAATTTTATGAGAAAGTACTTCCTACCATTTAGGATAGCCAAGCTGAGAGCTAACATAACTTCTTTCCATCAGTTGGAATCTGAGACTCATTATGAAGCTTTTAAGATATAAAGGAGTTGCAAGGAAGTGCACCCCTCTCCTACCCACCCCACACCCCCCTCCCCCCTCCTTCCCTATGGTTTGCCAAAATGGACATAATGCAAACATGTTACAATTGACTTAACTATGGCACTAGGTAGTTGGTAGATGCAGTAGCAAAAGGTAGTTTAAACAATAAGGCCCCTAAAGAGTGTCTACGATTGTTTGAAGACATGGCCAATATCATACCAATGGTCGTTTGATAGGGTTAGGAAAGAAACCTGGAAGTGTTTTTGAGCTTGATAGAGTAACATCTTTAACTTCCAAGGTAAGGCCTTATCTAAGAAGATAGATGGTTTTTACCATGGGTGTTGGACGTATGAATATGGTGGATGGAAAATGTTGCAAGGTTGTTGATCAAGTGACTGAATGTAGAGTATATAGGGAATTCAATGGCCCCAAATGACCCTTATAGCAATACTTATAACCTCAAATGAAGAACCACCCAAACTTTAGTGAAAGTAATAACAATTCCAAAACTCAAGTTTTCCTTTGCCCAACTTTCAGAAGCGACAAGGGCAATGGTTAAAGTGTCCTAGGGAAAGCAAATTTCATTGGAGGAGTTTATCAGTTTATTAAAGCTTTGAGAGTAGGTAGCAAGGAATTGATACTACTTTAAGGAACCATTCAACTGCTATTCATAACCTAGAGACACCATGGGGATAAATCTCTAAGCTCCTTTCTACAGGCAACTAAAGACACTACTACCAAATATTGAAGCTAACCTAAAGGACTAAGTAAAGAACTAAGAATGAAGAACTCCTAAAACAATCAATCTTACACTTTTGTTTTTTTTTTTTTTAAGTTTTGTTTTTAAGTTAAAATACCTTTATAATGTTTTGAGAAAGTTTTTGAAGACTTGTTTGATATTTTGAGGATGGGATGTTGATGTTTTTTATGTTTGATGAATGCTTTGTAAAACTTTGAAACGGATTTATCTGTTAATGTTTGATCGAGAAATGTAAATATTTATGATTCGATTAAAGTTTAAATGTTATTTTTAGCCGAATTCTTGTTGAAATATGAATAACATAGATGCAATCACATATGCAGTTCAATCCACGCTTTAATTCTTAACCTAAAGTGTTTTCATTTGATCCCTATGAGAATTTTGGCTACGAGCCAACCTGCAGTTCAGAAAGGAAATAAAATTTTGGTTATGGTCTCTATCGCGGCTAAAATTGAGCCTGCGGTTGTGACCACGGTTGCTTTTAACTCATTTTTTTTATTTTTTCACAGCTTAAATCATGAGCTAGACAAAGGTTGCGATTCTTTAATTCTTTTTAATAAAATTAAAACCGCATTCAAAACTGTGTCCACGGTTGTACTCGCGACTCGGTTAATATAAAAAATTTGTGTACCATTTGTTCTTTCTCATTTACATTTCCTTCAAAATTTAACAAACCTAATAGAACTCTAAAACAAAACTTGAAACACTCGATTGTAAAAACTTGATAAAAATCGTTTCTTCACAACATTCTTGCCATAAAATTGTTTAAGATAAGTATTTTTCTTCACTTTAATCTTATTTTTCTAATTTATTTTCATGTAAATAAGTGTTTAATCTCGTTAGTTTTAAGGTTTTAGAGTTTAGGAAGTTTTAATAAACCGATTTCATTGATGTTAAAAAGTTGTTCTATTTTGTTTAAAATACTAATTCTTCATATTTTGATAACAATAAATATTTTGAAAAGCGCAATCTTTTTTAGAAATAAGTTGTCTTGTTTAGAGAACGCCGAGAGTAAGTATGTACTGAGTTCATGCTTTAGTATACTTAAAAACTCTAACTTAGGATTCTGTTGGAAATTAGGGTAAAATCTAATTCTTTTGTATCTGAATTCTATGTTTAAATGAGAAAATTATGTTTTGTGTTTTATTTTGCAAAAATGACACCCAAAAGACCTTCAAACACATAACCCACTAAACAAAACAAAAAGGCTAAAAATGATTCTAGGCCTTCGTCATCACACGTAAGTACAACTATCCAACCTCCAGTAGGATTAATTTCTGAAGATAGGGAGAAGTTTAAATTTTTTTTGGCTAAAAAGACAATAGTGCCCACTGTAGTGATGGATTGGGGGTTAATGAGAGCTTATGGGTTAGAGAGAGTTTTTAGAAAATGCTTTGAAGATAGGCCATGGGAAAGACTATTTAAGGTCAAGTATGAGGTGTTTGAGAGGATAACTTTGACCTTCTTGGCAAGCTTTAGAATATGCCACCAAGTGCCACATATAGAAGACACTATTAGCTTCTATGCTTTTGGCTAATAGAGGAATGTCCATATGAGAAAGTTTACAGCTGCTATAGGATTGTATGATAATCAAGAAGAAGTTTATGGGGAAGAGTTCAAGAATTTGCTAGTAGAAATTTTTGAGGAGGAAGAGAAAAACTTCATGGCAAAGTTGATCGATGAAACTTTCTCACTGCAAACACTAAGGCATCGACATTCAAAAAGAAAAGTGTTAGAATTCTCCGTTACATACTAGTGAGGAGTAGCTTCTCAAAGTTGGAAGCTGTCAGGGGATAATCAACAAATAATTGTAGAGCGCGATTAAATATTAGAAGTATTTAGAAAACTTCCCTGTTTATGGTCGAGGGTTGAGTTTTTATGTGGCTGCACTACTTTCCTTTTTATTTTGTTTTAAGACTAATGCATAACAAGGTAAAACATTAGTAACAACCATTGGCTCGATCAGAGCCACAATTGAATTATGGACTAAAAATTCCTAAGTTTAACCACTTGAATATACTTTAACTAAACTTTTCACTTAAAAAAGAATCCTGCATGAAAATAACCTTATTTTGCCACAAAGAATAACATTTATTAACAAAGAATAAAATAATTAAAGAGTTGTAGACAACTTAAACAAACAGAACTTTACAAAAAGACTAAAAAGAACTATACAAGAATACTCATAAACAGATAAAAGGCTATATACAAAAAACAACTTAAAAACAAAACAAACATATACGAAATGTATGCATATACAAGAAAAACAAAAACAAAAGAGGTTAGACATATTTACAAAAACAAAATGAAAAAGATATTCACAAAAAAGAAAAGGAAAAGCTATGTATAAAGATATATTTACAGAAAAACTATAAATAAAAGAATATTCACAGAAACAAAAACAGAACAAAAGCAAAACCGAAAATTATTCACACTATCGATAAGGTTAGCAACTAGCTTAACAGATGAAAAATTTTCAGAGAGTGCCTTGTTGAGCTTTATTTTCATGAATTCAACACCAATCCCTAACAACGGCATTAGAAAAAATTGGTTGATTCTTTGGTTCATTAGGTTTTAAAAACATTTAAGAACACAAAGTTGAAGCTTTTAAAAATTTATAAAACCAATAAGTTCAGCAGCTACTAACATCAAGCAAGTGCACTTGCTGAAGTAACATAGAAAATATTAGGTCGTATTCCAAGAGATTGTTGGCATCTATCATACTTACTTTTCATCTATTATCTAATAAAAGAAAATTTAGAAGAGCATAATAAAAACAGAAGTTATACTAAGGTTCACGAATATATATAGGTTTTTAAGGTAAATTGTAAGATAACTTGTTGAAGAAAGAGCCATGGGGATTACTTCACCAAGTCCTTATCATGTAATTTCTCAACAAACTCATAAAGTTATTCACTGGTATATTTGCACTGTCAGATTCACTAGGGTAAGTTAAAGCTTCTCTCAAGGTAACAACTTTAGATATAGACTAAAACACTGGAATCTCTTTATTAGTTATCAACAATCTAGATCTGCATAAAGTTTAAGAATCTTTTGTTTGAAACCAACCTAATCAATTTTAAAAACAAGCGACAAAAAGTTTCACAATCCCTCTGAAGGTAAATAAGCAACTCCATTAGTAGCTCGGATCTATTCAAAAGAATTATCTCTCAATCTATTCAATTGAAATCAGATATGAATCTAAAAGGTACACCATTCATTTAGGCCCATTAAATTAAGTTTTAGCTACTAATTACAAATACCCAGAGATATTCATTAAAACACTTTGAAATCACATGAATTAGGTCTTGGATTTGCAAACCCTAAGTTAAATGATTATTCTCCACGGATGCAAACATTGAGCACAAATCTAAACAAAAATATGGAATTAAAGATGAAAATATAATTCAAGCACAAAGTCTTCCAAAAACAAACATCGGGTTTACAATGAGTTTACCTAGAATACTTTGAGATTTCTCAGCAAGAAGAAATAGTTCTTTTGCTCAATAATTCTCTCTCTACATTACATTAGAAATTTGCTACAAATACTCTATATATATCTCAAATGCCTGTGCACATTTATTTACAGGATTAGGCACAAAAATCATGACGATTTTTATTCGTTGATGTGATAGATTCTTTATAACCGAATTCATTCTTTATTTTCCCATGCGCGTCTTAATTGCCAGCTAATAGGATCACTTTTTCACAACATACATCGAGCACTCGAAAGTTGCTTGAATGTTAGGGCTCAATCTAAGCTATGGCTCTCTGTTAAAAAGCTTAAGTTCTTATCTAGATTCAATCGCGGGATTCATCAGGTTTGTCGAGGGCTTGAATGTTAGCTTTGACCCAAGCTGTGCTTTCCTCAACAAAAGTGTGATTTTTGTCCAACTTTAGTCACGGGTTGAATTTAGGTCTCCACACTGTGGCATGATAGAAACTATATCATGAAGTCCAAGGCTTGATCACCTTAATACATAAGTCAAAGGTCATTGTCTAGTGCTCTATCTAAGGAGCGATGGGTGGTTTTGCCTAGTTTTTCCTTACTGTTTTTCCCTCAGTGAGTCCTTTATAAGCTCAGCCAAGTTCTATTTTGCACAATTTTTTTTTTTCTCCAAATCTGATCAAAACACTTTGTTTCTTCTTCTTTTGATTCTAGGAGCTGAAAAACAATATTTAGACAAAAAAAAGCATAAGATTCATAAGAATTTATCCAAAAATGTATTTGATTAAGCCTAGATTCCTATTAATAAAACAGAGTAAAATAGACTTATCAACAAGCCCCTCCTTTACCATAAATCCCTCAATGTGAACCCCATCCTATCTCTCCTACACATACACTATCTTCTCCTATCCCCCAATTTAACTCCCCTCAACCATAACCTTCTAAATCTTCTCTTCTTAAGCCTTAACCTAAAATAACTTTGGCTTCGATCTCCTAAAAATAACCTACTTCTCCTCAAACACATATACCTGCACATGAACCACCCTCTCAATTAGAACAAAATGAAGAATAAAAGGAACAACTTGTTTCCTCAATCTACCTAATGTACGCAATGCACCCGAAAGGGCAAAAGTGTTAAAACTTACGCTAAGAAGCCATCATATAGAAGAAGACTTATAATTAAGGATGGGAAGTCTAATGAAGGATCAACCCCAATGAATCTCGATACACTGGTACAAAATGTTGTAGCATTAGTTAAGGCTACTAGGGGTTTTGTTGATAAAAGTACTGTTGCTGAAGGTGATGATGCTGATGTTGCTAATGGTGATGATACTAATGCTAAGAACCATGATGTAAAGGTTATTGTTGAGGAAAGAAAACAAAGCAATGCCACAATTCTTGGTAGCATTAACTTAAATGTCCCAACACCTAAAGTTCTTGAAGAAGAGGAGGAAAACAGGAAGAGAAGGGAAGAAGATATAAAAACATATAGAGAGATTATTGCAGCAATTTACTACGAAATTTCTCAAGTTCTTATTGAAAGAGCTCCCACTATAATCATGAATGAAAAAAGGCCAGGCCCTTATAGAGTTCATGAAGAGTAGATGGTGGTTCCTTATATTCCAAGACTTCAAACGCAAACACCACTCAGTGAAACCCAAAAAGAAAGTAGTCAAGAACATGAAGGGATAGAGCATGATAAGAACCATTATGATGGCAAGTTCCTAAAGGAAGAAGAAGTAAATGAAGCATACTATGATGACAATATTTTTGAAGAAATTGTTGAGGAACTTAAAAGGCAAGAAGCTAAGAGGAAAAAAAGGGAAGAGTATAAACATAAGCTAAAACAAATTGACGAGAATTTAGAGAAATTAGAGGTTAAGATGGATAAATGTTACCAGAAGCAAAAAGATAGACAACTAGCACAATCCTTGACCTCAGTTAGAGAACAAGAGGAGGCAACAAGAAAAATTACAGAAACTGAGGGACAAAGAAAGAATAAATCTGATGAAGTGATGAAATCAGTCAAATGGATAACTGATGCAACATTTATTGTGAAATTGGATTAGGGTTTTTATCACAAACTGTTGATTTTGCGAAAATCTAGAGCATGATCCTCAAATTCCAATTGATTTTGATAATTCCTAGGTATTTGGTATCCAAATTCAAAGAAATATAGGAAATTCGAGAATTTGAGGAGAAAAAGAGCAAGGATTGCTCAAATAATGTCTTTTTGAAAAGATATGATAAGTAACTGTCCATTTTCCATAGGCCATACAATATAAGCAAATTAAATCTGCCAAAAATAGAAATGTGCTAAAATTTTAAGACAAAAAATACATAAAAAGATAAAGCCAATGCCACAGATGGTATTAAAAATATATGTGTCTATAAAGAGTTATAATGAAATTAAAACCTACCAAAATTACTAAAAATGGCCGTTTGACGCCCTAAACGGAGGAAATTGGCCAAAAACTAGCCCATTTCTCTACCATAGGCAGTGATTTCTTCATGTTAGTTCGTTTCTTTCAAGATAGAGTCTTTAGATCACCCAATAGTAATAGACCAGTTTCTATCGCATTTCTCTAAGTACCTGTTGGCCACTATTTTAACCTCATCAGTGTCCAATAGGTGGACAAAATTCGCCCTCGAATTGTCTTCGTCCGAGTTATCCTCTGTGTATGGAATAAGGTGTTTCACACTAAACACATATGTAGTTCAAATGTGGCTAGGAAACTTTAACCTATATGCATTTGGGTTAATCTTCTATATGATCTGATTTAGGTTTTCTTAAGGCTAGGTTTCCATGTTGGTTTCAAGTTAGTACGCAGGTTCGAGACCTGCATGGGCCACCAAATGGTGGAAACCAGTCAAATGGAGATCATGAAGATGGTGGAATGCAACAAGCAACAATCCAAGATCCTTGCACATCAAGGGAGGTCCAATCACACAAGCTAAAGCTAAGAAATGAGGGAAGATTTAGGAACATCATTGAGATAATTAGAAGATGGTGGGTGTCGAATCCAACAAAAATAAATAACCTACTCTAAGATTTTAAATAGTGAGTGAGCAGGATCGTCTCTACAGGACTGTAAAAATCCTAAGTTTCTATTGGAGATTGAGAATAAAAAAATAAATTAAAAATTGGGGATTTTGAAATCAAGCAAAAAAATAAACCTATTTCAATTAAGAAGATTTATATATATTCAAAAGATTATCTAGCTGAGGTTCATTACAATTCAATTCTCAGGTTGATCATAGAATCAAATATTATTAATTCCTACTTTGAATAGTTAGTTATAAATTCCAATAAGCATTGAAATTGAAATCAATCTCTCCTTAGATGTTAAATAACCAAGATAAGATCTTTGATTATTCCTAATCGAATAGATAACCCTAAATACGCTCTTAAGGTTTAATCCATCAATTGCATTAAGAAAAGAGAAACCTAACCCTAATCAACAATCTCATAGAGCATGGATCATTTAAATTAGATTATATTTCATCACAACATCAAATAACCATCTATTTTATGACTATCGTGTTGTTTCATCACCTATATTAGATTACATACAATTACGGATATGAGTTCTAATGATTGATTATTGTTCAATCATCCTACAACCGGACCCAAAGTTATAAGAGATAATCAAGCAATAATAACAATAGAATCAGATGAAATACAAATATGCAAAGATGAGAATAATAGAAATCAAACCCAATTAGGTCTCACAATCCATCTTGAATTGATTTGCAATAATCCCTTGGCTAGATTTGGAGTTTAGCCACTCATGACCATTAGAATTCTCTCTCTAGGGTTTTCTTACAAAATTGTATCTAAAAAATATGGAATGAATTCTCAAAGAAACCCTATAGGATATTTATATACAAAAGTGAGTAATTGAAAGGTCATCATTTAATGTAAACTGGCAGTTACACATCTGGCAGTTACACATAAACGATGGCGGTTACACATCTGGCAGTTACACATCCGGCAGTTACACATCCAGCAGTTACACATCTGGCAGTTACACATCCAGCAGTTACACATCCAGAGATAAAATGGCCGGCCTTTCTTTCTGATTTTTGTTCCTTGTATTTATTTTACTCCAATTTTGTACTATTTGGTTCTTTTGGATTCAAAGACCTAGTATTCATATAAATCATGATTAAGTACCGAATCCATATAATTTCTACAAAATTAATAACAATTAATCCAAATTAAATCCCATAAAATTAGAGTAATTTTCATCTCAACAGAAGACATTGTTAATGTTATACAAGCTTCTAAATAAGCCAATTATCAGTGTTTTGGGCTGGGGTTGTATTAAAAACATAGGGGACTAATTAGTTTCCTTTTTATTCAAGTTAGGATGGGATGAATTTCTAATTTCTTTTAGCTCAAGAGCGCTATTGTCTTTCAGCGTTTCTTTCTTATGTTTAAGCAGCCTATTTGTTTTTAGCGAATATTGAATATAGATTAGATTTCCTTTTGTGAGAGTTTCTCACTTCTTGCTCTTTTGAGAACTTGTGAACTTATCAAGATTACATCTTGTGGTGTTCAAACAACTTTATACCTTTGGTTCGGGTTTGCAATAAAACTTTGGGTCAAGGTTTTTGGTCAGTGGGTTGTTCTTTGGATTTAAAACCATTTTTAAAGAACGCGAAGTTGAAGTTTTTGAAAATTTATAAAATTAATAGGTTCTGTTCAACTTCGGAATCAACTACCACATTTCATCTATTATCTAGCTAAAGAAAATTTTGAAGATCATAATGAAAACAAAAGTTATACCATGGTTAATGAAAATGTACAAATGTTCTCAAGGCAAAATTAAAGACAAGTTTGTAAAAATGCAAGATCAGAGCCTAGGGATTTGCTTCACTAATTCCTTATCGTGTGATTTCTTGACAAACTCAGAGACAGGGTTGTTTGCTGGTGTATTTGCACTGTCGAATTTACTAGGGTAAGTCAAAGCCTCTCTCAATGTCAGTAACTTTAGATTTAGACAAGCTGTCACGCCCCAAAGGGTACCCTAAACATGACATCTTACCACACTCAACATTAAGACTTAAGTATAACAACCTTAGTCATCCAAAAAGTCTCAACATTAAGTGTAAGGCATACTTTCACGATCGTAGCGGACCAAACTTTGGATCAAGATGTTTAAACAGTTATATATAATAGCAATTTTAAGAAAGTAAATCATAACAATAAAATCAAGGTTATTAAAAAATATATAAAGAGTCTTACAAACTTTAAGGGGCATTCCCCTATAAAACGTCTGATTCTATCAAAGTCCATTTACATTTTTGAACTTCTGCTTGGAAATCTATTTCTACTTATAATCTTGAATTCTAATCCAAAGCTCTTGGCTCCCAAAGGTATTACCAGGGTAAGGTATCCTCTGGGCTCCAACCAAAGATATGAGTACTGTAAGAGATATTTAAGAGGGTATAAGCTACCACTTAGTGAGAATTATTTCCACAGTTAAACACCCGACAACCAATAATCAAAACAAGTTTATTTAGACAACCATATGAGATACACAAATATGTGAGCAAATAATATATACAATTTTTCGGGAATCGTATATTGAATGGATTTATCCCTCCATTTGGGGTTAGGGGTTACGGATCGAATAAACCGATTTTTATAAATATAATTCCTTTGTTGTTTTATTCGAGCTACTATCCAGCTGTAAAACATATTTTATTCGGGTGTTTTATTCACTGTAATTTAACTCGAGCGATCCTTCGCCATTTTATAAATCTTACAGGCTCTATGAACCACCTTACTATGCATTTGTCCCATTAAGGGTATGAACTCACCCAATGATATGCATGGATCAATTTAATTAAATACTCATGACATGATTAATTGTTTTACGGGTGATCATAGAAATTTCAAACAATAATTCTTATACCGGATTAAACATTCATTATGAACAATTCTCGCCTCAATATACTTAAACGTAATTTCAACCAAATATGAAAAGCACATGCATCTTTCCATTTTATCTTTTCATAATTCTAACGCCACTAATTTTACAAGGAAAAACATAAGTGCAAAATGTAAGAAATAAACTCATTCGCCATTTGCGCGTGAACTTTTAGTCAAGTAATCCTTCGGAACGAAAACCTAGTCTCCATGTCACTTATACAAGAGAAATACCTAAAATGAGTATTTCATGAAAGTTCTACTTAAACTTGCTAATTCTATTTCACTAAGTTCATCAAAAATCGTATAGAGGGAAATTCCAATTTAAAATGGCCATAACTTGAGCATTTCAACTCGGAATTTCGCATATAATACGTTTTCCACAATCGAAAAGATCTATCTATTTTTAAGATTATTTTTGTCATAAAAAGTTTTTTGGGTCAAGAAAAAGGTCTATACAAAGTTACCACAAAAATTCCAGCTCTTAAACACCATTTTCAAACTTTTCTTGATTCCAAAAATCCTTTAGCAAAAATATAGATATTTATAGTTGAAAAATCCTTTGAATACACATACACCACACACACACATATATATATATAGACTCATATTGTATGCAAATTTAATGGTGTTGTCTCAACAATTATTTTCCGTAAAGCAATTTATCTATGGTATGGAAAACTTGAATATTAACAATTTCTTTTTTAAGGGTTTTGGAAGAACTTTATAATTTCTTAGGTTATTATAATTGAGTATATTCTTATTTTGTTTCTCTAATTTTTTCATAAAATAAATTAATTTTTTTCTTGACTTTGGTCTTCTACAAATTTTACTTCTAGTGGTAAAAATAAAATTTCCAAAATTGTTATTAAGTTGTTGATAACCTATAATAATTTAAGTTGTATATATTTTTCTTTTTAAAAATGGTTTTGATAGATAAGCCTTTTTCCTCTCTTTTTTTTTTATTACCTAACTTCTTTAAAAATAAATTTTATTTATAAAACTAGGTCGTGTAAGTTCTTTACCAATTTTACTTGAAAGGAAATCATGTTTCAATATTTTCTTAAGTTGTTGATAATATCTATTGTTTTTGAATTTTTCATTTTATATTCTTTTTATTTCTTTGAAAATGGGTTCACCATTTAGAATCTTGGCAACTTTTATTTTTCTAAGTGGGCTTATAAATTAGTGAGTTGATTTGATATTAACTTTGAAAACTAGTCTAGTTTTTCATTTTTATTATGGAATTGGTAAAAATACTATAAGTAAGCTTTTTGAGAAAAATTTGCTTATCAAAGAAGTATTAGTACTAAGTTTTAATAAACTTCATGTGATTTATCATGAAATGATAGTGTTTATTTCCTTAGCTAATTTCTTTGATAAAATCATCTTCATCGTCATTTAAGAAAAATATTAATGAGTTTGAAAAGAAGTTGTAAAGTAATTTTTCTATGTGTTTGATAGCAAAACCTTGATATAGTAACAAGGGTATATATATTAAAAGAGTTTGGTTTCATTTTTCTTTATTAAAAAAAATCACTTTAAATTTTGTTGAGACAATATCATTATGATAATGCATATATGAGTATGTAATTTAAAAAGATAAAAATATAAGAAAGATATAAGAAGCAAAATAATAAGTAAGATAATAAGATCAAGTATTGGGAACCTTAGATTCATCAAGATATATCGGTTAAGTATTGAGAGCCTTAGCTTTATCAAGGTAACTCGGGACTAAGAGTAGCCTAGTTTCAAAAAGAAAAAGAAAGAAAAGAAAAGCAATAATAAGAGCAATAATAATAATAAGGTTGTTAGAGAGTTAGTGAGCATGTAGGCTCTAAGATATATATATATATAATATATATATATATATATAAAGTTAAGTTAGGAGATAATAATAATAATAATATCAAAAAATATCATCATAATGACAAAATAATAAAATAGGAATTATTGGCATGTGCAAGAATAAAACATGAACATGTTGTTGCTTCCATAACTCACATGAGCTCTTAGGAAACAACACCATGGCCGTGCTAAGTTACATGACATGGAAAAATAATGGTAGAAAGTTTTACCTAATTGTGTTTATATTGAAGGAAGAAGATGATGAGTGTAGGATTATATGAGTAGTGATATGTAGTAGATGGTTTATGTATAGAGAAGGATTTTCGGAACGAATTGGTTGGAGAGAGTTTTGGTAGAGAGGAATTGTGTTGAGAGGATTTGTGGAGAAATTTTGAGAGAGTTTTGTTTTGTAAAAAGTGTGTGTGAAAGAAGTGGAGGGAAATGGGGTATTTATAGTTGAAGATGGAGGAAAATTAGATGTAATAAAAAATAAAAAAAAATAATAGAGAGAAAGAGAGAGAGAGAGAAATGGGTGTTGGTTCTAAGGAGAGAGGGGGAGAAATTTTGTTTAATTTGTATTTTGTAATAAAAAGTAAGTAATCTGTAAGATATGATGTGATATAAGATATATTGGAAAGGTAAAAAGTAAGAAAAAGGTGTATAGGTAGTAAGAAAAAGTAAAGATTAATGAATAGTCGAGAAGTACAATGAATAATAAAAAAGACTAATAATTTACTGGTAGTAAAGAAAATACGTATATAAATGCGATATATATAATTTTTAGTTACCGAAAAATTATAGAATTGATGTTTTTAGATTTCTTACATTATTACGAATCTAACAGTATCATCAAAATATTTTTATCATCCGGTGTACTAGGACATGGTTTTCAAAAACTAATCTCATTCGAATCCGAAAGACACTAGAAATTAGTGAATCTAATATTTTTAAGCTTTCCTATATTATTGCAAACTATTATCCATCATTTCCTCAATTTTGTTGTTTAGGGATTGAGAACACGGATTGTCGGATCTAAATTCTAAGGTTTGATATAGGTTTTGTTGACTTTAGAGTTTTCGGTTGACTTCCGGTTCTAAGGTTTGAGCTTAAACTTGGTAAAAAAATCTAGGAGTTTATAACCTACCCCCTTTAAAGAAAATTTTTTCCTCAAACCTTGGATTGTGTTCTCGAATCTTTGGACACTCGGTATCTCCATCGAATCCACTCATTGGCTTCTTGAGCAGCCTCTTCATAATAAACATAGATCTTATGGTGCTCTTGATAATCCAATCAAACGATAAACCAAATCTCCATGTTTCTGAAAGTCTTAAAGGTCCAACGGGTCTTAGATTTCCTTGAGTCCATACTTGATGTACATTCTTTATGAATTCTTACTTTTCAAGTATAAACAATCATCATGTCAAACTTAAAGACTCGTTGTGTCCATT
Organism: Combretum micranthum; assembly: GCA_024138025.1. NCBI lineage: Eukaryota > Viridiplantae > Streptophyta > Magnoliopsida > Myrtales > Combretaceae > Combretum > Combretum micranthum. The sequence continues at coordinate 197,583 of JAMXBD010000533.1, read as the reverse complement.
TCACTCAATTTCTTTGGTCAATTCAGGCTTCTTTCATTTCTCGTTGAATATCTTAGACTTTATTTACTTCTTCTTAAATGGGCTTTGGTATAAAACCAACTTCTCTATCCTATTTCAAATAATGGTAATCCATACTTTCTATAAGGCTTCATGGGCTTTCCCTCAATAACTACAAGTTTTTCTCCATAATCTCCTTATCGCATGGTCTTTCCTTCATTCCAAGTTTATATATTAAAACTTTAAACTTTTCCCCTTTCTAGACTCTTATCCTTTGGGAAGGTTTTATTACAACATTGGGCTTCCTTGATTTGTCCTTATCAAGGTTGGTTCCATATCCGAATTGGAAATCCTCATTCCTTCATCTTATCTAATGAATACTTGTTCCTCAAATCCTTTGATCAACTCCTCTTGGTTGGCGAGTAGGGTAGTGACTTCATCATGACTTCTTCAACTTAGGGCATCGGCTACGACTTTTAGTCTTCTGGGGTGTTGGTAGATGCTAGATCATAATCTTTTACAAACTATAACTGTTTATCTCATTGCGCTTTCGACTTCTTTTGAGTGAATGATCCTATGAGACCTTTGCATTTGGTGTAGGTCTCGTATCTTTATCCATTAGATCCTCTTGTTCTTTTAAGTTATCTGAGTTAACGACTTGATTATTTCGGAAAAGTTTTGCATGAATCTTCCAATAATAATTGGCTAGACTCAAGAAATTCCTTGCTTCCATCACTATCTTTGGCGGTCTTCGTTCGACTGCCGCTTGTATCTTCTTGTTTTTATCGGGATGCCTTCCTCAAGAAAGAAATCCAATCCATCCAAAAGTCACACTAAACAATTTCTTCATGCAACTTATGTTTTCTTAACATTATAGCATCATCCGTAGATGTTCCTTATGTCACTTAGGTGTTTTTGAGTATACGAGTGTATTTTCCATAAACACAAGAACATATTCATCCAACAAGGCTTGTGCACTTGATCCTTCAATTCTCTAAGATCAACAGACGTATCCATTAAACTAAAACTCGTAATTTCCTTAATGAGTTTGGAAAATTAGCCTTTCGTATGCCCTCTGGCTTTACTCTTAACTGTTGGTATTTGGATCTTAGATAAATACTGGAAAAGATTACTTGCTCCTTACATCCAATCGAAGAGATCCTTGTATCAAGACAAAAAGGGTACTCGTTCTTGATCTTATTAGATTCTTGGTGGTTGATTCATAACTTTACCGATTCACCTCCTCTTATCAAACTAACCTGGTACTCCTTGTGGCATTATACTCGGATGATCGAACCATTAATTGATCTTTCACCTTCAGTTTCTTACTTCTGTTATCCGTAGAGTTAACTTGTCGGTTATCTTTTATGTGTCTTTCCTTTTTGGATGTCAACTCGAGCGAAGTTAGCGTTTGATTCCTTACAATGGCATATTCTTTTTTAAACTCGACATGTTCTCTGTCTATATCTTTAGGGTTCATCTTCTTCTCTTGACATTTCAATACAACACTGGTGAGTTTTAATCAACTCATACTGTAAACCCCCAAAGTTTTACGATCGGTTAATCTTAAACCACTAATTAGAAGGTCAACCGAAAGGCCTAAAGTCAACAAAACCCTAATCAGACATAACCGTTTAAGTCCGACAATCCCGTGTTCGTAACCCTAAGGGAGTAAGTGTGAGAGATTAATACGTAGAATAGCTCATAATAACATGAGAAAGCTTAAAAATATCAGATTAGTTAAACCACGATTCGTTTGAGCCTAACCGGATATAGTTTTCGAAAAGCATGTCCCGAGGCTTGGAATAGTAAAAATATTTCGGATATACCGTTAGACTCATAAAGATATAAGGTTTCCAAAAATATCAGTTTTTAATTTTTGGTAACTAAAAATATCAGATATCACAATTATACGCGTATTTTCTTATTACCGGTACTTTATCTGTCATATCTACTTTACATTACACTATTCTACACTATTCATCTATCTCTACTTTTCCTTACAACCTACACCTATTTTCTTACAATTTTCATTTTCAATAAAACTTCACATCTCTCACATCTTACTTTTCATTAACAAAAATATAAAAAATAAATAAATTTTCTCTCTCTCCCCTCTCAAATTTGCGCTGGCCCCCTGCCCTTTTTCCCTCAATTAATTTTATTTACACAAATTTACCCTCCACTTTTTCCTATAAATACCACCTCTTCCTTTCATTTCTTTCACACCTTCCATACACTACCAATACTATCAAAAATTCTCTCCAAAAGCTCTCTCAAAATTTCTCTAGTTTCTTCTTCTTCTATAGGTAATAGTCTAAGCTTTCTATATGTTCATTTGCTTAGTATCAACATAGTATGTGTTTTCTAAACCATGGAGGTTAGGAAAACAATAATATGTTCATACTTTGTTCTTGTTCATGAATCTATTTTCCTTTATGTTTTTCTTATGTATATCTAACTAAATATATCTATGTAGTTATATATATCTTTTAGAGCATATAATCTCATTTATTATTGCAATTTATTTACTTTCCTTGCAATTTATTTATTTCCCTTGCAATTTATTTACTTTCAAGTTGTTGTAAGACTAGTCTTTCTAGTCTTAGACTTGTCATCATCAAGTAAAAACATTTATTTTTCTTTTGGGACTAGTCTATTCTTAGTCCCGGGAAGCCTAGAAGAAGCTAAGGCTCCCAATACTTGACAATTATTATTAATATGCTTATTTATTTCTTATATTCTTTGTTATCTTATCTTGTGATATTTTTAGCTTTTATAAATTACATATTCATGCATGGCTAATAAGTTGTTGTCCAAATAAAAATGAATCTTTTTGATGAAAGAATAAAATTTGATCACTAAATAAATGTTTTTCCCAAAGACTTAGAAAAATATTTTTCAATGAATTTCTTTTATAAGGTTTATATAAACTCATCATGATCTTTCAAACTATTAATAAAAGAAGTTTCTTCAAAAGTCTAAAGATGCTTCCTTTTCAAATAACAACATAAGAAATCTTGATATATAAATAATAAATTGATACTATTTTACCAACTTTCTAAACCAAGAGCTAAATAAGTTTTCAAGAAAATCAACTTACAAAGAAGATGAAAATAAATTATCCAAGAATAAACTCATCAAAAATTACTAAAGAAAACTTTTGGAAACTCTATTTTTTCAATTCCTATAAATGAAATTGATAGATAACCTTACAAGACCAAACTTTATTTTCATCTCATTTTTTAAAAGCTAAAGAATCAAAATATAGAATATTAGATTTTGATCATTGAAAAATTTATAAGTTACTTCAACCACATAAAGTGAAGTTTAACAAATCCAATTTTTCCAAAACCTAGAAAAGGTTGTTTTATGGAAATTAAATAAGACAAAATCTATAGCATCATGCATAAAGTATGAGTCTATTTATCTACCAAAGGAATTCTTTTTAAGTATATAAAGATTTGAGTTTTACTTAAACAAGCCTTAGTAAATGAACGATTAGAAAATGTTGTTTTTCAAGAAAAGAATTTTCGTGTTAGATCTGTATCCTTCTAAACCGAGACCCAAATGACCTTTTATAGTAAAAGTAACCTTAAAAATGGATAAATCTTTTTGAGTAGGTAGAAAACAATATATAATATGCGAATTTCCGAGTTAAAATGAGCAAGTTATGACCATTTTAAATTGGAACTTCTTTCAATCAGATTTTACCGCAATTTAGAGATAGATTTAGAATCTTTAAAGCAGAAATTCTATGAAAGACTCATTTTGAGTATATCATCTTGTTTAGATGAAGAAGGAACCGATATCGCCTTCCTGGATGATTATTTCGGCTAGGAGTGATCGCCATGGAGTGAGCTAATCCCATACTAATTACGTTTTATTGATTGTGTTTGTAAGTAGTAAGCACTAGAGAGTAAGGAAAAAGATAAATGAATAAATTTTATATGAATTGGATTCATGATCGAATGATGTGGTTGTTGAATAAAAGCTAAGTATATCGAAAGAAGATTTGATGAGTAATTTATGTCTTTTCTCAACAGTATGATGAATATTGTTTTAGCACTTTTTAACTTGAATCTGACAATAAATTGAAAAGACTAATATTAAAAATAATTCATGCATAACATATTATAAGTCACATTTAAATTTTTCACTACAATTGTTCATGTAGGAAAACAAAGAGTTATAGTGGTGGCTAATAGGAGCTAGAAAGTCTACATGAGCTAGTAGGAGTCGAAAAGTCTATATGGGCAAGTAAGAGTTGAAAAGTCTACATGAGCAAGTAGGATCCAGTAAGTCTACAATCATTGATGGTCGTATGAGCCGATAACCACCCAACCTCCGACATGGAGGGCATAAAATCCATGCTACACGTGGTTTCCGGTTAATCGTGTGTATTTTGTTTGCTCATGTGATTGATGCATTCTCATATGACTGTCTAAAATACTTGTATTTTGTATGAAAATGTTTGAAGAAGGGAGTTATCTCACTAAGCTAGTTTTGCTTATACCCTTATAGCTTTTTCTTACAGTTTGATTACTTATGGTTGGCACCAAGGAGCCCCTTTTATCAGGTATGAGCCAAAGCTACTAGGAGTTTTTGGAAGAAGTTTACATAGTTAGTTTTGGATGTAGACTTTCTAAGAGCAATCTCTATAGTAGACTTATGTTATATTCTTGTATGTTTTTAAGATGGCTTAGGCTAGCAAGACTTTAAGTACGGGGGAATGCCCCTAAGAAGTTGTAAGAATTTTATCTTAATGATTATTACATGATCACCTTTATAAGTTCTTGCATGCTTTTATTATCTGCTTAAACATAATACCCCTTTGAATCTCCTATTATCTTGGAAGTACGCCTTGCACATGATATGGAAGCTCCTGTGTGACTAAGATTATCATTCATTAGCTTTAATATTATGCGCAGCAAACTGCCACGTTTAGGGTACTCTTCGGGATATGACACATACCAAGGTCACATCGTACTTGTTTTTTCTCCACTAAATTAGATCACTTGACGTAGGGTGTTCTAAGATTTATAAAGATATTCCCTTATCATTTCTTGGGTAGTTATTACTTGTGGGTATCTTTGCCTTGAAGCTATCAAAGGTGGTAACTATAGATGAAGTAGTTTTCTTAGCAAAGATAAGGGTGACAACGAATGGGTGGCTTCGGTATCAAACAGGACATAAGCAGGTCTCGCTAGATACATGCACTAATCACTAACTAGATCGGGTATGATGCACTACACTTATCTAAAGCTTTAGGCTACAAAGGTATCGGGATTCTATTGCTACGAATTTGATCATATATAAAGATACTACAAACAAGCAAGAAGATAACTTAAGGTTAAGGCTAACCTATCACTAATCTATTGTTGTAGCTTCCATCTCCTTTCGTGGCATCAAACTTGCATCCTTCCTCCTTACTAATTTCCTCACACATCCATTGACCTTTCATGTTGTAAATCTGAAATTCGGGCATCTGGGTTCCAGATGAATTTCTGCTTCCATTCCTATTTCTAATCTTCAATGGTGCGGGTCATGCAGAGAATCTAGTCTGAACTTTCTTCTTTTGCGGACAGTCACTGGAAAAAAGCCCCACTTGCTTACACACATAGCAGGTGTTGGTTGACCTCTTTGGATATCTGTCATTCTGTGGTTTAGGTCTCCACAAAAGTGACACTTTCCTTTCAATTGTGGACATCTCTTGGGGTAATGCGTCCCTTTGCACTTCCAATAGACGAAGGGTATACGTACAAAATTTCCATTATTAGCACCATTTCTGAAGTTGTTGAAAAGCTTAATCCTCTTTGTGGTGGAGTAAAATTGGTTCCCCTTTGAAACTTTCTTTCAAAACTAGGTGCTTCTTTCTCAAATATTTTTGCTTTTCCCTTCTTAGCTCCTTCAACAATCGAGCTCTTTCTACTAATTCCCGAAAAGACCTTATATCAAATTCCACTACCTTGTCTCGTAAATCCTCGTCTAGACCATTCAGAAACACTTGCTTCTTCAATTCATCACTGTACTTGTAGGAGTCAGGTACATATTGGAGCAATCTACTGAACTCAGTCTCATATTGTTCCACATTTCTCCCTGCACTCGTAGGCTTCCAAGAAAGTAGTTCTCCAAAAATTCTCGATGAAACATCTCCCATGTAATAGGAGGTATCAACTCTTGTTTCTTGGATTCCTACCAAATTCGAGCATCAAGTGGAAGCATGTAGGTACCAAAGGTGATCCTTAAGGGTTGCAGCACTTCATAGGCATCGAAGGACCTGCTAGCCAATCTTCAACCTCCTCTAGCTTTCCAAAGGCTCCATCAAAATAACGATTGCTTTTGAAGAACTCAGGTAACAGGTTTCTATATGGTACGAGGGGTGGGTGTGTCGATAAAGGCATGGTTTGAGGTTACGCATTTCCCAAAACGGGCACTTCCATAGATAGGTGTGGTGCTGGTTGCGATGGAGCTAGTGCTGGTGCTGGATTATTTTGTCTAAAAGTTTTCATCATTTGAATGAATTGGTTGAAAATGGCTTGCAGATTCACTTGAGGTTCAACATTTCGGGGATTGTGAGGTTGTGTAGCAAGTTGATTTATCTCCTCTATAGGTTGGTTCGAAGCACTTTGCTCTTGGCATCTCCTTCTTCCATGGCTGTTTAGATTTTTAGTTAGATGAGCTCGATGTTCTCTTTTATTAGCTTTATTGAGTTTTCAACCGATGTTATTGGAAATTATAGAAATTGAACTAATATGAATAATCATAAAGTTTGAAATAAAGAGTCATGAAATAATCAAGAGAAATACAATATCACTAAACCGAATTTCAAAATGATAACTTCATTCAATAAGGAAATAGATAGTGGGTCTCAGACTCTTACAATTGAAATAAACAGGTTGCAAAATGCATGAAACAATAGTTCATAAAGAAAACATAACATAACACTTTTCAAACAAAGCTAAAATACGCGACTTAATAGTCTAGGTCTTTATTACAAAATTTGCTATTGGACTTATGGGGGTGCTTGGTCTTCTTTCCAGCTTCTTCTTTCTCTTTTCTTCCTCATTCTTCTTTCCTTTTTCTCTTCTTTCGACCTACGAGGATGGTGCATCACCCGAATTACGGCTTGACGATCCTCTATCCCTTTTGCCCATAAACGGCCTCAAAGGCCTTACTATATCCATTCTCCTTTCTTTCGTAAACTTCCTTACTTGTTCCGACATTATGGCACTATCGTAACTTTTAGGGGTCATCACATGGTCCTGTTAGGTTTCTTCTTCAATGGCTCGATGAGGGGTGGATTCCCATGACATGCTTCTACGGCCAGTCGGATACTCATTCTACACATACACATTTTTCCAAAGTCGAGAGTCCAAAGTTTTAGGTCCAACTTGGTATTCCTCATTACTAGGAAATTTGTTGCATCCTCATTCCTTGGGGAAGTAGCCTCTTGAATCATTGCGGTTAATCGAACTTGCCTCTCTTCATTGCATCCGGGATAGATACTTTCTCCTTCGACCCATATTTCTTCCACTCGGGTCATTTTGGGATTTCCTTCATTCGATCCTCGTTCTGGTTCCTTTTCTGCCCATGGTATATTGGGATCTTCCTTCAGATCCTCTTTTGGGTCTTCTTCTTCTTCGGCTTCTTCCTCCTCTACCCTATGTTCTTCATTCTCGGCTTCTGCCATGGTGACATCTACTAACACTTCATTGTTGGCGAGTTGAATCCCAATTCAGGGAGGTGATTGAGTTGACATATTTCTTGGGCCCTCAAGAATGTTTTGATACACTCCTTACCAATAGAAGGCATCTTCAAAGTCTGCTCTGCACCAATCATTATGATCTCTTAGCTCAACATGAGCAGTTCCAATCAGGTTCCAAGTATGGAAATCCAGAAAGGTCGGTTCTCTTTCCTTTCGCAACACGAAGGTAGCTTCTCGCAGCATGGTAAGTCCATAAGCATGCATAGCAATCCTCTCAATAGCATATATCACTTCCAACTCAAATAATCTCTTTCTCTATATTGGGTAATACCTTATTGTCTCAACAATCCTTAGCCACTCTGTGTTCCTCAAGCCACTTTTCCACAAAGTGAACATCTCTTTAATGGACTTTAGTCTTCCTGATAGGGAAAATTCCTCGTATAGCACCCTAACCTTAATCGATAATTCGTGAAGGTTTCGGTGGGTCTTTTATGAAATTGTTGAGCTTCCACATGGGCTTCACCTAGGGTCATCTATTAATGCAAAAGAAAGGAAGAGAAAATTAGCAAACTTAATCTTCCCATACTAACTTTTCTACTTTGGTTCTACTTGTTTCTTCTTAAGTCTATTCCCTTTTATATGATATTAAGTTCATAACCATGCCTTGATACCAACTTAAACTATCACACCCCAAAAGATATCCTAAACGTGACAGTCCACCATACTCAACATTAAGACTTAAGTATGATAAGCTTAGTCATCCCAAAAGTCTCAACATCAAGTGTAAGGCGTACTTTCACGATCGTAGCAGACCAAACTTTGGATCAAGATGTTTAAAAAGTTATATATAATAGAAATTTTAAGAAAGTAAATCATAATAATAAAATCAAGGTTCTTAAAAGATATATAAAGAGTCTTACAAACTTTAATGGGCATCCCCTATAAAATGTCAAATTCTATCAAAGTCCATTTACATTTTTGAATTTCTACTTGGAAATCCATTTCTACTTATAATCTATAATTCTAATCAAACGCTCTTGGCTCCAAAAGGTATTACCTGTGTGAAGTGTCCTCCGGGCTCCAACCAAAGATATGAGTACTACAAGAGATATTTAACAGGATACAAGCTATGCGCTTAGTGAGAATTATTTCTATAATTAAACACCTAATAACCAATAATCAAAACAAGTTTATTTCGACAACCATATGAGATGCACAAACACATGAGCAAACAACATATAATTTTCCGGGAATCATATGTTGAATATATTTACCCCTCCATTTTAGGTTAGGGGTTACGAATCGAATAGACCGATTTTTATCAATATAATTCCTTTGTAGTTTTATTCGAGCTATTATCCAGCTGTAAAACATATTTTATTCGGGTTTTTCATTCACCGTAATTTAACTCGAGCGATCCTTTGCCATTTTATAAATCTTAAAGGCTCTATGAACCACCTTACTATGCCTTTGTCCCATCAAGGGTATAATAATAAATGTAATGAACTCACCCAATGATATGCACGGATCAATTTAAGTAAACACTCATGACATGATTAATTGTTTTACGGGTGACCATAGAAATTTCAGACAATAATTCTTATACTAGATTAAACATTCATTATGAACAATTCCTGCCTCAATATACTTAAACGTAATTTTAACCAAACATGTAAAGTACATGCATCTTTCCATTTTATCTTTTCATAATCCTAACGCCATTAATTTTATAAGCAAAAACATAAGTGCAAAATGTAAGAAATAAACTCACTCGACCATTTGCGCGGGAACTTTTAGTCAAAGTAATCCTTCGGATACGAAAACTTAGTCTTCACGTTACCTATACAAGAGAAATACCCAAAATGAGTATTTCTTGAAAGTTCTACTTAAACTTGATAATTCTATTTCACTAAGTTCGTCAACAATCGTACAGATGGAAATTCCATCTTAAAATGGTCGTAATTTACTTATTTCAACTCGGAATTTTGCATATAATATCATTTTCTACCCACTCGAAAAGATTTATCTATTTTATGGTTATTTTTGTCATAAAAAGTCTTTTGGGTCAAGAAAAAGGTCTGAACGAAATTACCACAAAAATTCCAGCTTTTAAACACAATTTTCAAACATTTCTTGATTCCAAAAATCCTTTAGCAAAAATATAGATATTTATATGGTTGAAAAATCCTTTGAATACACACACACATATATATAGACTCATATTGTATGCAAAATTTAATGGTGTTGTCTCAATAATTATTTTCCGTAAAACAATTTATCTTATGGTATGGAAAACTTGAATATTAACAATTTTTTTAAGGGTTTTGTAAGAACATTATAATTTCTTAGTTTATTATAATTGAGTATATTCTTATTTTGTTTCTCTAATTTCATTCCTAAAATAATTTTTTTTTTCTTGACTTTGGTCTTCTACAAATTTTACTTCTAGTGATACAAATGAAGTTTCTAAAATTGTTATTAAGTTGTTGATGACCTATAATAATTTGAGTTGTATATATTTTTCCTTTTAAAAATGGTTTTGATAGATAAGCCTTTTTCCTCTCTTTCTTTTTTTTTTTATTTCCTAACTTCTTTAAAAATAAATTTTATTTATAAAACTTGATCTTGTAAGTTCTTTACCAATTTTACTTGGAAAGAAATCATGTTTCAACATTTTTTTTAAGTTGTTGATAATATCTTTTTTTTTTAATTTATCAAGTTTATAATCTTTTTATTTCTTTGAAAATGGGTTCACCATTTAGAATCTTGGTGACCTTTATTTTTCTAAGTGGGTTTATAAATTAGTGAGTTGATTTTATCTTAACTTTGAAAACTAGTCTAGTTTTTTGTTTTTATTATGGAGTTGGTAAAAATACTACAAGCAAGCTTTTTGAGAAAAAATTGCTTGTCCAAGAATTATTAATACTAAGATTTAATAATTTTCATATGATTTATCGTAAAAGAATAGTGTTTATTTCCTTGGCTAATTTCTTTGATAAAATCATCTTCATCATCATTTAAAAAAATCTTGATGAATTTGAAAGAAGTTGTAAAATAATTTTTCTATGTGTTTGATAGCAAAATCTTGATTTAGTGACAAGGGTATATATATTAAAAGAGTTTGGTTTCATTTTCCTTTATTAAAAATATTTCACTTTAAATTTTGTTAAGACGATATCATTATGATGATGCATGTATATGAGTATGTAATATGAAAAAGATGAAAATATAAGGACATAATAAGCAAGATAATAAGATCAAGTATAGAACCTTAGCTTCATCAAGGTATCCCAGTCAAGTATTGGGAGCCTTAGCTTTATTAAGGCAACCGGGACTAAGAATAGACTAGGCCCAAAAAGAAAAAGAAAAGAAAAGAAAAGAAAAGAAAGCAATAATAATAATAAGCTTATTAGAGAGTTAGTGAGCATTTAGGCTTTGAGGAATATATAGATATATATATAGATAATAATATATGCAAAATTAAGTTAAAGTAAATAATAGAATATTAACATAATATCTCATCATAATAACAAAATAATAGGCATGTGCAAGAACAAAACATGAACATGTTGTTGTTTCCATAACTTATGTGAGCTCTTAGGAAACAACACCATAATCGTACTAAGTTATATAACATGGAAAAATAATGGTAGAAAGTTTTACCTATGTGTGTTTATGTTGAAAAAAGAAGATGATGAGTATAGGATTATATGAGAAGTGATATGTGGTGGATCATTTATGTATAAAGAAGGATTTTTGGAAAGAATTTGTCAAAGAGAGTTTTGGTAGAGAGGAATTGTGTTGAGAGGATTTGTAGAGAAATTTTGAAAGAGTTTTGTTTTGTAAAACGTGTGTGTGAAAGAAGTGGAGGGAAAGGGGGTATTTATAGTTAAAGATGGAGAGGAATTAGAAGTAATAAAATAAATTAAAAAAGAAAAATAAATAAAGAGAGAGAAAGAAATGAGGCACCGGTTCTAAGGAGAAGGGGGGGAAGGGGGGAGGGAATTTGTTTAATTTGTATTTCGTAATAAAAAGTAAGAAATATGTAAGATATGATGTAACATAAGATGTATTAGAAACGAAAAAAGTAAGAAAATAGGTCTATAGGTAGTAAGAAAAAGTAGAGATAGATGAATAGTAGAGAAGTATAATAAATAGCAAACAAGACTAATAATTTACTAGTAGTAAAGAAAATACGAGTATAAATGCAATATATGTAATTTTTAGTTACCAAAAAATTATGAAATCGATATTTTAGATTCCTTATATTATTACGAATCTAACGGTACCATCGAAATACTTTTACCATTCGATGTACTAGGATATAGTTTTCAAAAACTGATCCCGTTTGAATCCAAAATATACTAGAAATTAGCGAATATGATATTTTACCATCCTATATTATTGCGAACTATTATCCATCATTCCCTCAATTCCGTTGTTTAGGGATTAAGAGCATGGGATTGCCGGATCTAAATTATAGGGTTTGATATAAGTTTTGTTGACTTTAAGGTTTCCGATTGACTTCTGGTTATAGGGTTTAAGCTTAAACTCGATATAAAATCTAGGGTTTTACACCAGACCTCTTGAATCTCTTCATAAGTTATCAGTGGTCTAGATCTGCATAAAGCTTAAGAATCCTTTATTACAAAACCAATCTAATGAATTTTAAAAACAAGTGCAATAAAGTTTCACCATCCCTCTCTCAAGGCAATTATGAGCAACTCCATTAGTAGCCCAGATCTATTCAAAAGAATGATCTATCAATCTATTCAATTGAATTCAGGCATGAATCCAAAAGGTATACCCCACATTTAGACCCATAAAAATAAATTCAAGCTACTGATTGCAAATACCTAGTCAATGTTTGCTTGAAAGTGTATTTGAAATCACACGAATCAGGATTTTAATTCGCAGAACTTAAGCTTTAGGAGATTATTTCTCTATGGATGCAAACATTAAGCATGAACTCTCAATAAATAATATGGAATCAACAAAGAATAGTACAAATTAAGTCCAAAGTCTTGCAAAAAAATATAAACAATGGGTTAAAATGATTTACCTAGAAAACTTAAGATTTTTCAGCAATAAGAAATAATTCTTTTGCTCAAAAATTCTCTCTCTATACTACATTAGGAATTTGTTACGTATGCTACATACATTTTGAAGAAACACTAAAAAATACCTAGGGGGGAGGGATTTGAATGGAGTATTTGACTTAAAAGGCATAAACAATTAATTCTTCTTGTAACGTGGAGTTTGACCCACTTCTTACTCTCTATGATCCACAAATGCTCCAAAGAGGACTTGACAACCACTTTATTTATCATCAACAAAAAACTCTCTCAAGATGAGCAATACACCAGTTATAACACTTAAGGAAATAGAATATTTCCTTTGCTCATTAAATCCTCCTTTAAAGATTTGCAAATAACAAACAGAGCACTAGATTGATTTTCTCTCTCTTGCTTAAGATTTACAAATTGATGAACAGGAGAATACAAAATTAAGTAAGAAAACTTGTTTGTTTGTTTGCTTGCAAATGAAAAGCTCTCAAGAGTTGTCTAAAAGTTGTCTACATCTCCAAGTCAAAGAGTATTTATAGCTTTCAAAAAAATTTAAATGCCCATTAGAGATATCGTTTGTCAGAAGGTGACAATTAATATGCGTAACGATCAAATTTAATAGAGCATCGGCCTGCCGGTCTTTAGACCTACCGGTTCACAGGTCTATAATCATCACATGTCACACCTTAACTTTTCTTTATCGTATCCTTATCGTGCCTGTCATTTTAGGCTCAACAGCCTTAATCACTTGAAGTTACTGGACCGACTCACCTATGTTTACTATATATATATATATATATTAATAGAGTGTAATTTATCCCACATTTCATTCTATGTTTACTTTAAATTCACATTAAATTATGCAACTCCTCTTGATGCTTGGTTGACTAATTTAAAGATTTCCAAAATATATGTCACGCCACAAGGGATACACTAAATGTGGTAGTCTGCCATATACAATATTAAAGCTTAGGAATGACTTTCTTAGTCATGCAAAGGCTTTCATATCATGCACAAGGCGTACAATACATCAAAGGAATCACATCTGAGTAATGTAATTTACTTTGATAACAATTGAATAACAAGGTAATAAGAATACTTAACATAAAACATAAGTAAGGTCAATTATAATCCTTGGGGGCATAACCCACTAATGTCTTCAGAACCATACAAATACACTTCCTATAAATCTCCAAATATTAACATATTATATAAACTCATAAACAAATTATATGAAATTAAATCCATCCTATGGTTCCACCTCTTCCACAAGATCTCAGAGATTCGCCAACGATTTCCTTAATATTCCAATCCTCGAATATAACCGCACACATACCTATTTCAACAATAGCCTATGGGAGTGTAAGCTTACAACGAGCTTAGTAAGTTATTCTCTTTTATTCGCACTGTGATTTAAAACAATGCATATGCTATGCAACAATCACATGATTACACAAATATATATGGTTATCCGGAAACCATATATAGAATAGATTTACTTCTCCATATCGAAGGTTGGGGAATTTTGGTACTTGCCATCTTCACTGCTAGTCCTCGAGCACTATGCTCTCAACTATCGATCCGCACAGCTCATTTTTAGGATGTACCCTCTGTATGCCTTAGTTCCCTAAGAATGAGCTTGACTTTTGACCCTTCTGATTCCTCGTGTAGGAGTAGTAGTCCTTATGATGTGACTCGGCGAATGCAATGCGTGTCCATTTAATTTATATAAAGGTCAAGTATAATTATGGTAAACTTAAAGATGATCAAACCATCATCATACACACATAAGCGACGTGTAACATTAGCAATATACTTAAATAATCATTTGTAGATTCTGATATGCTTTGTAAACCTTCGAAATTTTGATTCAAATTAGAGCTCAAACCCTAACTAGAAGTCAACTGGATTTCTAGAGTCAACAAAACCCTAGTTTATTGAAACCTTTTAAGTCCGGCATCACCGTTTAAGAAACCCTAAGAGAGTAAGAAAAAGTTTAGTGAGTAGAATAGTTCGTAATTATCTAAAAAAGCCTAAAAAGACCAGTTTGATAAAACCAAAACTCATTGTGAACCCGATCGGACACAGTTCTTGAAAAACATGTCCCGAAGCCCGAAATAGGAAAAATATTCTGAATATACCGTTAGACTCGTAAAAATATAAGATTTCCAAAAATATCAATTTCATAATTTTTCGGTAGCTAAAAATATCAGATATCGCATCTATACGCGTATTTTCTTACTATCGGTATTTAATTGTGATGTCTATTTTACATTACACTATTTTCTACTATTTTACATTATTCATCTATCTCTACTTTTTCTTACAACCTACTCTTACAACCCATATACCTATTTCTTACACATTTTCATTTCCGATACAACTTCATATCTTTTATTTCTTACTTTTAATTAACAAAATAACAAAATAAATTTCACTCCCTCTCTTCTCTCTAGAATTGCGCCGGCCACCCCCCTATTCCCTTCCCAATTGTTTTATTTTTACTTTATTTAATTAACACAAATTATCCCTCACTTTTTCCTAAAATACCCCTTCATACTTCCACTTCTTTCACACTTCTTCTACACTAAAGTTACTATACTTAAATTTCTCTCAAAATTTCTCCAAGAAGTCTCTTATAATAAGTTCTCTCTAGTTTCTTCCTTTTAGGTAATATGCCTTCAAGATTTTCATATGTTCATCTACTTAGTATGAACTTAGTGTGTGTTTTCTAAAACCATGAAGGTTAAGAAAGCAACAATAGGTTCATACTTTGTTTTTGTTCATAATCTAAATTCCTTTATGTCTCTTTTATGTTCATAACTATCTAATATATCTATATAGCTAAATATATTATTTAGAGCATATAAGCTCATTGTCTTGCAATTTATTTAATTTCAAGTTGTTTTAAGACTAGTCTTTCTAGTCTTAGACTTGTCCTCATCAAGTCAAAACAATTTCTTTTCTTTTACGGACTAGTCTTTTCTTAGTCCCGAGGTACCTTGATGAAGCTAAGGTCCTAATACTTGATTTATTTCTTTAATTGCTTATTCCTTCAAGTTATTATGTTCTCTTATTTCCCTAATTTTATTATTCATATTCATGCATGAACATAATGATTTTGTCTCAACATAGTAAATGAAGAAACGTTTTCTTAGACTAAAAATTCTTTTCTAAGAAATACATGTAGAGGATAAGTTTCTTAAAAGCTCATAAACATGACTAGAAATGATTTTTCTTAAACAAACAAAAGGTGTTATAAAAATTCGCTTTTCATTAAGTTGCTAGAAATTCTTTTGAAATGATCGCAAGAAACAAAGATATTCTTTTATGAAATTGTTATTGATTTTAAAAGTTGTTGGAATCTAAGCTTAGAAAATAAACATCATTCTTTAAGAATATAAAGAAATTACAAGCAATTAAATTTAGAGAAAGAAATACTCATTTCGAATAACTCAAAATCTTTTCAAGGTAAAATGAACACTTCAAAAATTCTTAAGTTCAAAATCTTTCAAGACTTTACTTTTCATAAATTGAGAAAACTTCATTTACTTCATACATTGTTATGAGTCAATACATATTTGTTTATACCTTTCAAAAAGCTTATAAAAATATTTGGAAAATCTATCTCTTCAAGTGAGCTTTTCATAAAAGGAAGAATTCAAGTTTTTGGTAAATTCGTGGTAAATCTGGTCGCTGCCTTCTCGGGACCCAAATGACTTAGTTTTATGAAAATAAGTTTATAAATGTGTAGATCTTCTTGAGTAGATAGAAAACGGTATATTATATGTGAAATTCCGAGTTAAAATGAGCAAGATATGGCCATTTTAAGTTGGAATTTCCTTTTATACGATTTTACCACAATTTTAAGTTTAAGATCTTCAAGAATAGAAACTTCATGAAAAACTCATTTTGGGTATTTCATCTTGTTTAGGTGAAGAAGGACCCAAGATCGCTTTTCCGGAGGATTACTTCGATTAGGATCTACCGACATGGAGTGAGTTATTCCTTTTACTAAGTTACATTTCCTTGTTTTGTGTTTGTAATTAGTAGCACTAGCACTTAAGAAAAAGATAAAATGGATAATTGTTGTGTGATTTGGTATGATGAATGATTTAATACAAGTTAAGAATATCGGAAGTTGATTTGATAAATAAATTGTGATTCTTGTATTGATATGATGAAACTTGTGTTGATCGCCCTTAACTTGAACTAAACATTTTGGTTAAAACTTATATTGAAATCAATTCATGCATATCATATACATGAGTCACATTTGTTTCACTACTATTCTTCGTGTGGGGAAACGAGGAAATGGTAGTGGTGGCTAGTAGGAGCCGGAAAGTCTACATGTAGGAGCCGGAAAGTCTACAGGGCAAGCAGGAGCCTGTAAATCTATAGATATTGATGGTCGTATGGGCCTGTAACCTCCTAACCCTTGACATGGAGGGCGTAAAATCTATGCTACACTTGATTTTCGGTTAATCATGTGTATCTTGTGTGATCATACGATTGGTGCATTCTCATATGTTTGATTTAAAATACTTGTATGAATTATGGAAATGTCTTATAGATGGAATTATCTCACTAAGCTAGTTTTGCTTATACCCTTATAGCTTTTTGTTATAGTAAGATTACCTTTGGTTGGCCCCAAGGAGCCCCGAATGCCAAGTACGAGTATAAGCTACTATGAGTTTTTGGGAAAAGCTTTATGTATTTAAGTTTTGAACATAGGCTTCTAGGAAAATCTCTATAGTAAGCTTATGTTATAGTTGTTATTATTTTATAAAGACTTCTAAAGCGGGGGAATGCCCCTAAGATGATGTAAGGATATTTTATGGAAATCTTATGTTTATTTATATAAGTTCTTGCTTGCTTTTATTATCTACTTAAATGTGATACCCCTGTGAGTCTCCTACTATCTTGGAAGCACGCCTTGCATGTGATATCGAAGCTTCTGCATGACTAAGGTTGTCATTCATTAGCTTTAATATTATATGCGGCGGACTGCCACATTTAGGATACCCTCCAGGGCGTGACAGTTTAAGTTGGTATCAGAGTGCAAGTTTTAGATAAAAGATAGTAGAAATAGACTTTAAGTTAGATAGTAGAAGTTAAAACCAAAAGCTTAAGATCTAAGCCTCTTCTTGTTCCATTTTGATAGCTAACCATCCCTGAAGTTAAGGAAAAATTCCAACGTTTCCTCAAAGACCCAGATGAGACCTTCGTGAGCTATCGTCTTAGGTTGAGAGTTCTATGTGAAGAGTTTGTGTTAGTTGGAAGACCCAGAACCGCCCAAGAAATATTTAAGTTATGAAGGAAAGGTTTGAAACATTCCTTATGGAGGAACTTGCCCAAAGAACCACGATTCGATGTCGTAAGTAGACGAAGGTGGAGCAACATAGAAGCCATATACGTGGTAGAAAGAATGATGGTTTTTATGTATAGAGAAACCATGCTACAAGAGATGACCTTCATCTTAAAGGCGGAAGGAACCCGTCAGGATCCAGACTTCCGAACTTGGGAACAAATTAGGACCCCTTTATATTTATGCACATGATGAGTTGGCGGATCACACCGATTGGCTAAAAGAGGACGCGGAGGAACGATTCTGCTGGTATGCCGTCTACAGACGTATTGTCCCCATGCCATCAGAATGTAGCATCCAACCAAATTCCATCGGAATGCAGTTAAAAGTAATCCCAGACGAATATTTCATCATGGAAGGTGCCTAAAGGAATGAAGGAAATGGAGAGAAGAAGATGATCCTGAAGAAAACCCCAGCGAAACCCAGAACCAGAGCAAAACCCGTCCGCAAACCCTTAGGAACAAAGTCCCCTGATTCCCAGTTCAGTACCCCCACAAAGGTTGAGTCAAGACTTTCCCATGGAGACAGTAGCAAGAAATAACCCGATAATGATTTCCGATTTAGAGGAAGGAAGGAGAGATGACCACCAATGGAGGAATGAATTCGATCCAAATGGATTTCTGAGAAGCCGATCTCAAACCCCTACCATAGCAATGGCACCTGAAGGAGAGATCAAGAAGAACAAGAGACAACAAACGACACCACTCGAGGAGAAAGGACTTCCGTGCATGAAGAAGTATGGCCGTCTCAGGAAGAAATCACCTCAAGATATAGAGGAACAAGGATGTTCGTAAGTCAGTATTTGCAACAGTTTGTCAAATAGCTTCGAGGATCCACTAGTCGGAGCATGAACCCAGCACCATCCAAAGAGGAAGATTGAAGAAGAAAGAAGTGAAGGAAGATGAGCACAATCCAACAAGGCCAAGCCAAGCCTTTTCCTAGGATAGGCATATCTTTGTTTTAATGCATGAATGTTCTTATTTTTAATGATGTGTTTTAAGTATTTCCTATTTTGAACAATTATCTTTTGTTGAGAATGATTATAAACCTTCTCAAATTATGTAAGGAACATCCTTTTGTTTTAATGCAAAGTATTCTATGTTTGATTTCATGATTTTGATTGCCTTAAATATTTTCTATGTAAATTTCAATATTTTCGATCTCTTTCCAAAAATTTAAGAAGTCTAAAAACTAGAATAATTAAACAGAAGAGGTAGGAGAGGTAGAAGACGTGAACGACGCGCCTCTAATAATGTTCCAGCTGAACGAGAGAATCCCCCACCGGGTCAACAAGCAGCACCACCAAATCCCCCACAAAACCAATAAGGTAACATTTGGGCTGCAATAATCAACTAGCTGGTCTAGTCAACAACTTCATGCAGCATGCACAAAACATGCCACCTCCGGCTGCCAATGCACAGAAGATACAGTTGAGGTACCTGTGCCGCCAGAAGCTGAGTCTCAAACTGTTCCTTTACCAGCACCATCGCTGCCTCGACCTTACATAAGTTCTCTACCAGACTTCATCTAGAGCAATATATACTTTGACGGAAGTTTTAGAAAGCCAGATGAAGCAGAGGACTGGCTAGCACGGATTGAAAGATCGTTTGCCGCATATGAAGTACCCCACCATCTTCACTTGGATTATGGCACATATATGTTAAGGTTCAACGCCAGAATATGGTGGGAGTCAAAAAGTAGGGAATTGTTGCCACCGGTGACCTAAGCGACCTTCTGAAGAGAATTCCTGGAAAACTACTTTCCTGGAAGTTTGAGGGTACAATACAGTGGAGATTTCCTCCACATATCTCAGAAAGGAAGGACGGTGGAACAATACGAGATGGAGTTCAGTCGTCTACTTCAATATGCACCAGAATCCTTCAGGCATAGTGAAGAATTGAAGAGACAGGTCTTCCTAAGTGGCCTAGACGAAGATTTGAGGATGCGTCTGGAGGAGTTGGATTTAAGGACCCTCCGTGAGTTGGTCGAAAGGGCTCGTATCATAGAGGGAGCCAAAAAGAGGAAAAGCAAGGCACTTAAGAAGCGGACCTTTGTGTTCGAAAAAGGGCTCAAGATAGCTACAGCCCCAGCTTCCAGAACTAAAAGTTTAAACCCTTCCACAGTTTCAGAGGAAGTGCTAGTGGTAACAAGGAGGCATCCGAGGTCAAAATGACATGCTGGAAATGTAAGAAAGAGCACTATCTGAAGAGGTGCCCCCTTCTTCAACACAAATGTTATTTCTGTGGAGACCCCAGCCACAAGATAGGTGATTGCTCGAAGAAGGCTTCGACCGTTTGCTTTGTATGTAAGCAAACTGGGCACTTCGCAAATGAATGCCCATAGAGAAAGAATGCCCCAACCAGACCGTTTGGTTTAACGGGAGAAGCTGCATCGACAAAGAATAGAAGTGGAGGGAACAACTCAAACCGATCTGGAGCAGCTGTCCACAGAATGATGATATACAACTTGGAAGGACAGTGAGTATGTGAAGAGTCGGATGATGAAGGAGCGGAGTTAGCAGCCATGGATGGAGATTGTGGCCCAGATTTTGACTGGTGACAGGTTAGAATCAAAACTCTCTACCTTTGATGCAAGTTATTAAGTACCCTATGCTCTAATCCTATGCTAAAAATATAAAGTTTTATACCACAAATAGCTTAAGTATACCAGCTTCATGATGAGTATAAAAATTCGAGTGCAGGACATATACGCATAGCTAGTCAAACCGCTTATGCTTTGTTCGACATAGGAGCTACGCATTCCTTTATCACCGTTAGCTTGGCTAAACAAACTGGATTACCCATAGATACTATCGCTACCGGTTTTCAAGTTAAGACCCCCACCGGAAGCATAGTAACAACTAAGGAAGTGCTTAAGGATTGTACTGTGGAGATACAAGGAAGTTACTCTAAATGTGACCTGATCATCTTGGAAATGAGCAATTATGAAGTGATCTTAGGAATGAGTTGGTTAACATCTGCTAAAGCCCTAGTGGATTGTAGACGCAAAGAGGTGAAGTTTAAGGATCAAGATGGAGGTGAAATAGTATTCAGAAGAGAATCCACGATGAAGTTGAACTCGTTCGAGTTAATGGATGATGAAGAAATCAACTTATGCATCATGGACGAAGAAGAAAAGGAGAAACCTGAGTTGGAATCCATACAAGTGGTTAAGGAATTTCCAGATGTGTTCCCAGATGGATTGCCTGGATTACCACCCAAGAGAGAAATCGATTTCGAAATCGACTTATTAGTAAACACAGAACCAATATCAAAAGTACCCTACCGGATGGCACTAGTTGAGCTTAAGGAGTTAAAGACTCAGTTGCAAGACTTGTTAGATCAAGGTTTTCTCTGACTGAGTGTATCATCTTGGAGAGCACCAGTGTTGTTCGTAAAGAAGAAGGATGGTTCCATGCGCTTATGCATCGATTATCGGGAACTCAACAAAGTCACCATCAAAAACAAGTATCCACTCCCAAGGATAGATGACCTTTTTGATCAGCTTCAAGGAGCTAGTGTCTTTTCAAGGATTGACCTACGATCAGGATACCACCATATGAGGATTAAACCTGAGGATGTACTGAAGACATCCTTTAGAACTCGCTATGGACATTACGAGTTTTGGTAATGCCTTTTGGATTAACCAACACACCAGCAGCTTTCATGGATCTCATGAATCGAGTATACAAGCCCCTGTTGTAAATGCGTGATAGTCTTCATCGACGATATTTTAATCTACTCTAAGACACGAGAGCAACATGAAGAACACTTAAGAATGTCATTACAGACCTTGCGTGAGCATAAGTTGTACGCCAAGCTATCTAAGTGTGACTTTTGGTTGGATCGAATATCTTTCCTAGGACATGTCATATCTGGACAGGGAATATCGGTAGACCCTGAAAAGATCAAGGCAGTAATGGATTGGAAGCAACCTAAGACTGTGACCGAAGTGAGAAGTTTTCTCGGATTGGCCGAATATTATAGAAAGTTTGTGAAGAATTTTTCTACCATCGCCAAACCCCTCACACAGTTGACTTAGAAAGATGAGAAGTTCATTTGGACAGATAAAAGGGAACAAGGTTTTCAAGAGTTGAAGAAAAGGCTTGTTTTTGCCCCGATCTTAATTCTACCAGATCCCAAGAAACCGTATACGGTACACAGTGATGCCTCCAAAAATGGTCTTGGATGCGTATTGATGCAAGATGGAAAAGTGATCGCTTATGCATCGCGACAGCTTATGCCTTATGAACAAAATTACCCCACTCATGATCTAGAGTTAGCCGCCGTTGTGTTCGCACTTAAGTCAACAACATCATGACCATACATGAATATGAACTTATAGTTAAGTAATATGATAAAAATAATTTATATGAAAGACAAAAGATATATAAATAAAATAAGCACATAATAAAAGTCAAGTATTGGCAAGTCTTAGCTTGTATCAATGCTTCCTGGACTTAGACAAGGGAAAGTCCTGTAAGAAAAACAAATAAGAAAACATGGAGTCTTAGATTTATACCAAGGCTACCCAGACTTAGATTATGGACAAGACCCCTAAAAGAAAAGAAAAGAAAGAAAATAAAATTGTTTTGACTTTATATAGACAAGTCTAAGACTAGAAAAACTAGTCTTAATATAATATGATGAAATAAATAAATTGCATGAGCAAAAATAAAGGTAATGTTAGTGAGTTTATATGCTCTAAGAAATATATATACATAAATATATTTAATAACATAAAGAAATTAGATTAGAAGAAATAAATAGAGCATAATATAATATTAACATAACAATAAAATTTTTTCATGAACAAAAACAAAATATGAACATATTGTTACTTTCATAACACCCGTGGGTTTAGGAAATATACACTATGGTCATGTTAAATTGCATGACATGAAGATGAATGTAGGAATCTTTACCTAAAATTATTTGTTGGTTAATGAAGAAATGAAGTTTTGGTAGTAATATGTGGATGGTAGTTTTATGGAAACAAGAGAGAGTTGTGAAGTGAATTTTAGAGAGGAAAATTAGAGAGAGAAGTTGAGAAATAATTTTGGTAGAGTTTTGTTATGATAAAAGAAAACTGTATAAGAAGTGAAGGAGGGAATGGGTATTTATAGATAAAGTTAGAGGGAAATTGTAGTTAATTAAATATATGAAAAAAAAATTGATGCAATGAAAGGGAAGAATAATTAAAAATTAATTTTAGAAGAAAAGTGTAAGAGAAATTTAGTAATATATGATGTCGAATTTTTATGGGAAAAAATTATAAGAAATATCTATATAAATTGTAAGAATATGTAGTAAGAAAACGTAGAAATAAGTGAATAATAATAAATAATAGAAATTGTATAATGAATAGTAAACAAGACAGATAAATTATCAGTAGTGAGGAAAATAGCGTAAATACGTTATATCTGATATTTTTAGTTACTGAAAAATTCTAAAACTGATATTTTTGGAATCATTATATTATCACGAGTTTAACAGTGTTATTGAAATAGTTTTACCATTTGGTGCACCGAGGCACGGTTTTCGTAATCTGATTCTGTTCGGGTCCGAAATGAACTAAATTTGACAAATTTGATATTTTTAAGCTTCACTATATTGTCACAGACAATAATCTATGATTAATTTAATTTTATTGCTCTAGGTATAAGAGTGCAGGATTGTCGGATCTAGTTTCACTAAGGCTTATTGTTGGCTTAGTTAACTTTTAGGGATCCGGTTTTAATTCCAACTTTAAGATTTATTCAAAAGATTATAAAATTTTGGTATTTATGACTGTTTTATATTTTTGGTTCAATATTTATGTTTTTACTTTATTTTTATGATTTATTTAGTATTTAACTATTCCAGGGATTGTTTAGTCGAGTTTAGGGTTATGGGTTAATTCTGTTTGATTTTTAGTGGTAATTGAAATTTTTTATTCTAAAATTCATCAAAGGGTTTAAGGTTTCATTATTTTTTCGTTGAGTGTTGTTTGGATATATCGTCTCGATTTACATGTTAGGGATCAAATAGAGAAATTGTTTCACATATAGATTTTGAATCAAACGATTATTAGATTTTCCATTTTGTTTTTGAAGGTCCTCTCTTTCTTAAGGTTAAGAAATTCCGTATTTGGTCTTGTTTAGAATTCAGTTTTAACTTTGGTTAGTTTTAGGGATTCAGTTTTGGTATTTAACTCTAAGATTATTTTCTAAGATAACCAAAAAATTCAGGGGTTTACAATATGTCCCCAATAATCCCATTATACAGTATCTATATCTATCACGTATATTTTCTTTTTATTATATGTTTTTTTCTTTTTGGATTAAGACTTTATAATTCCAATAAGGTATAAAATTTTACTAACTACATAAGTTTTTTCCTCCTATAGAGAAATTATTTGAGGATTTATACTTTTAATTGGACATTCTCTATTAAAACTAACAAAAGAACATTCATTAAGATTATAAAACAAGAAATTGCAAAGCTTTAGCAACACAAGTAATATACCACTATATAAACAAAGGTTGTAACTTTCATTGTATAATTTTCAGATATTGCATTGCTAATTATGTGCAAAAATATGATTTCTTTTTCAATGTATTGTTAATTACTTACAAATATGAAGATGGGCCTAATGATCAAGTATAACATGAATAATATGTGGAATCTGATAGGTAAGATAAATTTAATTATGGTTATCATATATGATTGCTGTTGTAGTATGATATTATCAAATATCATCCCCTTTATATGTTAGCTTTTATTTAATTTAAATATGTTGCTTCTTTCATTTTGCGGAGTGAAAGCTATTACATATGTCAAATTATGTCTTACTAACGTTTAAAATTCCATTTTACTACAATTTTTTTTCAATTTAATAAGTATAAACTATTTATTTCATTTACTCCACTATATTTCATTTAATTTGCAGTTCTTCAAGACCAAAACTTTTGCAAATAAGTTGTTATGCAAGGAGTTTAATAAATTAATTACTAAATCACTTATAGAAGTATAATTTGATTAAATAAATTCCCTTTCTAATGTCTCATTTGTTTTGTAGGTATATGGCTAGGTTTTCAGTGAAGCAAAATAATTGTGATTACAATTTATGTGTTATAAACTTTGTAATAAATATTTACAGTGTATTAGAGTGTTATTTCATTAATCTTTAGATTTTTTTTCATGTATTTGTATACAATTTATGCAATGTTTTTAGTTTCTTTCTTTGCCTATCGATCTTCCATTTAATTAACTTCAACTATGTTGTTCATTGTATAATTTTATTTTCTTATTTAGTTTTTACACCCAAAACACGGGTGCGTCGTCTGCTGGTATAACTTAAGCTAAAACCCTTTCATTTGTTGCACACTTTTATCATATAATTTTGTAAGGTAATTTATTAATGTCTCTAGTATTATTATTTGATCATTTTATTTAAGGAAATAAACTTATCATTGTATTTAAGAATATTAACTAAAGAAAAGAATCATCATTGCTATTTAAATCTATTCTTTCTATCTTCTATATAATTTAAGCCAAAACTCTTTCATTTTTGTTGCATATTTTTATCATATAGTTTTATATGGTAATTTATCAATCTCTCTGATATTATTATTTGATCATTTTATTTAAGGAAATAAACTTATCATTGCATTTAAGAATATTGACTAAGGAAAAGAATCATCATTGTTATTTAAATCTACTCTTTCTATTCTTCTCTATTGATCTATCTATCTATATAATTTAAATCATAACCCTTTCATTTATCGCACATTTTTATCATATAGTTTTATATCGTAATTTATCAATCTCTCTAATATTATTATTCGATCATCTTTATAATTTAGGTGAGAACTTTCTCATTTGTCTCCGCACTGATTTGAAGGAATAATAAAGTATAATTTATCCCATATTTACTTTAATTCACATTAAATTATGTAATTCCTCTTGATGCTTAATTGACTAATTTAGAGATTTCCACAATATGTTTCTGATAATCCCCTTATACGACATCTATATCTATCACGTATATTTTCTTTTCATTATATGTTTTTCTTTTTAGATTAAGACTTTACAATTCCAAGAAGGTATGAAATTTTACTGATTACATAAGTTTTTTCCTCCTGTAGAGAAATTATTTGAGGATTTATAGTTTTGGTTGGCATTCTCTATTAAAACTGACAAAAGAACGTTCATTAATATGATAGAATAAGAAATTGGAAAGCTTCATCAACACAGGTAATATACCACTATATAAACAAAGGTCATAACTTCTATTATAATTTTTAGATATTGCATTGCAATTACGTGCAAAAGTATGATTTGATTTTCATTATGTTGTCAATTACTTGCAGATATGAAGATGGACATAATCATTAAGTACAATACAAACAACATGTGGAATCTGATAGGTAATATAAATCTAATTATGATTATCATATAAGATTGTTGTTACAGTATGATATTATAAAACATCACCACCTTTTTATGTTAGCTTTTATTTAATTTAAATACATTACTTCTTTCATTTTGCAAAGTGAAAGCTATTATATATGTCAAATTATGTCTTACTAAGGTTTAAAATTTCGTCTTACTATAATTTTTTTTCAATTTAATAAGCATAAACTCTTTATTTCATTTACCCTATATTTCATTTAATATGCAGTTCTTCAAGACCAAAACTTTTACAAATGAGTTGTTATACAAGGAGTTTAATAAATTAATTACCAAGTCACTTATAGAAGTATAATTTGATTAAATAAATTCCCTTTCTAATGTCTCATTTGTTTTGTAGGTATATGGCTACGTCTTCGATGAAGCAAAATAATTGTGATTACGATTCATGTGTTATAAACTTCGTAATAAATAGTTACAGTATTTTAGAGTGTTATTTCATTAATCTTTTGATTTCTTTTTCATGTATTTTTATGCAATTTATGAAATGTTTTTAGTTTCTTCCTCCGTCTACCAATCTTGCATGCAATTAACTTTAGCTATGTTGTTCATTGTAAAAGTTTATTTTCTTATTTAATTTTTACACTTATAATGCAGGTGCGTCGTCTGCTAGTATTTGATATTTGCACAATCTACCACCCACATATCAAGATCTTTATACTTAATGTTATTCATGTATAGAGATAAATTAATCCCTTTATCTCTTCTTAATACCATGAGTTCCCTCTTCCATAAGCTAGACTTGTAATTCTCAAGATTCTTCCATCTAAAATTCAACATATAGAAATTAAAATCCATAAAGTAGACAATAGAAAAATAGATATTTAGATAGTATACACTAAATCACTTGTAGAATTTTCTCAAGAATGTTTTATAATAGAGTAAGTAATTTTTCTAACTAGCATAGGATGCCACAGACAAGATTACATGTAAAAGGATAATAATTTAATAAATAAAATGTTAAACCTTAAAAATAAAAAAAAAATCAAATAATTAATTTTTAAAGCCTATTGGTCGATAAAGAGGAATTTAGAGATAAAATGTTGATAACTCCTTCTTACTCTGTTCTTTTCATAGGAATTTAGGCTTAATTTGATGCATTCTTAGATAAATTCCTATGAAACTCATTCTTTTAATGTTTAAATGTTGTTTTTCAGCTCCTAGAATCAAAGGAAGAAGAATTAAAGTGTTTTGAATCAGATTTGGAGCAAAACAATAGCAAAACTCAAAGATAGATTTCTATCGAGTCCTGCAAAAATGGCTGTCAAGTCCTAAACATTATGGTAAAACAAGGCAAACTGGTCTGTCGTGCCCTGAATCAAGCCATCGACATGACCCTCTACATATGTTTTGAGGTGATTGAGCTATGGACTTGAAGAACAACTTCTGCTACTCCATACTATTGAGCCCTAGATTTTACTCGAGACGAATACTAGATGAAGATCAGACATTTACTCAGAAAGTACAATTTCATTCGAGCTCAAGTTTCGAGCCCTCAACATAGATAAATTACCTCTTCGTTGAAGAATGGACAAAAAATGAATGTTCTAGCAGAATGCCACAGCTTAGGTCAAGCCCTGATTTTCATGTAATATTCAAGTACACAACCTACCATGCAATAAGTGACCTTGTGAGCTGGCTTTTGTGATGCTCGTGTGGAAATAAAAGACGATTTCTGATATAAAGAATATGCTATGTTAGTAAATAAAATCATCATGATTTTGGTGCCTAGGCCTATGAATAAAGGTGCATAGGCATGCAATCGGTATGTTATAAAAAAAAGTGTAAATTTACCAACGTATTATAGAGAGAGAATTACGAGGCAAAAGAATTATCTAGGTAAAATCATTTTAACCCATTATTTGTACTTTTTGCAAGATTATGAACTTCAATTGTAATATTCTTTGTTAATTCCATTTTATTTCTTCATAATCCGTGCTTAATCTTTGCATCCATGGAGAAATAATCTCCTACAGCTTAGGGTTTGTGAACCCAAACCCTTATTCATGTGATTTCAAATGCGCTTTCAAGTAATTATTGACTGAGTATTTGTAATTAGTAGTTTGAACTTATATGCTTAAATGTGTGGTACACCTATTATATTCATGTGTGATTTCAACTAAATAGATTGAGAGATCATTTTTTTGAATAGATCTATAGCTATAAACCTTTAAATTTTTCTAAGTTTATGCTTAAATCTTATAATTAGAAGTCAATCGAAAACTCTAAAAGTCAACAAAAGACTATAACAAAGCCTAGTATTTAGATCCAGTAATCCCACGCTCTTAAACCCTAAGTAATAGAATTGAAATAATTGTGGATAAT
This sequence comes from Combretum micranthum, assembly GCA_024138025.1. Classification (NCBI taxonomy): domain Eukaryota; kingdom Viridiplantae; phylum Streptophyta; class Magnoliopsida; order Myrtales; family Combretaceae; genus Combretum; species Combretum micranthum. The sequence goes on along the minus strand of JAMXBD010000533.1, from coordinate 168,666 downwards.
AGTTCGTAATAATATAAAGAAGCTTAAAAATATCATATTCATTAAATTTTAGTGTATTTCATATCCGAATGAGATATGTTCTCGAAAAGCGTGTCCCGGGGCTCAGAATAGTAAAAATATTCTGATGACACCATTAGATCCATAATAATACAAGGATTTCAAAAATATCGATTTCATAATTTTTCAATAGCTAAAAATAACAGATATCCCATTTATACACTTATTTTCTTTACTACCGGTATATTATTCGTCTTGTTTACTATTCATTATCCAATTCTGTTATTCATTCCTATTCACTTATCTTTACTCTTTCTTACTACCTATACACATATTTCTTACCTTTTACTTTTTAATACAACTTCGCATCTATCATATTTCACATCTTAATTATTTTTCATTCTCTCTAACTCAATTATTTTTCTTTTTCAATTTATTTTATTACATCTAATTTCCCTCCATAAAATTCTATAAATACCCCATTTCCCTCCATTTCTTTCACACACTTCTTTTACATACCAAAACTCTCCCAAAATCACTCCATAAAAATCCTCTCTATAATTTCTCTCTACCATTCTCCATTTTCCTCTAAACCATTAGGTAATTTTCTTAAACTTCCTTCATGTTCATGTGACTTAGTATGAATTTGATGTGTGTTTTCTAAAAACCCATAAGAGGTTAAGAAAGCAACAATAGGTTCATACTTTGTTCTTGTTCATACATCCATTTTTATATTTTTATATTGCTAATAGAGTATTTATTATGTTCATATAACTTAGCATGAACATAGTATGTGCTTTCCAAAGACCCATAGAGATTAAGAAAGCAACATTATATTCATGTTTTGTTCTTGTTCATACATTATATTTTTATTATCATTATGCTTTTATTATGCTCTTATTATTATTATTTTTTCTTTCTTTCTTTTTCACCCTTTTTTTTCTTTAAGACTGGTATATTATTTGAAAAGACCCAGTACACTAAATCCCGTGATTTAGAGTACCGAGTCCTTAACCACATATAACATTTTCACATTATTTGTAAGGTTGTCCTAAAACTATCGGTTTATGAGAATTGTTTGATCAAATCTACTAACACTTTATAAACAACTTTTAACAAAACAAGATTGCTAATAAAAGCAATCCATACAAATATATATTATATGTACAAAGTTTAGTGTCAATCAAAGACACTACAAAATTACAAGTTATTCTTGGTACAAAAAAATAATCTAAAGAAATCTTAAGGTCTTTTACAACTTAGGCTTATTTGACAAGCCTTCTATATAGAGAATTATGCTTTGAATAAAAGCTTCTCCCAAATCTAAGAGCATTCGAGTCCTACTCGTCCCACTCGTCCAAAAATCTCTCAATATTTGACCCGTATCCTAGATCATCATACAATTTATCTTCATTACCTGCAAAGCAGCAAAAGTGAGCCAAAAGCCCAGTACGTAATAACAAATACAAAAACAATTTGTCAAGCAAACTTAAATCAAATGAAATGCATCAACGATCAAGTTATTATCTTGTTAAGTTTTCTTTTAACAAAACAACAGTAGAGTATTCAAACCCCGGAATCACGCTCTGGGAATCTAGGGGTCCTGAGTAATAACAGTTGCTCAAGGGGTTAATACAAGTAATTCGAATACTTATATCTCATATATCTATTCCATAAAGAAATACTTCATTTAGGGCTCAAAAGCTGTTACCTGACTCTACTTAAACTCAGTCCATAACATGAGCCTAGTTCATAAGTTCCCATAAACTTTGAACTAAATCATGGCATTTTCCCCTAAGTTTAAGCAAATGTTACTCGGATACTATTCTTCCCATCGGCTATCTGCTTAACCAAAAACGAATCGCTATTGCATCATAGTGTGCCATTGCATCATGACTTAGGTTAAGCGCCTAACTAACATGTCATTGCATCATGACAGGTTTGCTACTCTTCAGACCATATTAAACAGCGTAATAGACATCCAGTTCATCAAACTATTAAATCAGATTGAATGAAGTCAAATTTAATAATGCCTATTCCTAGCATACAACAAACAAGCTATCACGTACCTGAACCCGATAGTGTATTACTATATTCACTCGGAGGGGAATTAACTGAAGAACCTTTAACTGAAATAAGAAATATCAAAACAAATCAATAATCGAACGTAGAATATATATATATATATATATATATAACACAATCCTAAGTTAACTATATAAGGGGATTCATTGAACTTAAATATAATTTTATCATTTAATTCATACTTAGAACATGTTTATATAGCTTATAGATTCACTAGAAGACCATATATGAAGTAAATAATGACAATTGAAGAAGGTTGAATTTGTAAAAATTCAGGAGAAACGCGGCCTATCCATACAGGTAAAATTGAGTTGAACGCCGACAGCGTTGGAATTATACACTGCGGCATTAAGCCCGGCGTTAAGAAAATCGATTCTGTTCGCATTTAACACCGCCTCTACGGTGGCAGTGTCGAAACCCTAGCGACTGGTGTACGATTTGAAAAATAAACGCTAGCCAATTTCTTTACAAAATCCAGCAGCGTTTGAAGCAGCTTTAGAAATATCGATTCTGATCATATTCAACACTTCTCACTAATTCCATAACACCTAAACAAGTTCATATAACAATAAAACATAACCTAACATTTATCAATACATAAAACCATTCAAAGTCATATGACAATAAACTCATCCTAACATAGATTTTACATCTATATTACAAGAGAGAAAATAAACAAAGAGTTTATACTAGCTTTAACTTACATGAAGAGGCTTTGGCTTGGAGAGAGTGTTGAATCCAAGAGCTTGTTATTGGTTTTGGTTTAGGGCTTATGGTTTGAAGATAGAAGGATAAGAGAAAGAAAAGAAAAGTGGAAAGTTCGTATGAAATATGTGGGCTACCAAAAGAGGCTCTAATTAATCAAATTTGAGATTTATATTTATCATAAGTTTGACTTTTGGGGTATATATGACTTGGGCTCAATTTGGCTTAATTTGGAGTTAATTTGAGTTTAATTTGAGGTTGAAAAATAGGCTTAACTTTTGTAAAAATTATGCTAACAATTATTTGGACAATTCAAAAGTTGTGTTGATAAATTTAAACATAACACACATATATTAATTCATAAGAGACACAAACATTAATTATATTATACGCACATTAACATACATAAAACAATAACATTAATCTCATTACACATACTCACATACATTAATAATTTACAGTAATAAACATAGTATATCAAACCTATTTCTACATATTCATTTTCATATATCAAAATTACTTCAAACTTAATATTTAGAACTAATGTTATATTCACATAAAAAATTTAATTATTGAATAAATTAGATTATTTCATTATTTGTCCCAAATTGCCTTGATGAAGCTAAGGCTCCTAATACTTGACCTTATTATTATGCTCATATTGATTCTTATATATATATATATATATATATCTTATCATATTATGTGATATTATTCCATTTCTCTTGGCTACGTATTCATAATCATACATAAACATGTTGATATTGTCTCAACAAAAATAAATTAAGTTTTCTTGAATAGGAACACTCTTTAAAAATAAATTTTTGCCACCTAAGAAATGGTTTTCCATAAAAACTTAAAGTTTAATCTTAACAAATCTTTTCCAAAATTTAGAAAAACACATCACAATTTTTTAGTAGAAATGGTACATTAGAATTTCAACAAAGAGTACATAAAGTAATTTTATTACACACACCCTTTTCAAATCAATAAAAATAAGAAAGTTTCTTTAAAACTCAATGTTACTTATTCCATGGTTAACAAAGGTTTTTCTTAAACTTAAATTATGAAGTTTTCACCAACGTTCTAGAATACTAAAAACTAGACATGTTTTACAAGATTATCTAAAAATTAACCTTTTAGAAATAAATCTTTACTTATGAAATTAAATTAGTAAATGACTTAGAAGATCATTATTATTTATTTAAAGTGGAACTAACTTTAGGAAAATTAAGAACACATAAACATCACTACTTTAAGAAATTATAGTCACTACCAAGAAAAACTTAGAAAAGCTACATTTTTCAACCACTAGAAATGAAGTGGAAGAATCTTAAAAAGACTAAATTTATTTTTGGAAGATTTAAATTATTCTCAAAGGTTAAGAAATGAATTTAAAAGAAGGAAACACTCACGTATAATAATTCAAGAAATTTTTCCAATAAACTTAATTAAATTTTTAAGTCTTTGCTTTCTTCAACTTTTAGTATACGTTGTTTTACAAAAGTCATTATGGAGATAACATCACTAAAATCATGCATACAATATGAGTCTATATATATATATATTCAAAGGATTTCTCAACTATACAAATATCTATATTTTTTTACAAGAATTTTTGGATGAAGAAAAGTTTGAAAACTTGTGTTTTGAAAGCTAGGATTTGTACCTCTTTGTTTTGAGACGCAAATGACCTTTTATGACACAAATAACCTCAGAAATGGATAGATTTTTTCGAGTAGGTAGAAAACAGTACATAATATGCGAAATTCCGAGTTAAAATAAGCAAGTTATAGTCATTTTAAGTTAGAATTTCCACCTCTATGAATTTGACCGTAACTAGATGAGAGAATTAGAAATTTTGATTAGAAATTCCATGGAATACTCATTTTAGATATTTCCTTTATTTATGAAATGAGGAAGACAACGTATACTACCCTAAAGACTATTTCGATTAAGGAAGTATTGTCAAGCCATGGCTGAGTGAGTCTACTTTCCTTATTTTTCATACTTATAATTGTGCTTGTAGTATAGTAGCACTAGAAATAGGAAAAGATAAAATGGAAAGTGCATGTGACTTAATGTTGGTGAAAGAACCTTAAGCATATCGAGCCATGAGTTGCCTATAATAAATTGTATGTTTTACTAGCATGTTGAAGTGTTTGAAATTGGATAATCACTTACAAGAAATTGAATATAAATGGGTAGACCCTTAATTAAATTTAATGCATGCACTTCACGAGTTGAGTCTCATTACATTCGCTATTATACAATTGGTGGGACAAGTGTATGATAGTGGTGGTTGGCATAATCGGTATAATCTGTATATGGCAAGTAGTAGCCAGTAAGGAATACACAAATTGATGGTGAGTAGGAGCCGATAAGATCTACATTTTTTTTATGGCAAATAGTAGTCGGTAAGAACTATAAAAATGGTTTTGTTAAAATTGTTGGCTGTAATTGGTCGGAATACCTAACCCCGAATGAAGTGCGTAAATTCGTTCAACATATGGTTCTCGAAAAACCATATATCTTGTATGCTCACGTATTTGTTGCATTTCACTTACTTGTATAAATAAAATTGGTTGATTTCTTTATTTCAAGTATGTAAATTGGGAATGATCTCACTAAGCTCATAAAGCTTACACCCCTATAGATTTTTATATATGTAGGACCATTTGTTCCTTTATCTAAGGTCTTCACATATCCAAGTAAGTCTTCTTTTTTAAAGCTTTTGGGGGAAATTTACTCGAATATTAGAATAGACTTCATTTAAAATCTTTTGATGATTTAAGTTACCTTATAAAGACTTAGTAAATTTTATATGATCTTTGGAGATTTAGCGGGGGAAATGCCCCTAAGACTTATGTAATAGACTCTTAATTGTTATTATGAGTTTACTTTATTTTTAGATTCTTGTATGTTCATTATTACTTACTTAAACAACACTTCCCAATGGTATCTCTTGTTACCTTAATTTACGCCTTACATATAAATCGAGACTTTCGCATGATTAAGGTAGTCATTCTTAAATCTTGATATTGTATGTGGCAGACTATTACGTTTAGAGTATCCTTCGAGGCATGATAATGGCTACTAATGGAGTTATTCATAATCGCCTTGAGAAAGGGATGGTGAAGCTTTATGTTACTTGTTTTGAAATTCATTAGGTTGGTTTTAAGAAAAAGGATTCTTAAGCTTTATGCAGGTCTAAACCGTTGATAACTTGTGATGACATTCTGATGATTTAGTTTAAACCTAGAGTTACTAACCTTGAGAGAGGCTTTAACTTATCCCAATGAATCTGACAGTGCAAATACACCATCATTGATGTATTGGATCATTAAGCTTTAAATTTATAATCTCATTAATTATAGACCCACACAAAGCAATGCACATATCATGTAACATAGAAATTAACTCAGATATCATCCTAAGGGTCTATATGCAGCTACTAGTAATAATCCATTAACTATTATCTAGTCAAATCAAATGTAAGATATATGGTAAACTTCCTATTAATTCTAACTAAAAACAAAACCAAAAGCCTTAGATGAAAAATATGTGCAAATTTCTCAAGATAAATCAATTCATAAACAATGCCCTTAGCTTTGATCAACCCTAGTTGTCACGCCCCGAAGGGTACCCTAAACATGGCAGTCCGCCGTACACAATGTTAAAGCCTAAGAATGACCACCTCAGTCACGCGAAGGCTTCCATACTATGTACAAGGCGTCTAACACAAAAGGAGACACATCGGAATGATACATTTTATGTTGATACAATTGAGTAACAATGTAAAGGAAATACAAATTTACTATACTTCATATACAAATCACTATACTTCAAAATACAAATCATTCAACTTCATTACATTCATCCACAGACTTCCCTACATAAACTATTACAAGACAAATCATAAACTAGCTGATAACTTCAAACATTCGTATTCTTTGCCAAAATCCCGGAGTCATTCCCGGCTCCAACAATTCAGTCCCCACTTTGCATTCTTGAGATAACCTGTTCATTTAAACAACTATAGGGGTATAAGCTACACTAGCTTAGTGAGAATTCCCTTAATTCCGTACCATAACAAGCAAGTTATAATCAACCATATGCTATGCATGAACAAACACATGAGCAAACAATTATGTATGGGTATCCGGAACCCACACACAGAACGGATTTACGCCCTCCGTATCTTGGGTTAGGGATGGTATTGAAGTCTACACGACTGCTGCTAGTCCCCAAGCCCTCGGCTCATAGCACTCGCCTCGGCTAGGCTCACACATGGAATGCATCCCCGATGCGCCTTAGTTTCCTATGAATGAGCTCTGATCCCGGGTCTCATTATCCAAACGAGTCCTCGGACCATACCGATCGACCTGCGTAGGAGTAGCACGCTACCAAATGCAATATGTCCGATGCGATGCATGATCAATTTACTTTTTGCTTAGGTCAAAATATTTATACATTCTTTAGAGTGACCAACCAATATCATACACATAACAGAAATAATATGAACAGTGCAGTTATCCAATCAAATCGTGGTTTCGATATGCTTTAGTATTCTTTGGCATACATTCATCACAGTCTCATCATATCCCATCCCCATTCATATCGATTTTTATCTTGTTCCTATAATTCTAATGCAACTAACTACAAGCACAATCAAGGTAACAAAACAAGGAGAAAACTCACTCGGCCATTGGATCACCGGTCTTCTAGTAATAATAATCCGGTGGTAGGGAATCGTCGATCTCGGGATCTCCTAAAAAGGAAGAAATACTCTAATAAGTATTTCAACTCAAACTAATCTAAACGATCCTATACGAACTATCAAATTCGTAATTCTCGTCCTAAGCGGGATTCCAACTTAAAACGGCCATAACTTGGTCATTTTAACTCGGAATCTCGCAAATTATATATCGATTTCTATCTACTTCGAAAGATCTATCTAATTCTAATATTATTTTCAAGTTTTGAAAACTTTGAAGCTTCGAAAAGTTGGATCAGATTAGGACAGCAACAATTTCAATTCCGAAAAAATAATTTTGTAAATGTTTGTAATGTTCCTACTATATAAATTGGCTATACATGCAATATGAATGACTTCCTAACATGAATGGCATGAGATGAGCTCAATGTATGCATGATCTTGATGATTTTTGCTAAAAGAAATTTTATAACCTTTTATTTTGCAAGACCACAATAACAACTTACTTATGAAAAATCTAGTTTTCTAACTTTTATCATTTCCATTTGTTTTGGATTTGTTACTTAAGAAAATATAATTATTTTTGTCAAAATTGAGTCTTCATTATATATATTACTTATGACCTTCATTTCTACATAAAAATTTCCATTTTACACTTTGTAAATATGTTTTCCAATATGATTTACTCAAAAATCCGAATTTTAGAAAATCCACTTTTTGAATGATTCATTTGGGGAAAACTTGTTTAAAGCATTAAAACTTAAGGCTTTACTATATCAATTACCTAAGGACTTCATTTAACACATAAAACTTGCAATTTGAGCTCAAATACTAAGTGATTACTTATGCATCATCTCAAATTACGAATTTGACAATTGATCACTAACTCAAAATTTTTCATTTTAATTCCATTACTTGTTTAACACCTTACTCATGCCTAAACTCATTTTAACTTGTAAAAATCATTGTTTAATGATATCTATTACCTATATACTTCATTTTTCACATAAAACATGAGTTTTGGAGTTGATACATGGGTTCTAAAAATTGGTCTTGGTTGGGATCCGAATTTACAAAATTCATTTTTGGTTATATCTTTTGATAAAATCTATCTAAGCTCATGAAAATCCATTCCTTACATATCATATCTTATGAGCCTTTCATTTCTTAAATAAAAACTTCATTTTTGAGTTGGAAAACATGTTTTTAAAATAGGCCTTGGCCAAAATCCGAAAATGAAATTTTTATTTGGAAAATAACTTTTGAAAATCACATTAGATTCTTGTAAAAAGAAGTCTTGATGATATTCATATATTAAGCCTTCATTTTCTTAAGAAAAATTTACATTTTGACACTTGGAAAGTGGTTTTTAAATATTGGTCTTGCCAAAATACGAATTTCACAAATTTTGTTCAAGTTCAAATCTAAGATCTACACATAATATGAACATACACCTAGATGAAACCCATGAAAACAAACTTTAAACTCATAGATCTAAACTTTGCTCATCAAAATTACTCATTTATGTTATCTATACCCTAAGCCCTTCATTTTAAATGAAAAATACACATTTTGAAGTTGAAAAACCACTTTTCTAACTATGGTTCCATTTTCATCCGAATTTTTAAAATTGATTTTTGTTGAAAACAAAATAGATCTTGGGTTTCCTACAACTTTCCCACCATCATCAAGCTATAGCAAGTTGTTCATGAACATAAACAAAAATCTAATGCATCTATGAACTCAAAACTTTAGATCTAGTTTTCTAAACTAGTTTTACATGCATGAATCACTAAGATAGACATGTAGATGCTAGATCTATGCATAAATCATAAGGAATAACAAAAATAACAACTCAAATACAAGATCTATGGCATAAACAAAAATCAAAGCTATAAAAAGTTAGATCTACAATATATATCAACTTTAAACAAGAAAATAATTGGAATACAAGATAATAAAAGTAGAGAAAAGGAGAGTTTCATTTTTGGCATCATCATCCTAAGCTTTTAAGCTTATGGAAGGTCATTTGATGCATGAAACCTTCATTACACTTTACCTATATCACCTATGGAGGCTTTGAGATGAAGATTTGCTTAAAAATCTTCAAGGAATATGCATGGAGGCTCAAGAATGGAATGGGGGCAGCTTGGTTCTTCTAAGAACAAGAGCAAAAATGGAGAGGAAAAGAGAGGAAAAAGAGAGAGAAAAGTTAAAGAATGAAAGAGGGAAAGTGAGTAAATGAAGAGAGAGAGAAAATGAGTGTTTTAATGAATGAAAGAAGAGAAAAAAAAATAAAACAAGGCAGCCAAATAACCCATGCTGCACGTGAAATGTAGAGAGAGGAGAGAGAGGGTTTTGTTGAAATTTGACTCAAAATTGAATTGTATAATTAATGTGTAATGTAACTTTTTGAAGAAGGATTGAAATATAATTAATTTTAGTCAAAATAGGAGTAAATGAAGGACAATGGCAGCCATAAAGAGGGTCAAAAATCTGCCATCAATTGTGGGATAAAGTGTAGAAAGATTGAAGTGAAAATGAAGTGATATGTGTAAGGTGTACTTGAAGGTATGGGTTGTAAAGTACTTTATTAATAAAATAAAATAAAATTAGAAAATTTATTCCAAATAATTGTAGCAGATTTTTCATAATTAAAATTAAATAATTATTTGAATTATTTTAGTATTTTAACAATTATGTTACCGGTATGATCAAAATACGCGAATATGGGCTATAAATAATATTTTTATAACCCGAAAAATTCTAAAAAATTATTTTATGAAAATATAAATATTTTTCAATATTTTTCAATTATTAAATTAATTTATTTTATTTTTAGTATCGGGTCTTAAACAGAATCTGATCCCGTAAAGACCCGAAACGAACTAATTTTTGGAAAAACAAAATTTTCTATAACATATAAAATATTTATCTCAAAATATAAGGCTTTATAAGAATAATAAAATTTTGTAATGAAATAAAAATGAATAGTGCAAAAGACTAATCAATTACCGGTAATAATGGAAATACGATAAAAAGGTTATAACTGTAACTTTTATAACCCGAAAAATTATATAACTGATATATTTAGAAATATTATGAAATTACGAGTCTAACGGTACTATTGGTATATTTTTGATATCTCGAGCCCCGGGACACTTTTCGAAGTCTGTATCCGAACGGGTTCGAAATAGGTCAAAAATTTACCAATCTGATATTTTTAAACAAACTCATATTACTATGAGCTATTCTACATATTTAACTACATCTCGGCCTCTAGGGTTAGGGGCGCTAGATTGCCGGACTTACACTATTGTATTCCGGTTAGGGTTTCCGGGGATTTTTCGGTTTAGGCCTTTGCCAATTTGGAAACTGATATTTATGTTTATACAACATATTTAAATTGAGAAATTTATTTTAAATTTTATTTTGTAAGTATTTAATATCTCTTAATGTTCTCGGAATTCCTGAATTGAGTTTTATTTCCGAAGGTCAATCATTATTTACTTTTTAATAGTTTGTTTTTGGGCTTTATATTACCCGATTTTATAAGCCGGAGTTAGATATGGAATTTTTCGTACGTCGTGGTTTTGAATTTGAAGACCACTGTGTTCTTATTTTATTTTTAAAGATTTTCATTTTCTCAAGATTAAGAAGTTTCTGAATTCGTTCATATTTTTGGACTAGTTGAAATTCGGTTTTAATTTGAAGTGATTTTTAGGGTTTATTTCCAAAGTTCATCTTGAAATTATTTACTGAAATTTTCCGGGGCTTACACTAGCCCCCTTCATCTTTAAAGGTGGATTCAATTGAACGAAATTAATCTTGAACTATCGGGTTTCTCAATTAGATTAATTATTCTCTTCAATTTAATTAAGCCCTAACGTTAATTGCAAAAGCGGGAATTTCTTCCTTCGCAATTATCAAATTAGAATAGCATGAAGATTATGAACCCTAATTGATAGAAAGTTGGAAAAACCCTATTTCTAGGTGCATTACACAACTTCTTTGCCCATGAGAGATCAAACCCATTAATTGAAATCTTCTTTCAAATTAACAAGAATCAAGTTTGTAATAACTTAGGCCTAAAATCATCACAAACAATAATATAAATCATGAAGCAAACTCAAAATCAAACTTTATTTAATTAATAAACAAGTCAATACATGAAGGCTAGGGTTTCTCAAAACCTGGGGCATACACAACTAATCTTCCATGAAGAGATTAACAACAACAATAAGTACAATGGAAGAAAAAGAAAAGATCATGATGATAAAACCCTTATTAAAAGTGATGTTTGTGAATCTCCAAGTTGTAGCACGAATTTCTTCTTCAAAAAGCTCTCCAAAATGCGTTATAGAGTTTTTGGATGGAAATACAAGTGAATGAGTTCTTCTTTTCAAAACAGGGCACGGGTATATATATTAGTATGTTTATGACCCCTACACGACCCGTATACGTCGGGGTAGTAGACTCATTAACTTCGTGCATTTTTTCTTTTTTGGCATATGTACACGACCTATTGTACATAACTGGTGTATGCAGGGTCGTGTATTCTAGAACTTTGAATTTTTCTTCAATTTTGTTCCTCCAAAAGTACACTAGTGGTATAAAAATACTAGTGTATGGGCAGCAACTCCATAAAAGGCTCCAACAACAAAATACAAAAACTCAACGACAATTTATTAGCTTAAATCAAAACCCTAATTGATATACAGTCAAAATGTTCAAGAGAAAATTAAAAAAAGAAAAAGATTAGATATCACTTACTGAAACAAGGTTATTGTGAACCAAGTAAGCAAAGATGACATGGTGTGGGAAGGGGGTGGGGGTGGAGGAGAGAGAGAGTAAGCATGAGACAAAGATGAGAGATTCAAAAAGTAAGTGACTAAGAGGATGAGAGTTTTGACTGAAAGATGATGGAGGGGTTTTAATTTTCATTAGGTTTATAATTTTTTTAATATACTTCAAACGGTTTGGTTCGGATTACCTTAGAATGAACCGTAATCCATTTGAAGGATATCAGTCCGGTTTGCTATCTGAACCATTTACAAAAAATCATAAATTCGGTTCGGTTTGGTTTAGTTTGTGGTTCAGTTTTGATTGGTTGATTTTTTTGCCCACCTCTCCCTTTATGAGCTAAAATTTTAGGTAATCTATCACAAACTCCATTGTGAATTTTGAGCTTTATTGAAGTTCTGTATAAACTTAGTTTATTTCGAATTACTTAAAAAGGATAATTTTGACATTAAAGGTAGTAAAATGAAAATAAAAACAACAATGTAGATGAAATTAATCTAAAATTTTGAAAAGCTTTCATCTAAGTTGCCCTGAGTCAATAAAACAATTCTGTTAAAGCTTAAATTAAGGTAGAAGTCTGTTCATTTTGAGGTTTGAATATTATTTTTATGTTGTTTGCTCTATCTTGCAAAAAATGGTACCCAAAAGAAAACAACCACAGCACCAAAAACAATCTAAAAGGGCTATAGTTGAATCGAGGCCCCCTGTTCAAGTAAGTACTACTCCATGCACTCTTGTAGGTTTAACTAATGAAGATAGAGAGAAGTACGGTTTGTATTTGATTAAGAAGAAAATAGTTGAAAATGTTATCCTGAGTTGTGAAGTGTTGAGAGGTTACGATATGGAGGAGGATTTTAGAAGGCACTTTGAAGATCAGGCATGGCAGAAGGTATTTGAGATCAGAGAGGAGGCATTTGGAGAAGTTACCATGGCCTTCATGGCCAATTTTAGGACCAAACAGAGTGTACCCAATATGGATGACTCGGTGCATTTCTATGCATTTGAGGTATATAGGGAAGTCACCATGAGGCAGTTTATTGTTGCCATGGATTTATGTGAGAATGCAAAGATTTGGAATGATAATGAGTTCAAGAAGCTGCTAGTTGAAGTAGTAGAGGAAGAATGGAGAAAGTTTGTAGCAGAAGAAATTGAAGGCAATTTCAGACCTTCTAAGACCACTACTTCGAACTTTAAGAGCTTAAGCGCTGGGATGCTACACTATCTGCTCATCAGGAGCATTTTCTCTAAGGCAAAAGGAGAATCTACAATTGTTGAAGCAGAGCTGCACCCCTTAGTCAGTATGATGAGAGGAAGGAAGTTTAATGTGGGCCTACTAGTGGAACAGTGGATCAGGTATCAGGCCAGCTTGTAGTGTAAAGGAGTGTTTCTTGGTGGATTGATCACAAGAATCCTAAAGAACTTGCAAATGTAGCCACAGCAAGAACCCAGTGGTGTAGTATGCAAGTTTAAGGAATGTATAAGAGATCTTTCAGGGATTGGAAGTTGATGGAAATACGAGCTTAGTCTACTGCTGCACCAGCAGCAAAAGAAATGAATGAACAAGTCCAGAGCCTTACTACCACCCATCAAGAGTCATTAGTGGCACCTGCTTTGGAGCAAAAACCAGAGCACTCTAAGGTGGCATCACATCATGAAGCTTTTGCACTAGAAGCTACATCTCAGTCATCAGTAGCCAGCTTCAACAAGCATGAAGTTGAAGTGATAGATATGAAGAAACAGCTAGCTGTTTTTGCGAAGAAAACCTAAGAGGACATGAATGACCTCAAGAAGACAATGAAGCAGATCTTATATCTGATTTCTCATGATCTTCCTCGACCCAGAACATCCAAATCCCTAACATCTCAACCAGTCCTAGCTAAGTCAAATCATCCAGATGATGATGACGATGATGTCAGGCCACGATCAGCCTTCACCAACACTCCATCACCCCTTCATCCCACACACATACCATCTCTAAACACATCCCCTGCCCATACACATTATCCATCTCACATACACTTATCATCTCTCACATACACAGAAACCCAAACGTAATCTCCACCTTAAATTCAAACACAACTCTCTCAACCAATGGTTGAGTCGCCTTCTCACAAGATTTGTGAGGACAATAAAGCTAGTTTTCAAACACATTACCCAGCCACACCCCAACAACAACCTATAAAAGTTACTACTTATGAGATAGAAGAAGCAGTTGAAGAAATGAATGAAGGAGGAGCACATCAATAGGAAGGCAATGCCATAGTACCTGGTGGCATTAGCCTTAATCGGTTGCCTCTAGAAGAAGAGTCAGCCACACCAGCTAACCAATTGCCAGCAGATGAGGAGTTTTATGAATTAGAAGCTAACACTACTATAGTAATTGAAGAATAAATGGTAGAAGAGCCAATGGAGGAGAATATGTGTGAGGCAACCTTTAATGATATTGTCAGCTTAGTGATGGAAGCAAAGCATAAGGACAGACTTATGTCCTCGCTTCCTCAGCAGTAGCAACAACAACTAGAAGAGGATAAACGAGTGTCCCCTTCCCCTGGTCTGATTAAAAGAAGATGGACTAGGACCAAAATATGTGAGAAGAAGAGGCCTTTCAACAAGTGCAGACTTAGAGTTTAAGAGGAGAGGTGTGATCAAGAAGCAACCCCATGACTTTTGATGTGGCTATAGTGGATTTTGATGAACCACTTCAGGTTATATTTCCAAAAGCCATAGCAAATGTTCCATAAAAGCTCCTAAGCAACCCCATTGGGTTGATGAAGAGAGAAAGTAATAGAAGAAAGAGCAACAACATTAGTTACAATTTTAGAAGCAATGCTGCGACAGAAGAAGGCATAGGAGAAAGCAATGAAAGTAGTAGAAATGCCTATACTAGAAGAAGCTCCTACTATCCCTATTACTCCTACTGTTCCTAATAAAGAACAAGGCAATGCCATAGTCCCTAGTGGCATTGACCTTAATGTCGAGCCTATAGTAGAAAAAGACCAACTTCCTACAGCTCAAGATGTTGATGAGATTACTGCAAGATAAGCTACTGAAGTTGAGAAATTCAAGCATATAGTAGATGAGCTATCACGGCAAAAAGCTCATGAGGAAGCGAAAGAGGCAGCCCGACAACAGATGAGCAAGAAGCATAGAAGGAGAGTACAAAAGAACATCTGATGCTATGGTGGCACATAAATTGGCTAAACAAGCCAAAGCGTTAGCAAAAGTAAAAGATGATGAATCCAGCCTCTCCAGTAAGAGCAGTGAAAAGTTAGAAAAGGATAATGAAGATGACAACTTGACAATAAGTACCTGGTTAGAAATGACTAGAATAGGCACTAAGGACTAATATGGAAGACCAGCCTCCACCATACCTGCTCAAGAAATACCTCCTACAGAAGAAGCACCTCCTCCACCACAAAATAATGAAGTACCTCTTGGCCCTTAATCATAGCAAGATCCTTCTCCTAGTGAAGCTACAGGGAAGAAATATATCTATAAAAGTTGGGCAAGGGTAACTGAAAAGGAGCTCCTATCAATTAGAGGAGGAAAGAAAGAGATGTTCAAAAGAAAAATAGAAGTAGCACTTGAGAAGGAGCTCGCCCTTGATGAAATTGAAAGAAGAAATGAAGAACTTATAAGAAAATTGGAGGAGGATGAGAAGAAGCGAAATGAGGATGCCATTTATGATGACAACTTCTTGGAAGATAGTGATGAGGAACAAACAACTTAGAAATCTAATATTATTCCTCTAGAGAAGAAGGAAGGTAAAGCTAAAGGGGGAAAGAAAAGGTAAAGGAGAGTTGCTATCCCCCAGCTGAATCGAGATGAGCTTATAAGAGCTTGTTTAGCCAATAATCTAGGCGCGACAGAACAATAGATGAAAAACTTTCTCTTTACCTTGAACATGTAGCTTCAGCTTGATGCAAGGATTGATCCTAAGGAGGCTAAAAGGGCTACTTGATGGAGGAAAATGGAGTAGGAAGAGAGAAAGAAAGGGGCTAGTACATCAAGGGAAGCACTGAAAAGGAAGATTAAGGTGAGATTAAATCAAACAACACCTGCAAGCGGCATACATATAAGAGGACAAACTGATGATCAAATTCCTATACCTACCCAGACACAAATGCCCCCTCAGAGATCAAACCCTCTAAAGAGAGGATGTAGAGAAGGTAAAAGAAGAGGAGGAGGTAATCGGGATAACAGAAACAGTAGTGGTGGTAAAGGTGGTCAATTAGGTAGAGTCAGAGGTGGTGGAAGGAACAATGAACCCGTTAAAGGTAGAAATAGAGGAAGATTTGATGCTCCTAAAGCCAGAAGGCAAAGGGGGAATGAATTTAGTAGAAGTTAGAGATATTGGATGGGAGACGAACACTAAACATCCCCTCTACCCCTAATTCATTTTAATTTATTGCTTCTAGACAATTCTTTAAATTTTGTATTCTTTATTCTTTCTTCAGTGATGTATATAACGCTCTTTAATTCTTTTTAGAATAATTATAATTCTTGTGCAAATTCTTTATGATAGAATATGATTATTAGAAAGTTTTTTTTTTTCCATGATTCAACTATGGCTTTGATTGAGCCATGGTTACTACTAATATTTTTCTATGACTTGCCTTAGTCTTCAACACAAAATCAAGAAAAAAATTAAGCAGTAGCTACATGAACAACTCCAACCCTTGAACATTAACAAGAGAAGTTTTCTCAAAACTTCTTATCTTTCATTCTTGCTCTACAATTACCTGATTGAAAATCCCCTGTCTATTTATAATGTCTTTGAACATTGAGGATAATGTTCACTTTAAGTATGGGAGAATTAAAGGGAATGTAGCAAGAATGGGTTGGATATGAAATTGAAAATCTATCAAAAGAAATAGAGGAACTATGCTTTGAATGATCATTTTTCTCACACAAAATAATACGAAATTAATGAAATGGCTAAAATTTGACCAAAATTTTTTGAAAATTTGAAAATCACCTATTAACTCAACAAAGCAAGTAATGAAAATCATCATAAGATTGATTTAACTTTACTTTGTGTAAATCATTTTACAAATTTCTGTGTGCAGTAGTTTTATCTGCTATTTAATTTAGAAACTTATAGTTGGAATTGGCCTAAGGTCCCTATTAAGGTTACTTAACTAACTTCTAAAAACTTAATGATCTATATGCTTTTCAATTTAGTCATTTTGAGAGTTGTGTAATCTCTGATGAAGGTTCAAATGATGATCATAATTTGATGATTTTTTCTTATGCTCTATCTAATCAAAACAAAACAAAAAATTAAAAAAATGAAAATAACCATGTGCTTAGTATTGAAATGGGAAGGGGTTGGTCCCTCATAAGAGCAATTTCTTGTCTCCTCTTCCAATTTTAAATTAGCCATGATAAAGAGAGAGAGAGAGAGAGAGAGAGAGAGAGAGAGAGAGAGAGAGAGAGAGAGAGAGAGAGAAAGCGAAAAGAAGCGGCTAAAACCTGTCTAGAGGAAAATTAAAGAAGAAGGCAAAAACCTTCCCTTCAGCGGCTTTAAAGTACATAAATAATCAATAAAAATAAAATGAAAGCACGAAATAAGGAAAGAAAGTTAGGGGATGAACTGATGTATATGCCTTCATCTTTGATTATGATGCTTAAAGAGATGATTAAGGAATTGCATACTTATATGTATGAGAGAATAAAGTTGATTGAATTTCTTTCTAACTCTGATTGATCTTTTGAATAATTATTACTTTAGAATTCTTCATTAAACAATAACAGTAAAAGCTAATTTACATGGATAAGTCCTATAATTTTAGCAGAAGTAATTTTAGCACAGTTTAATAAACATTAATTGAATATTCAAAGTACTGAGGTGATTTAAGCTTAAATTGGCCTAGTCAAATTTCCATTTTCCATTTATCTTCCTATTTACATGCCTTGCCTGGTTACGAATAATGTTTGCTTGAGGACAAAAGAAGGCTTAAGTGTAGGGGAATTTGATAAATCATTTTTACTCTATTCTTTTTATAGGAATTTGGGCTTAATTTGTTACATGCTTAGATAAATTCCTATGAAACTAGTGCTCTTAATGTTTAAATGTTGTTTTTCAGCACCAAGAATCAAAGCAAGAAGAATTAAAGTGTTTTGAATCAGATCTGGAGCAAAAAATAAAATAGCAAAATTGAAAGACAGATTTCTATTAAGCCTAGTAAAAGTGCCTGTCGAGGCTTAAACATCAAGGAAAAAAAAGGCAAATTGGTCTGTTACGCCCTTAATCGAACCCATAATATGACCCTCGACGTATGTTATGAGGTGATCGAGCCCTGGACTTGAAGAATAGCTTTTTTCGCGCCATATTGTCGAGCCCTAGATTTGACCCACGATAAATATTGGATGAAGATCAACCCTTTGGTCAGAAAGTACAACTTAAGTCAAGCATAAGTTTCGAGCCCTCGACATACTCAAATTACCTTTCAGTTGAAGAATGGACAAAAACTCGAGCGTTTTAGCAAATTGCCATAGCTTAAGTCGAGCCCTAACTTTCATGCAATATTCGAGCGCTCGCTTACCATGTGACAAGTGACCTTATGAGCTGGCATTTATGAGGCACGTGTTGAAATCAAAGACGATTTCTATTATAAAGAATCTACCATGCCAGCGAATGAAATCATCACGATTTGTGCACCCGAGCCTATAAATAAAGGTGTATAGGCATGCGGTCAATATGTTGTAAAAAAAGTGCAAATTTCCTAACGTAATATAGAGAGAGAATTCTCAGGCGAAAGAATTATTTCTCGTTGCTTCAGAAATCTTGAGTTTTATGGGTAAAATCATTTTAACCCATTGTTTGTAATTTTTGCAAGATTCTGAACTTCAATTGTAATATTCTTCGTTAATTCCATTTTATTTCTTTAGAATCCATGCTTAGCATTTGCATCCATGGAAAAATATTCTCCTACAGCTTAGGGTTTGTGAACCAAAATCCCGGTTCATGTGATTTCAAAAGCGCTTTCAAGTAATTATTGACTGGGTATTTGTAATTAGTATCTTAAACTTATTTTCATGGGTCTAAATGTGTGATGTACCTGTTAGATTCATGTTTGATTTTAACTAAATAGATTAAGAGATCATTCTTTTGAATAGATTTGTGCCTACTAATGGAGTTGCACATAATCAACTTAGAGAGGGATGGTGAAACTTTCTGTCACTTGTTTTGAAATTCATTAGGTTAGTTTTAAAAACAAAGGATTCTTAAGCTTTATACAGGGCTAAACTGCTGATAACTTGTAAAGAGATTCCAATGGTCTGGTTTAGATCTAGAGTGACTGACCTTGAAAGAGGCTTTAGCTTACCTTAGTGAATTCAACAGTGAAAATACACCGGCATACAACTCTCTCTCCAAGTTTATCAGGAAATAACATTATAAGGAATTGGTGACCTAGAGCTATTGGCTATGAGAGAGGCTTTAGCTTACCCCAGTGAATCCAACAATGTAAATACACCAACATACAACTCTCTCTCCAAGTTTGTCAAGAAATTATATTATAAGGAATTGGTGAAGCAAACCCTAGGCTTCCATCTTGTATTTTTACAAACCCATCTTTAATTTTGCCCTGAAAACATCTATAAATTTTCACTAAACTTAGGATAACTTATGTTTTCATCATGGCTTTCTAAATTTCCTTTGGCTAGATAATATATGAGAAGTGAGTAAGATAGATGCCAACAATCCCTTAAAATAAGACCTAATATTTTCTATGCTATTTCAGTAGGTGTGCTTGCATGGTGTTGCTAGTTGCTTTTCAAATTGAACAGAACCTATTAATTTGATAAATTTTCGAAACTTCAACTTCATGGTCTTTGAAAGGGTTTTCAATCCAACTGGCTAACCGACACACAAAACAAATGCTAAAGATGAAACACACACAATATAGCTAGTAATAGATGAAAACCTACAAATATGAAGCTCAAATAAAAATTCTTAACTCATAGTCATGGAATTTAGAATTTTCTGACTCCATTGAGTATAATATCCTAATTTGACCTATCAGGCCTATAAACTTTAATAGCATAAGAGAAAAACCTAAAAACATCCAATTGCGTAAAGTTTAAATTTAAATTTTCAACTCAAAATATAACTAAGAAAAATATAGAACCCTAAACACACAATTTAAAATTTGTTTTCTTGAAATAATTAATACGTTTATATGCGTACTACTCAGTAATTAATGCCATAGCTTAGATATTTGTCTCATATTCATCATGAGCCTTTCAAATGACATCATCATGTTATATCTTCTTCCAAACTCTTTAAGAAACCACTAAGCTAAGCATAAGGTAGGAGAGGCGTCACTTGTCTTGATAAGATCTTTAAGAACCTCATCTCAATATGACCGAAAGTGGCATCTCCTCTAATAGAAAATTTTATCTAAATCTAGGTATTAATGAATGATGTTGACCCACAACCAACTTGATTCTTCTCCCTTTTAAACTGTAGATGTCATGATGATGGGAGAGGAAACCATCATATCATTCTATCATCTTCATCATGAAGCAATTTTCATGATAGCTTATGTTAGCATGGTGCAAGCCTATCCTAACCTATCATGTTGATGTGTATGTGTTATACTTGAATGGAACACATTTCTCCCTCATTTTCTCCATCAAAACCGTGAGACTCACGCATATACACATAACACATTCAAATTTTCAGCCAATCATATGAATTCTTCTCAAGTAAGTCAATAATGAGCATAGGACAAATTGAAGTGTCATTGTCTACAAGAAACCCTAGAACAACCGTGAGTCTTCCATGCATCTAACCAACATACATCACCATCGACAATCTTTACAATATCTTTACATCAATACCTATTATGAATACAAGACAAATAAAGTCATCTTGACATAAAGCTAATTCAACTAAGAAATATCTTGTTTTTTCATCCCCAACCATAGGATCCCTCCTCTCACACCACCGATATCACAAACCATTTTAAATCATTGCATGATCTTCACAATTAAGACTGGTTATTTGTGTAAGTCAAATTGAAACATCATGGCCCACAAATATCTTCCTCATACTGTGAATATCCCCTCACACACATAAATGTACATCACATCAACCAATTTCCATAATCTTCCACCAGTTATCACAAAATCTTTACATTTAATACCATTCATGCATGAAAGACAAATAAAATCTCTTAATTCTTCATGCATTGCTACAAGCTTCTCTACCTCCATAAGTAATATATATCAACATCATCACTTTTCATTATCACTTAAATTAAGTGACATATGCAAGAATATTCCCTCATTTGTTTTTAAACCCCAACCATAAGCCCTAAAACCCTAAGCCTTATTGTCTTTTGTCATCCAACATCAACATCACCACATATTCTTAAGTGCATTAAAAATATCATCCAAAACCCTAGATAGAAAACCTTAACTATACTACTCAAATCTTAAAACAAAACTCTTAGATCATCAAGAGAATTCCTACATCATGATTAGATATTCTAAGGTAAAGATTTAAGCTCAATCAACTTAGTTTTGAGTTAGAATCAAACTCAAAGATGATTGCTCATCTCATAAGGTTTTGACCATCTATAGTAAAGGAAGATACCAACTTCAATTCCTACTAAAATTAAGGTAAACTCCATACTATTATAAGGATAAATTATGTTCACATTTAGAATTCAAGGATACTCAACTTGATATTTTGAATAGGGTATCATAAGTATCTCGGCCACTCTTAGAAAACAAGGAGTTCGCATCGGTCTTTCCTAACTCAAGGTAATTTCTATCCTATTCTAAGTTTATAACATCTCTAGTGTTGAATTAAAAGAAAACTTGACAAGAATATATAGGAACCTATATACATAAGTTTAGGTCGCTATAGGAAACCAAGCATGCCATAAGTTTTATTTAATGAAACTTATATTACATTAAGTAATATAAACATATGACATTATTCATGAAGTTAAATTGATCAATTGAAGGAAATGTAAACATGTATACACACATAGGAAAGTTTTGGCCATAAGAAAAACAAACATGTTCTAAATTATATTCAAATAGCTCAAATTACACATAACATGTTTTTATGTGTATAAATAAAATTGAGATGGAAAACAAGTTTAGAAAACCCTATAATATCTACCATGAAACTTTTGGCCATATGTAGATCCTAAGAGATTTTATGTTTGAATTTGGTAAATGACACTTACTTAATCTAATAAGGATGTAAGAAGATTAACTGTATGTTTAGACTTAAGAATATGTACATAAACACACGCATATATGGGTGTGTGTGTGTGTGTGTGTGTGTGTGTTCATTAGTATGATGATATAACTTAGAATCAAGTGATAGAACTTAAGAAAGACATAATTAAGTTAGGATATAGGTTCCGGCCTACACATGATATTAAGATAGAGAAACACAATGAAAATAAATTACAATGTAAGTTTCAGCCATACATGGACAATGAACACAAAATTAAGTTTGATCACTAAAATTTGATGAATTAAACATAAGACAAAGAAATGAACTTAAAATGAAAGTTGAAAATGCAAAACCATAACAATAAGCACCATATTATACTTTTTGGATCCTTAGGAAAACATGGAAAAAAATACAAAATGATCAATTTGACTTGATATTTGAAAACTAAATTTAATAAGCTTTCCAACGCCTATTCATACGCTAAAATCGGAGTTAAAATGAGTATAATAAGCCCAGTTTAACATTACATTATTAAAATTGGTATATGAAATCATGCATAGTAGTTTCCCTAAGAAAAATGGGTTCATACCACCTTTATAGCTTAATGTAAGAAACATTGACTTTATGAGCTTTGGAACAAATACCTATGTCATAAGATCAAACTAAGAATGAGAGAAAAACATAAAAAGTATAAAAACTCGAGTTTATGACACAAAGGCACCATAGGATTTATTACGTAAATATAAGTATAGTAATAAGTATTTATGTTAGAAATAATACACAAAGAATACTTAAGAGGGGTGGCGAATTAAGTATTACAAATTTTTCCGTTTTATCAAACCAGATTAATTAACTAAGATAAGATAAGAGTTAATTAAAACAACAAATGCAGCGAAATAAACTAATTAATAAATAAGCAGAGATAAGGAAACTAAGAGAGAGAGAAAGAGAAGCAATACAAGGATTTAATGTGGAATTCGGCCCACTGCCTACTCTCCATGGTGTAAATGCCTCAAAGAGGACTTTTACCACTATATTAATTATTCCAAAATCAATACACCTTTTAGACAAGGAATTACAATAATGCCTGTAAACCCCTAAATTTTCGGAATCGATTTACCATAAAACCCTAAACCGAAAGTCAAATGGAACCTTAAAAGTCAACAAAACCTTAGTTTACCATATCAAATTAAATCTAGCGTTGCCCTTTTCCTTGGCCCTAGAAAACGAAGTTGGGATAATTAGCTAGACTAATTCGTAATAACCATAGGTTTTATAAAAACATCAGTTTTGCGAATTTCGGGTGTCCTTTGAACCCGATCGGACACGGTCTCGAAAAACGTGTTCGAGAGCCGGGAATAATAAAAATATTTCGAATACACCATTAGACTCGTAAATATATAAGGTTTTCAAAAATATCAATTTCAAAATTTTTCGATAGCTAAAAATAACAGATATAGCTATTATATGCGTATTTTCTTATTACCAGTACTTTATTAGTCATATCTATCTTACAGTACACTATTCATTACTATTCTACACTATTCTTTTATCTCTACTTTTTCTTACACATATTCTTACACATTACATAACCTATAACCTTAACTTTTTACCTTTCCCATAACTTTATTTCACATCTACCTTACACATTACATCTTTCAATTATCAAAAAGTCAAAAAAATAAATCACTCATCCCCCTTCACCAACATGGCCGGCGCCCCTTGTCCGCCATTCCCCTCAATTTTGTTTCAATTTTCTTTTATTTTAATCACACAAAAATCCCTCCACATTTTCCTATAAATACCCCCCTTCTCTTTCACTTCTTTCACACATTCACTACCCACAAATTCTTACAAAAACTCTCCAAAATCTCCTCTCAAAACTCTCTCAAAATACCATCCCAAAAACTCTCCAAAATAATTCCATAACCACTTTTACCAACAAACCAAAACCCATAACCACATAACCATACCAAAGTCTTCTTTAGGTAACCACTTCACATTTCTTTCTTCTTCTTCATGTCATATAACTTTACATGACCATAGTATGTTTTCAAACACTACAAGTTATGGAAACTACATTATGTTCATGCATTGTTCTTGTTCATACTAATCCATTTATGCTTATGTTGTTTTATTATTGTTGATAATTATTATCTATATATATATTATATATATATGCATATTCTTTAGAGCATATAAGCTCAATTGCAATTTATTTATTTCATGCAAAGCAATTTATTTATTTATTCAATTGCAATTTATTTATTTATTCCTTGTTGAATTAAGACTAGCCTCTAGTCTTAGACTTGTCCTCATCAAGTCAAAACAAGTTTTTCTTCCTTTCATTTTATTTTATTTTGTGACTAGTACTTCTTAGTCTCGGGAGCCTTGAAAAAGCTAAGACCCAATACTTGACTTATTATTATGTTTTATATTTTTGCTTACTATTATTCTATAATCATGTTCATTTAAATTGTTGTCCAAAAATTTTATTTTCTAAAGATAATTAAACAAAAAGAATTTTTGTCACTTAGAGATGAGTTTATGTAAAGTATAAAACTATGAGATAACAAAAATAAACATTCCTTTTTAAGTTATAAAAGAACTCACTATAATTTTAGAAACTATTTTTGCTTTAAAAAGCTACTTAAACCTTATATTCAATTTTGTTTTTCAAAAGAAAATATTTGTTGCTACAAAAATGGGTCGTTTTATAAAAAGATAAACAAGATGAATGGCTAAGGAATTTTCAAGCAAAATCTTTACAAAACAAATAGGCAAAGAAAATCTATGATTTGAAAACAAAAACAAAGTTATTTCTTTTCAAGTTACAAGAAGAAACCACAAAAATTTTAGAAAATGGTTTCTTAAGTCACATATTAATCCGCTTTGTTTTATCAAAAAAATAAGCTTTTATGAATGAATGACTTCTATAAGACATAAGAAAAGAATGAGAAATTTTCAAGCAAAGATTTTGCAAACGAATAGACAAAGAAATTTATACAAGAAAAATAAATAGTGTATTTTCTAAAAACTCCAAATTAGTATTAGAATAGGAAAATTTAATTTTACTTGGGAAAAATAATGAAACATAAAGCATTTTTTAGAAAACAAAGGAAACAAGGTATTCATTACAAGAAATGTACAAAAACAATTTTTGAAAACTATATTTTCTAAAAACTTCAAACCGACATTATTTTACTCAAATTGGACAACACAACACTTGAGCATGCTTAAATATGAGTTATATAGTTATATAAAGAGAATTTTTCAACTATATAGATAACTAAGTATTTATCAAACAAATTTTAATTTCTTAAACCAAGGTTGTTTTTACTTGGAAAATCCGTGGTGAATTTTGTCGCCACTATTTTGAGGCCTATATGACCTTGTTTGTTAAAAGTAATTTTGGAAATGAGTAGATCTTTTCGAGTAGGTAGAAATCGGTATATTATATGCATGATTCCGAGTTAAAATGACCAAGTTAAAATGACTAAGTTATGACCATTTTAAGTTGGAACATTCCTTTATACGAACTTTAACGTTCTTTTGACATTGTTTTGTTAAATTTCAAGAAAATCATCAAGGAATACTCATTGTGGGTATTTTCTTTGGCTAGGTGACCCCGAGGAAGGATTCCTTTACCCCGAGGATTATTACGACTAAGTGGAGTGTGTGAACGACTCATCCACCTAGAGAAATAGTCGCCATGGCATCGTGTGTTTATTTCCATTAAATGCTATACTTGTTGTGCTTGTAAATTAGTTGCATTAGAGTTAGGAAAGGATAAACCGATATGTATGTAAAATAATTCTTGGAAAGAATTTTTAAGAATATCAAAGCCGGAATTGTTTTAAATAATTGTTTTAGAATAGTATTGATTTGTATGAAATTCCTTGATCGTCTTAAATTAAAAATAATTATGCTATGACTTTATAAATTAATGAATTCATGCATACCACGAAGTGAGTCACATTGCATTTTGGGTTATTATCCTTGGGTGAGAAGGATAGTAAGCTCATGTCGAAAGTAACACTTGGCGGAAGATCCGAAAGCGATTGCTTGGTGGCTTAATGGAAAATCTTGGAAGATCCGAAAGTAAGGTCAATCAAGTAGATTCGAATGCTTGGCGATGATGCTCGCGAGCATGAAAACTTTTTAACTAAAACTACTTAAATTGAGGTTATGTATCACCAAACCCCGAATGGAGGGTGCAAATCCATTCAACATATAGTTCCCGAAAAACTATATGCTTGTTTGCCCACGTGTTTGTAGCATTACATTTGTTTGATTAATCAACTTGTTTGAATCTTGTTACAAGAACTTGTTTATGGAAATAGTTCTCACTAAGCCTATTACTTATGCCCCAATAGATATCTTTTGCAGTTCCCTTACTTATGGTTAAGGCCACGAGGACCCTATGGCAGGTGATTTCTTATTAGATACTAGAAATAGAAATAATGTGTAGCATTAGTATTTATGTACAAATACTCATGTAATAGATTAGTGATCAAGGGGATATGTCCTTAAGTTTGTAAAATCATTGATATGAATGAATGATTATTATGAGTCCTCTTTTCTTAAATGTGTTATTCATATCTTCTTAAACTTCATAATTCCATATATGGTCCTCTAAAGTTGTGAAAGCACGTCTTACACTTAATATAAAAGCTTTTGGGAATGACTAAGGTTGTCATACTTAAGCTTTAATATTGAGTGTGGTGGACTGTCACGTTTAGGGTACCCATTGGGCGTGACAATGCCTGTCACAATAGGATTTTACAATTGCCTTTCACAAAGGACTTCCACTTGATAAATCAAGTGTTGTACTAGTAACACACAACTAGACTTCAAATGCCTCCCACTGAGGACTTCCCGCCTAATCGCAATTAGGACAATGCTGGTAACTCCAGACCAGACTTCAAATGCCTCCCACTAAGGGTTTCCTTTGCCTTCCATGAAGGACTTCCCGCCTAATCGCAATTAGGACGATGCTGGTAATTCCAGACCAGACTTCAAATGCCTCCCACTAAGGACTTTTCTTTGCCATCTATGAAGGACTTCACATTGCTTTTACAAGGACTTTTCTCAATGCCTCACACAAGGACTTCTTTTACAAATGCCTCCTTTGAGGACTTTTCTCAAACAGCTCCTATATGAGCAGCTTTATAAATTGAAAAGCTCTTAAGGAAATATACAAATTTCCTTTACAAAGAAACGCTCCTATTTGAGCAGATTTATAACAGAAAATACATTAGGAATTTTACAAATTCCTTTTACAAACTAAGCTCCTTAAATGAGTAGATAATCAACTTTTGAAAATCTTAAACAGTGCTAAAAAATTCTTGTTTAGAGTGTATTAGCAAATTTCGAAACAGAGTACTAATTGTTCTTTTAAAAAAATTCAAATTAATGAGAACGAGAATAAAAACACAAGTAAAAAAAATTTTACAGAACGTTGTTTTCGTTTTTACTGTGCATTCAAAAATCTAATATTTCTTATTCTCTTTCAAAGAGAAGAGGAAAATTCTATTTATAGCTCTTGATAAAAATTTGCCCGTTATCAAAAAGTTTATGACAACCCATACTTGTGTTTAATGAACTTAACGTTTTAAAAACGTGTAAAAGTCAAAAGCAAAAAAGAGCATTAAATGTGTCTGACACATGCATTGAATGCATTGCAACAACTTTTTTCTTTTTAAAGTCAAAGGCAAACATTTTGAAGTCGAGGTCTGAGTCGAGGCCTAAGTTTCAACGCTTGACTTTAAATTTTTCTCAAGGCCAAATTTATGAAATCGAAGGCAAATTTATGAAGTCGAGGTCTGAGATCGAGGCCTAAACTTCAACCATTGACTTTATAAATTTTGCCTAAGAGAAAACTTTCTAAAGTCGAGGGCAAATTTATGAAGTCGAGGTCTGAGGTCGAGGCCGAAACTTTAGCCCTTAACTTTATAAATTTTGCCCAAAACTTCAGCCCTTGATTTCACAATTTTGCCCAAAACTCCAACCCTTGACTTCACGATTTTGCCCAAAACTCCAGCCCTTGGCTTCACGATTTTGCCCAAAACTCTGACCCTTGACTTCATAGTTTTTGCCCAATACTCCAGCCCTTGGCTTCACGATTTTGCCCAAAACTCCGACCCTTGACTTCATAGTTTTTGCCCAATACTCCAGCCCTTGACTTCATGATTTTGCTCAAAACTTCAACACTTGACTTCATAGTTTTGCCCAAACCTTCAATACTTGACTTCACAGTTTTGGCCAAAAACTCAGTCTTTTGTCTTTATCTGATGAATAGTGCCTCCACCTTTCTTCTATTGGGCTTGATAGCTTTGTCTTGATTTTTCTTCAACTTTTTGCTTTGTTAACACGTAAACAACAGCAGAACAAATACAAAGCATATATATATTTTAAGTATTTGAACAATTAAGGATATTTAATAATTAATTGTGTAATTATTCTCATCAAAATCATTCGTGAATATAACGTTTAACAATCTCCCCCTTTTTGATGAGAATAAATATGCACAATCAATTTTAAAATAATTCTTAATTGTGCAAATACTTCTCCCCTTTTCTCATCAAAAAGAAAAAAAAATAAAGAAAAGAAGAACACATACTTTGTTAAAAAAATATTAACAAAATCAATTTTCTCCCCCTATCAAAAGCACTTTTCCAAAAAAAAAAAATTATCTCCCTTTTTAAAACAAACTTTGCTTCTTTTTTCTTATGAAAAACCGAGACAAAGAAAATGAAATTTTCTTAAAAAAAAGGTGCCTCCCCTGGTTCAAACAACCTTTGTTTTATTTAATTTTTTTTAAAGAAAAATTAAAACAAAGCATAGATGAATATAAACAAATTCATAACAATAGAAAATTACAGAAGATAAACATTGACATACAAGCACAAACATGCATGCAAGTGCAGACTCTAGTCTAAAGTCTGTAATATTTATCAGCTAAGAGACTTAAGATCAAAATTTCAAGGAAGCTCCTAGTTCAAAAATATTTTAGCACTCATCAATGTCACACCCCGAAGGGTACCCTAAACGTGGCAGTCTACCATACACAATATTAAAGCCTAAGAATGACCGCCTTAGTCATGCGAAGGCTTCCATACTATGTACAAGGCGTCTAACACATGGAGGAGACATATCGAAGTAATACACTTTATATTGGTACAACTTGAGTAACAATGTAAAGGAAATACAATTCACTATACTTCAATTTCAATTCATCCACAAATTTCACTACACAACTATTACAAAACAATTCACAAAACATAGCTAATATCTTCAAGCATTCTTACTTCCTGCGAAATCCCGAAGTTATATTCGGCTCCAACCATCTCGGTCCCCAAGTAGCATTCTCCCGTCAACCTGTTTATTCAAACATCTATTAGGGTATAAGCTACACTAGCTTAGTGAGAGCTCCCTTAATTCCGTACCATAACAAGCAAGTTATAAATCATCCATATGCTATGCATAAACAAACACATGAGCAGACAATTATGTATGGGTAACCGGAACCCATACACAGAACGGATTACGCCCTCCATATCTAGGTTTAGGATGGTCCATAAGTCATGCAACCATAATTCCAATCTTGAGTAGGATGGTCTATAAGTCATGCAACCATAATCCCAACATCTTTCTCTTAATTTTACAACATCTGTTGTTTTATGTAGTTGATTCAAGTGCCTACACCACTTTCGTTAACTTAAGCGATTTCGCATCCTTAATGTTAACATAGCCCCTCTCCTTCCGCTAATATACTTTTATCCCACCAAAGGTATATTAGCTAATGCAATGTGACTCAACATGTGATATGCATGTACAGTTTATTCATACAATCGTGGCATGTTAATTATGTAGGTTAAGAGCGATCATAGAGAATTTCAGACAATTCAAGTCTATGCTAACTCATACAATGATTTTACAACAAGTCTCGCCTCGATATACTTATCATTCATTCAACCAAGATTATATCACAATTCATTTCAATTTTATCTTTTCCTATTCTAATACAACTACTACAAGTACAAGCAAGTAACAAAATAAGAGGAAAACTCACTCAGCCATTAGATCACGGTCTCTTAGTAAAAATAATCCAATGGTAAGGAATTGTCGATTTCGGCAACACCTAAAAAAGAATAAATACCCTAATGAGTATTTCATCACTTAACTAATCCATTCTATCTCATACAAACTATCAAATTCGTAATTCTCGTCCTAAGCGGAATTCCAACTTAAAACGGCCATAACTTAGTCGTTTTAACTTGGAATTTAGCAAATTATATCGATTTCTATCTACTTTGAAAGATCTATCTAATTATATTATATATTTAAGTTTTGAAAACTTTGAAGCTTCAAAAGGATCTGATCATATCAGAACAATAGCGAAATCTAAATGCAAAAATTGATTTTGTGAAAGTTCAAGAAATTTCTACTATCCAAAGCAAGTATTCATGTAATATGAACAAGTTACTACCATAAATGATATGTCATGAGATAAATATATATATATATATATACATGTTCTTGATGATATTGAATAAAAGAAATTTTTAGAAAACTTTTTCTTAAGACTTTATGAAAAATCAACTTAGAAAGGCTAGTCTTGTATTCTTGACAATCCCTACTTGTTTTTAGAAAAATTTTGATAAAATTTATTTATTCTTGTTAAATTTAAGCTTTCATTATGTATATTCCTTAAGCCTTTGTTTTCAATAAAAATTCTCATTTTACACTTTGTAAACATGTTTTTAAATATGGTTCATCCAAAATCCGAATTTTGTAAAAATTGTTTTTGTGGTGATTCCTTTAAGTAAAAATCATTTGATACTTATAAAATTAAGGCTCAATCATACCTAGCCACTAAGGACTTCATTTCTTTAATAAAACTTTCATTTTGAGTTTGAAAAATAGAGGTTTTCATACCATTACTCCATTATTACGAATTTCTTAAAATGACAAACAACTCAAATTTTTCTACTTTATTTCTACTCCTTGTTCTACATATTTTTCTTAGCAAATCCCATCTTAATTTATAAAAATCATTACTTGATTATACCTATGACCTAAACTCTTCATTTTTCATATAAAACACAAGTTTTGGAGTTCATAAATGGGTTTTTAAGGCATTGTTTTGAAACCATCCGAATTTACAAAATTTGGATAAAATTCAAATTTCATATTTTATAATCTCTTCCTATTTTGAGAATCTCTACTAGTAGATCTACCATTTACTTATAAAAAATATCTCCTATTGATACCTATTCCATAAGCCTTCCATTTTCTAAACAAATCTTTCATTTTGGTGTTGAAAAATGGGTTTTCAAAATTGGTCTTGTTGAGATCCGAATTTACCAAATTTATTTTTGGACATATCTTTTGATAAAATCCATCTAAACTTAGAAAAATCATTCTTTACATATCCTATCTTAAGAGCCTTCCATTTCTTGAATAAAATTTTTGAGTTGGAAAACATGTTTTTAAACTATGCCTTGGCCTAAATCCGAAAATAGAGTTTTGTTAGAAAAAAAAATCTTTGAAAACCATCTTTGAACCATATAAAATGAAGTCTTGATGATATATATACATTAAGCCTTCATTATCTCAAGTAAATTTTTCATTTTGACACTTGGAAAGTGGTTTTTAAAAATGGGTCTTGCCTAGATACGAATTTCACCATTTTTATGCAAGTTCAAATCCAAGATATACACAAAATATGAACATGAATATAAAAGAAATACATGGTAGTAAGACCTAAACCTATAGATCTAAACATAGACATAACTAAAGCTTCATAAAAATTTAGATCTACAAAGTATAATATAAATATGAAGATAATAAAGTCTTAAAGACAACAAATCTAGCAATATCAATATAGATCATAAACAAGAGGAGTGTTTCAAAGTTTTGGCATCAATATTTAGAGAGTCCTTTGATGTATGAAACCATCTATAAATATAGATCATCTCTAGCCTTTAACCATTATGGAGAGTCCTTTGATGTATGAAACCTCCATATAATCTATCTATAGTCTCTATGGAAGCTTAAGAAGAAAGTTTACTTAAAGAATCTTCAAGAATGGAATGTGGAATCAATATTTAGAGATGGGGGCAGCTTGTATTCCTTGCAAGAACAAGGCTAAGAAAGGGTTAAAGAGAGGAAAAAGAGAGAGTAAATGATTTAGGGTTGCAAAGAAGGAAATGGTGTAAATAAGAGGCTTTAAATAGAGAGAGGAGTGTATTAATTGTGTTAAATAATTGAAAAAAAATAAAACCATAGCAGAATTTTGGAGGGGGGCTGGCGTGATTCTTCATGGGAGAGAGAGAGAGTGTAGTTAATTTGTAACTTAAATTTTTGAAAGTGTAACTTATGTTACTTAATGTGCTAACTAAAAGATTTTAATTCATTAAATAAATCATTAAAATAAAAGAAAAGAGGCTATTTTTAGGGGTGTGGTTAGCTGTCCAAGCATAGGAATGGAAGGTAGAATGACTAAAAAAACATGATTAATTGTAGAAGTGACAATTAAAGTGTACTTGAAGTATGGGTTGAAAAAGTACTTTTTATCAAGAAAATATATAAAATAAAATTAAGAAAAATATTTTTAAATGAGTGGCATAATTTTCATAAATAAAATTAAATTATTAATTGAATTATTTTAGTATTTCAACAAATATGTTACCGATATGATCAAAATACGCGAATATGAGCTATAAATGATATTTTAATAATTTGAAAAATTATAAAAAAAAATTATTTTATGAAAATAAAAATATTTTTAAAATATTTTTCAATTATTAAATTATTCTATTTTATCTTTTTAGTATCAGGTCTTAAACAGAAACTGATCCCATAAAAGCCCAAAACTAACTAAATTTTAGAAAAACAAAATTTTCTATAATATATAAAATATTTATCTAAAAATATAAGGGTTTATAAGAATAGTAAACTTGTGTAATGAAATAGAAGTGAATAGTGCCAAAAGACTAGTTAATTTCCGGTAGTAATGAAATACGAATATAATCACAAAATCAGATACTTCTACTTATCGAAAAATTATAAAAATGATATTTTTGAAATCCTTATGAAAATACGAGTCTAATGGTATTAATGGTATATTTATGATATCTCGAGCCCCGGGATACGCTTTTCAAAGTCTGTATCAATGGTTCGAAATAGGTCAAAATTTACTAATCTAATATTTTTAAGCGACATTATATTGCTATGAGCTATTCTACTCACTTAAACTACACCTCGCCTCTAGGGTTAAGTGTGAGATTGTCGACTTAAACTACTGTATTCCACTTAGGGTTTCTTGGTGATTTTCTGGTTTAGATCTTTGCCAATTTGGAAACTGGGGGTTTATGTTTATATAACATATTTAGTTTGAGAAATTTATTTTAAATTTTATTTTTTTTTGTAAGTATTTAATATCTCTTAACGTTTTGAGAATTCTTGAATTGAGTTTTATTTCCGAAAGTTTATCATTTTTACTTTTTAATAATTTGTTTTTAGGTTCTATATTACCCGATTTTATAAGTCAGAGTTAAGTATAGAATTTGTCATACGTAGTGTTTTTGGATTTGAAGTATGTTGAGTTCTTATTTGATATATATATATATATATTTAAGGAGTCATTTTCTCAAGATTAAGAAATTTCTAGATTCGCTCGTGATTTAGGACTAGTTGAAGTTCGGTTTTAATTTGGAGTCATTTTTAGAGTTTATTTTTAATGTTTATTTTGGAATTATTTACTGGAATTTTCCGGGGCTTACAATCAATCTTTAACATGGCCAATTCTCCTCTTAAAGTGCAAAACCGTTCTTCACTCAAGAGTTTAATAACAATATCAACAAGCTGATGGTCTGAAGCAAATGTCCTTGTTTAGAACATGATCACGAATGAAATGATGTCTAATCTCAATATGCTTGGTTCTTGAGTGTTGAATGGGATTTTTAGTCAAATTTATAGCACTTGTATTATCACACTGAATTGATACACTTTCAAATTTTAAACTAAAGTCTAATAAAGTTTATTTCATCCATAAAATTTGTGCACAACAACTGCTAATAGCTATATATTCAACTTCAGCTATTGATAATGCAATAGAATTTTGCTTCTTTGAGTGCCAAGATATTAAAGAATTACCAAAAAAATGGCATGTGCCACTTGCACTTTTCCAATCTACTTTGCTACCAGCAAAGTCAACATCAGAGTACCCAACAAGTTCAAAAGAAATATGTTTAGGATACCACAAGCCAATTTCAATAGTACCCACAATGTACTTGAAGATGCGTTTGACTGCACCCAAGTGAGATTCTTTTAGGCAAGATTGAAATCGTGCACATACACATACAGAAAACATGATATCAAGTCTAGAAGCTGTTAAATATAACAGACTACCTATCATGCATCTATGCATCTTTTCACAAGCCTTTTTACCTTTTTCATTTTTGTCTAGTTTTACACTAGTGCTCATAGGTGTAGGTTTAGACTTACAACTATCCATTTTAAACCTTTTAAACAAATTTTTAGTGTATTTAGATTGATTAATAAAGGTTTTAGATTTTGATTGCTTAATTTGTAGCCCAAGGAAATAAGTGAGTTCTCCCATCATACTCATTTCAAATTCTTTTTGTATGGACTTAACAAAAACTTTTATAAGTGAAGAATTAGTAGCACCAAACATAATGTCATCTACATAAATCTGTACGATTAATGTATCATAATTGTGATTTTTGATAAAAAAAAAAAGTTGTATCAATTTTTCCTCTTGAAAATCCATTATTTACCAAAAAGCTATTAAGTCTTTCATATCAAGCTTTAGGAGCTTGCTTTAGACCATAAAGAGCTTTGTTCAATTTAAAAATATGATTGAGAAATTCATTATTTTCAAAACCCGGTGGTTGCTCGACATAGACCTCTTCTTTTATGAAACCATTTAGAAAAGTACTTTTGATATCCATTTGATAAAGGATAAATCTTTGTGAGCAGCATATGCCAAAAGCATTCTTATAGATTCTAGTCTTGCAACCCGGGCAAAAGTCTCATAAAAAACTATCCCCTCTTCTTGTGTATAGCCTTTAGCAACTAACCTAGCTTTATTCTTAGTTACTATTCCAGATTCATTTATTTCTAGAAACCCATTTTGTTCCTATGACAGTTTTATTTTCAGGCCTTACAACAAGATTCCAAACTTCACTTCTAGTGAATTGGTTTAGTTTTTCTTGCATGGCTTGAATCCAAAACTCATCTTCTAAAGCTTTTCCAAGGTTTTAGGTTCATGTTTTGATAGAAAAACTAGATTGCTTGTGTTTCTAAGAGATTATCTAGTTTGTACCGTATTTGAAGTTTCACCTATTATTAAGTCTTTTGGATGTGAACTACCATATTTCCATTCCCTTAAGAAGATTACAAACATGCTCATGCACATCATCAACAACAGTAGATTTTTCAACAGTAGAAACAAGACCAGAATTTTCAACATCAAATATTAAAGATCATTTATTCTATCACAAACATCATCAACATCATTATTAACATTTATAGGAGTCAAACAATCATAAAAAACAACATGTATAGATTCTTCTACAATAGAAGTTCTTTTATTATATACCTATATGCTTTACTAGATGAATAATATCCTAGAAAGATTCCTATATCAGATTTAGCATCAAATTTTCCTAGATATTCTTTTCCATTTATTAAGGTATAACACTTTGCGCCAAATGGATGAAAATAAGAAATGTTTGGTCTTTTTCCTTTCCATATCTCATAGGGGGATTAGTCTAACAAAAATTCTATTTGAAATATAGCAAGCGGTATTGACAGCTTTAGCCCAAAAATATTTTGGCAAATTATTTTCACACAACATGGTTCTAGCCATTTCTATTAAAGTTCTATTCTTTCTTTCGGCTACACCATTCTGTTGTGGGGTTCTAGGTGCTGAAAAAGTGTGTTCAATACCATAATTTTCACAAAATTATTCATTTCAAGATTTTCAAACTCTCCTCCATGATCACTTCTTATTGAAGCTATATTAAGACCTTTTTCATTTTGGACTTTCTTGCAAAATCTAAAAAAGACATGATTGGTTTTGTCTTTAGAGGCAAGAAAGAGAGTCTATGAAAATCTAGAGAAGTCATCAACAATAACCAAAGTGTATATTTTTCCTCCTAAACTCAAAGTTTGAGTAGGACCAAAAAGATCCATATGTGACAGTTACAATGGCCTAGAAGTGGAAACTGCATCCTTAGCCTTAAAAGAAGACTTAGTTTGCTTTCCATGTTTACATGCTTGATAAATCTTGTCATTTTGAAAATTTAAACTTGGTAAACCCTTGACAAGATTTTTCTTTGCAAGTTTTGAAACTAATTTCATGTTAACATGTCCCAATTTTCTATGTCATAACCAACTTTTGTCATTTTAAGAATATAGACATGTTTGACTTGATGATTTAAAATCATCTAAATTAATTTTGTAAATATTTTTATATCTATATCCTTCAAATCATACTTGGTTATTATCAATTCTTTCTATAGTACATCTTTTGGCATAAAATGTTACTTTATAACTGTAAACCCCGGTAATCTCAATAGTTAAGAAAACCCCGGGAGTTGAAAAGCGAAACCCTAATCCGGTTCAGTTTAAGTCTAGTGAGAGGAGCTTAGGAACCCTAAATCCGGCTTTCCTTCGGTTTTATAATAAAAGAAGTTTTATAAAGTAAGCGAATATGAATTATCATTCTAAAGTATATTTTAGACCTTTGAAAGTTTTAAATTCGGGAATTTTTCAATTCCGGACCTTCCCAAGCTCAATTACGGAAAAGCATGCCCCGGGACCATGAACTCAGAAAAATGTTACGGAATATTCATTAGAACCGTAATTTTATAAGGATTCCAAAAATATCAATTTTATAATTTTCCAGGCTATAAAAATTACATTTATAGCCTTTTTCCGTGTTTTCGTTATAACCGATAAAGTAGATGTCCTGTCTACTATTCACAAGTACAACCTACACTACACACTACCCATACCCTATTCTTACATCCTTACAACTACTCATTTCAATTTTCTTTCCCAAGGATTTTTGTCTCTTAAATAATTATTACATTATTACATTTTAATTACTTAAATTACAAAATATCAAATTTCACACACACACACTCCCTTTCCCCCCCCCCCCCATATGGCCGCACCCCTCCCCTCTTTTCCCCCTCTCATTTTGATTTATTTTGCTATTTTATTCAATTAAAAACCCTAATCCATTTAATATAAGCTAAATGTTCATTCTCTCTCTTCATTTTCACTTGTTCAATTTTCTTTCAAAGAGAAAAACTCTCTCTTTCCTCCTATTGTGCCGTGAGCCTCCCCCTCTCCACTCTCACACATTCAACTTATTTCCTCTCTTTTCTACTCCAAAACTCCATTGGTAAGTTGATTTTAAGCTTTGTTCTTCCTAAATCTTGTAATGACAAAGCTATTTCTTGTGTGTTTTCCCATTTAATCCCAATGAGCATATGCCAGGGACATGAAAACACTTGAACAAGAATATCAAGCCCTCACAAAACATGGATCTAGTGTTTA
The DNA here is from genome assembly GCA_024138025.1 of Combretum micranthum. NCBI lineage: Eukaryota > Viridiplantae > Streptophyta > Magnoliopsida > Myrtales > Combretaceae > Combretum > Combretum micranthum. The sequence goes on along the minus strand of JAMXBD010000533.1, from coordinate 130,552 downwards.
AATGAGTTTTTATTAAGATATTCTCTTGTTCATGCATGTAAAGTAGAGATCTTGCATACATATCGATGTTCATGCCATAAAACTTATGATTCATGTATTATATTTAGTAGATCTAGTGTTTAGACATTTATATCTTCATCTACATTCATGATCATATGGTTATTTTAATTTTCATGTATGGATGATCATAAAAATGTGGCCTTGCTTATGGATAGATATGTTAGATAGTAGATCTCCATGTGTAGAAGGCAAGAAGATTGAAAAAGAAAAGGTTTTGTTAGAAATGATTTGTTAGAAATTCGGATGGATTTAGAACCCTACATTAAAGACCACCAAAACCACTTTAAAACTCATATTTTTCATAAAAATTGGAAGTGTATATGTAATAGATGCCCTTAACGAATGATTTTCGTAAGTTTAGATGAGTTTAGGCATGATCAAAATGTAAAACGAGTAGTGGAGTTAGAATGAAAAATATTGAGATGGTGATTGGAAGTAAAATTCGTAATTTAGGATGGTGCCTACATGAACACTTAGTATCCAAGCTTAGATGGCATGTTTTATGAGTCAAATGAAGTCCTTAGATACTAGATACAATGAAGCTTCAATTTTGATGCATTAAACAAGTTTTCTCATAAAGAAAATGCAAGAAAATGAAAGAAAATGAAATTTACAAAATTCGGATTTTTGTGAGTAGCTTGTTTAAAAACATATTTACCCAATGAAAAATGTAGATTTGTATGCATAAATGAAGGTCATGATTAATATAGATGTTGGAGACTCATTTTTATATAGATGGTGAGTAAATCCTGAGAATAAAATCATAGGAACCCTAGAGAATGTAGAGTTGGTAAAATTTAACTTTTCATAAGTAATCATTATGAAATTCTTAATAATTAGGAATCCATGGGAGTTCATCATCAAAGATCATCAAAACCATGCATATATTGATTTCATTACATGATAGTCATATTAGGGACTCATTCATATACCATCTATACATGAATCATTAACTAGGAATATTTTTATCAAAAGCAAAACAAATTTTTTGGAATCGGGAAAGTGACAGAACAAATCTGATCCTACTGTTCCGTGGCTTTACTGTTTTCAAAACTTGAAAATAATACTAGAAATAGATAGATCTTTCGAAGTAGATAGAGATCGATATAAAATTTTCGAAATTCCGAGTTAAAATGACCAAGTTATGGCCGTTTTAAGTCGGAGCTTCCGCAAATAGCGAGAATTCCGAATTCATCTAGTTTAGATGCATAGCTTGGATTAGCTAAATGATGAGAATCTCATTAGGATTATTCTTATGTGGTAGGTGATCCCGAGCAAGCGACACCCAACCTCCCGACTATTACTACTAAAAAGATCGGCGTCCAATGGCCGAGTGAGTACTACTTCCACTCTCAATTAATGTTTGTGATTGTACTATTAGTGGCACTAGTGGTGTAGGCAAAGATAAAAATGGATATGTATGATGGGGTATATGGGAATTATATATTTGTCTGCTGTTGATGTGTGAAATGGAACTTAAGAAATACCGAAACCGAGTGTTAAGCTATTGATTGATTAGCTAGCATTTTATATGGATTGTTTGCGAATAATTGTTGGTCACCTAGAAGAATTGAATTAATATATATTTGACTTCAATTGTAATTGGACTCATTCATCTCACGACAGGGATGGAGCATTAGCATTGGTTGGTTTTTCGTGATCCATAAAACGAAATTGTTGGTTAATCGTGATCCATAAAACGAATTATTGTTCAGTTGACCATGAGCTTAAACGGCGTCGTACCACAGGATTCGTTAATCTGCTAACCCGGGATGGAGGGCGTAAGTCCATCCACATATGATTTTCGGCTGGTCATATGTTTATTGAACTCACTTGTCTGATGCATACATTTGCGTGAATAATCACTTGTTTGAATGAATTGTATTAATTGTGATATGGAAGTTCCTACTCACTAAGCTAGTTAGCTTATGCCCCCATAGCTTTTATTTGTTGCAGCACGAGTTCATTTGGCTTAGGCCGAGGCAAGCCACAGCTCAGGTACCGGAGATAGGAGTTTCCCATAGAAGTTTACTTCGCTTTTGTTTAGACTTCCGTTGGAAACCAAAGGACTTTGGATGACTGTAATGGACTTGATATTGTTTTGCAGGGGAATGCCCCTTAGATTTTGTAAAGTATATATACGTGTTTTGGTTTATTATCTATAGCTAATGAATGCCACATTAAACTTTTTAACTCCATTGATTGAGTATTCTATTGTCGTAAAGGGACGCTTTACATCTACACAAGACTCCTGAAAGGCTCGGATAGAAATTCGAGAGTCTTTTATAGCATGTGGCGGGCTGTTACGTTCAGGATACCTATGGGGCATGACAATAACCATTATCACAAAGTTGACTTATACTAAGTAGATTATGTTTTAAATTATCTACCAACAACACATCATTAATAACAAGATCTTTATTAAGGATAATGCTACATTTACCCAAAACAGTCGATTTTCTATCATCACCAAAGGTAACACTCCCTTGATCTATCAAGTCTAGCTTTGAAAATTTGGAAGCAACTCCAGTCATGTGCCTAAAGCATCTGCTGTCCAAGTACCATTTGTTGCTGCCACTTGAGGATCCCTGTAAAGCAAGTTATTATTTCTTTAGTACCCATTTCTGTTTGGGTCCTCTTAGGTTAGAAACAGATAAAACTTCTTTCTTAGCCATCCAAACATACTTGCTTTTATGACTCGAGAGCAAAGCCTTCCTTATTGCACACTTGTGTGCAATATGGCTAGACTTGCCACAATAATTACAAGTGCCATAAGTGGCTTTTACAAACCGAGTCTTATGAGACTTATAATTCCTGTGCCTATCATAGCCAATTCCTTATTTGTTGTGATCAAATTTTTGCTCACCAAGGAGAGTATTTAAATTTTTCTCTCCTTGTGTGAATTTAGCTACGACAGCTTTCGAATCATCTAAGCTAGATTTCAGATTTATATTTTTTGCTCTTAGCTTATCTAGCTCTTTTAGAAGTTCATTGTTATTGATGTTGTTACTAGTAGATGCAGGTTTATTATCATCTTTTATAGTTTTAATTTCTAAATATAAAAGATCATTTTCAATTTTCAATTTTTAATTTATCATTCTGTTCAACTAGAATTTTATCTTATGTTTTTAGTTTCTTATTTTTATTTCTAATTTCATTAATTTTCAGATTCATGCTACTAAGATTTTCATGCAAGCTGTCTCTTTCAGAACCTAGAGCTGTTATTATTTCATCTTTTTCTTCAAATTTAGTTTTAAGCTCATTAATTTCATCTTGAAACTCTTCTAATCTAACTAAAGCATTTTGTATCAGATTTTTAAGTTGTTTATTATCTTCTTCAGGTTTTTTAAGCTTTTTACAAACTTTTTTATACATGTCAAGCAATTCATCATTAGAGTAGGAAGATGAAGGATTATTTACCTCATCATGGATCGCCATGAAGCATAACTCTTCTTCATCAGAATTTGATGACTCTTCATCACTCCAAGTAGCAATAAGTGTAAACCCCTATTTTCTAAGCCCTAAACCTTAAGCCGGAAAGTCTACCGGAGACCTTAAGTCAACCAATCTTGAGTAAAACCCTACAGATTAGATCCGACAAACCCGAGTTCGTAAATCGAGGAGTCGAAAAATAATTAAAGTGTTTAGAATAGTCCGTAATAATATTTGAATTACTAAAAATATCAGATTGGTTCATTTTCGGCTTATTTCGAACCCGTTTGGATACTGCTTTGGAAAGCGTGTCCGGGGCTCGGAAAATTTAAAATATATCTTTAATATTTTTAGACTCGTATTTTTATAAGGATCTCAAAAATATCAATTTTAGAATTTTTCGGATTCTAAAAATATCAGTTATAGCTCATATAAGCTTATTTTACTCTTACCGGTAACTAAATTGTTAAATTTCTAAAAATAATTTAATTGATTATTTTATTTAAATCATAAAAATTCTGCTACTTTAATAAAAATATTTTTCTTAATTTATTTATAAATTTTCTTATTCAAAAAGTCACTTTATCAACCCATACTTCAAGTACACATACATTATCATTACTACACATTATTATGTCTTCTTTTGCTTTTTCTTACACTCCTCTTCCCAAAATTGCAGCTGCCCATTCCCCATAAAATTAGCCACTTTTCATTATTTTTAATTATTTATTTGATATTTTAAAGTCTATTTTAGTTAGAAATGGATGCAACTTGTTACACTTTCAAAAATGCAAGTTAAAAACAAACTAAACCACTCCCCCCACACCATGCAAATCACGACCAGCACCTCCCTCCCTTGCAGCTGCTGGTTTTATTTTTTTTTTAAATTATTTAACACACTTAACTCTCTATTTAAGCATCTTATTCCTCTCTCTTTCATCTTTACAAACCCTATATTTTTCCTCTCTCTTTTTCCCTCTCTTTTCTCTTCTTCTTGGCTTGTCTTCTCCATAAACAAGCTGCCCCCATTTCCATTTCACACTTCCACATATTTTCTTGCAAGTATTTGAGGTAATCTTTCCTTTTTGCTCTTATGATGTTCTAGGATGATACCATGGATGTTTCATGCATCAAAGGACATTCCAAAGCTTAAAAGGCTATGGATGATGATGCCAAGAAGTGAAACACTCCTCTAGATGATGATCTCTTTTGTTCTTAGTATTTTTGTTATATGGAAGGCTTGTTTATCTTCTTGTTTTTGTGATAGCTTGTAGATCTAGAGTTTTATCAAGCTTTAGTTATGTTTATGTGTAGATCTAGGAGTTCAAGGCTTACTACTAAGTTTTTCTTATGCTTTCATGGATTATATTGAGTAGATCTTAGATTCAAGTTGGAATGAAAAAGAAAAATTCGTAACTTGTCAATGCCCTATTTTAAAAACCCTCTTTCAAGTCTTAAAATGGAAGCTTTTGTTAAGAAAATGAAGGTTTGATGGATGTATATCATCAAGGCTTCATCTTACAAGAATCAAAGTTGATTTTCAAAGTTTATTTTCAAAAACAAAAATTGTATTTTCGGATCAAGACAAAGATCCAAAATAAAAACATGTTTTCCAACTCACAAATGAGGATTTTATTCAAGAAATGAAGGGTTCTTGAGATATAATATGTAATGGGTTGTTTTTCATGAGTTTTGATAAATTTTCCCAAGAGATATGTCCAAAATAAATTTATGAAAATTCGGATCAAGACCAAGACCTATTTTTGAAACCCATCATTCAACTTTAAAATGAAGATTTAGACAAAAATATAAGAGGCTCTTGATATAGATATCTTAAGGAATGAATTTTCATAAGTTTAAATGAGTTTTCCTAAAAGGTATTGCTTAAATCAAGTGCTTTGTAAAAGACAAAATTTAGGTCTTGTTTCATTGTAAGTTTCAAAGTGGAAATTCGTAATTATGAGGACCAATTTTGAAAACCTTCTTTTTGATCTCAAAACAAGTATTTTATATTGAAAATGGAATGCTTTGATGATATATATAGGAAAAATTATTTTCATTGAACTAAGTAAGTTTTAGTAAAGGAATTACTCAAAACAAGACAATGAGTTTCAACTTGTAAATTTCGGTTTTATGAAAAGGATTCTTAGAAGTTTCATTTGAACTTTATGTTTGGTATTAGATAAGTATGTAATCTCTTAATTTTGTTTTGAGGATCTCCTTGCAAGCTTAGGACTAATAAATTGGTCCTAAGTAGTTAAATAGAGTAGATATGGAAATTTTTCACAAAGGCTCAAAATCTGGAATTTTCGTAACCCTACTGTACAGTAAGTTTCCGACCCCTAAATGATCTTAAATGTTTGAATTAACTTTAGAAATGGATAGCTCTTTCGAAGTAGGTATAAATCGGTATATTATAAGCTAAATTCCGAGTTAAAATGAGTTAGATATGACCTTTTTAAGTTAAGGATTCAACCTAGACGGAAATTGACGAACTTAGTAAATAAAATTGTTAAGTTTAATAGAACTTCATAAGATATACTCATTGAGGGTATTCTTTGTACCTAGGTGAATTGGAGGACGGGTTACCACTTCCCGAGGACTATTACGACTAGTGGATTTTCACTACATGGACAAGTGAGTTCATTTCTCAATTAATTATGCTCTTGGATGTGCTTGTAGTAGTAGTGGCATTAGACTTAGGAAAAGATAAAATTGTGTTTGAATGGTGATCTAAACTTGCATGAATGAACGATAAGTATATCGAGGCAAGCTTTGTTGTAATATTCTTGTATGAGCTAGTATAGATTTGGAATGTCTGAAAATTGTATGGTCACTTTAAATTATCTAAGTAATATGTCATGATTATATGAATAAACTGTACATGCATCTCACGTAGTGAGTCATATCATTGTCGAGTATATCTTTGGTGGGACAAAGGTGTACTTGGGAGGCAGCGGGTCTTTAATGAATGGGACTAGGGTTGCATGACTTATGGACCACCCCATTCGAATAATGAAACTATGGTTGCATGTCTTATGGACCAACATTAAAAATTGTGGTTGCATGTCTTATGGACCACCCCACTTAAGATTGGGACTATGGTTGCATGTCTTATGGACCAACTTTGGAATTGTAGTTGCATGACTTATGAACTACCCCAAACCCCGAATGGAGGGCGTAAATTCATTCACTTATGACTACCGGAAAGTCATATGCTTGTTTGCTCATATGCTTGTGCATTCATATGGTTGCTTAATTATAACTTGCTTGTATAGATATTTTAGCTTGGTCGGGCATGTTACTTGAAGAAAATGAATCTCACTAAGCATTAGCTTATACCCCAACAGTTTTTGTTGCAGTGTTCCTATTTTTGGATGTTCCGAGAGGACATTTTGTGCAGGATCACATGGAATTAAAGAGCTTTTGAGGAAGTCGGGACCTAGTATAGGCGTGGACTTCTAGGAAAATCTCTTTAATAAATTCATATATATGTAATTGGAGCTAAACGATGTAGACTCCTATTATTTTGGCGGGGGTATGCCCCCTTGGCTTTTGTAAAGTTTAACTATTTATCTTGTTGTGATTTATATTCTTAATGCTATGTATGCTTTCTTAAGACTACTCGAATCAAAGTGTGATCCTAAAAGTTGTGTGAGTACACCTTACACTCATATATAAACTTATGGGATGACTAAGGATGCCATACTTAAGTTTAAATATCGAGTGTGGTGGACTGTCGCGTTTAGGGTACCCTTTGGGGCGTGACAATAAGTGCTTCCCTCTTGGATCTTTTTTGTGCTTTCAAGAGGAGAGGACAGTTTGGTTGGATGTGTCCTGGTTTCTGACACTTATAGCACACAACATCCTTCCTTTCCTTTCTAAACTTTGAGGAGCTTCCAACGTTAATAAATTTGTTGAAATTCTTTGTAAACAACATAACATCCTCGTTTATCTCCTCCTTATTAGAAGCATCATTGGTTGCCTTCAGAGCAATAGCCTTCTTTTAGGATTCCTCATTTTGATTCTTGATGAGCTCATGAGTCTTCATTGCACCAAGAAGCACTTCTTTTGTCAGTGTGCTAAGATCCCTGGCTTCTTCTATTACTATCCGTTTTGCTTCCCATACCCTTGGCAATGATCTGAGCAATTTTGAATTTATTTCAACATTAGTAAAGCTCTTACCCAAAACACTGAAAGGATTGATGATATTAATGAATCTATCATTCATTTGATCAATTGTTTCACCAGGCAGCATCTTAAAACTTTCAAATTGACCAATCAACAAGCTTATTTTAGTGTTTTTGATCGTTGAAGTTCCTTCATAAGTTACTTCAAGTTCATCCTAGATTTCTTTAGCAGATTTACAAGTACAAACTCTATTGAAATCATTTTCATCCAATCCACAATGAAGAATATTCATGCAGCTTCATTATAATCCAGTTTTTTCCAATCATCTTCTGAATATTGATCTTCATTTTTATTTTTAATTGTAAAAGGTCCTTGTTCAACTACTCACCAAATTAATCTATGTTGAGCTTTCAAAAATATATTCATTCTACACTTCCAATAAGTGTAATTACCTCTACTAAGAAGAGACGGCCTATTTATAGCCTGACCCTCCAAGAAACCTAGTATAGTAAAAGCCATGATCTTTTCTCTTTTGCTTTTAAGAAATAAACCATAAGAGACCAAGCTCCGATACCAATTGTTAGAAATAATACACAAGGAATACTTTGGGGGGGGAGGTGAATTAAGTATTACAATTTTTCCTGTTTTATCAAACCAGATTAATTAACTAAGATAAGACAAGAGTTTTCTATGAAAACATAACATAAAGGAAACCTTATGAGAAAGGAACGGAAATTTTCAAATTTAGATCTTTTCAAACAAATGGTCAAAGAAAAATGGTGTAGAAAATAAATAGGAAAAGTAACACTAATATAGAGAATTTAGAAAAGAAGAAAATTACTTTCCGAAAAGTCATCTAGGAAAAATAATAATTCGGACATAAAGAAATTCTTTGAAAACAAAAATCGAAGTTTTCATTTTAAAAGATTTACAAAATGAATTTGTTGTAAACTATAGATTTCTAAACTCCAAATTGACATTGTTTTACTCAAGAAACATGATTGGACAACAAACACTTGAGCATGAATAAATATGAGTTAAGTAGCCATGAAATGAGGTTTTTTTTCAACTATATAGATAACTAAATATTTATCAAACAAATTTTAAATGAATTAAAGTTTGAAACAAATTTGTTTTCGAGATAGAAAATTCGGGGTGAATCTGATCACCACTGTTTCGAGACCTAAAAGGTTTAGTTTGATAAAAATAGTTTTAGAAATGGATAGACCTTTTCGAGTAGGTAGAAAAAGGTATATTATATGCGCAATTCTGAGTTAAAATGACCAAGTTATGACCATTTTAAATTGGAACTCTCATTTATACGAACTTTGACGTTCTCATGACATTGTTTTGTCAAAATTCAAGAATATCATCAAGAAATACTCATTTTGGGCATTTTCTTTGATTAGGTGATTTCGAGGAAGAATACCTTTACCCCGAGGCTATTTCGATTAAGTGGAGTGTGTAAGCGACTCATTCGCTAGAGAAATCATCATCATGGCATTGTGGGTTTATTTCCTTAAAATGCTTTACTTGTTTGTGCTTATAATTTAGTTGCATTAAAATTAAGAAAAGACAAATGGATATGTTTGTAAAGATAATTCTTTGAAAGAATCTTAAGAATATCGAGGCCGGAATTGATTTAATGTTTGTTTTAATATAACACTTGATTTGTATGAGATTCCTTGATCACCTTAATTCTGATAATAATAATGTTATGATATCATAAATAAATGGGTTCATGCATACTATGAAGTGAGTTTGTCATGCCTCAACGGTATCCTAAACGTGACAGTCCGCCACACTCAATATTATAAAAGCGTAAAGCGTACTTTCACAATTTTAAAGGACCATATATGGAATTATGAAGCTTAAGAAGATATAAATAACACATTAAGAAAAGAGGATTTATAATAATCATTCACTTATAACAACGATCCTTACAAATTTAGGGATACTTCCCGTGATTCTTAATCTATTACAAGAATATTTGTACTTTGTCTCTAATACTAAACTTCAACTTAGATTTCTTTTATCTAAAAGAAATTACCTGCTCGCAGGGTTCTCGTGGTCTTAACCATAAGTAAGGAAACTGCAAGAGATATCTATTGGGGTATAAGCTAATAAGCTTAGTGAGAATCATTTTCATAAATAACTTCTTGTATCAAAGTTTCAAACAAGTTAATTAAGCAAACAAATGGGATGCAACATACATGTGGGCAAACAAGACATATAGTTTTTCGGGAACTATATGTTGAATGGATTTGCGCCCTTCATTCGGGCTTTGGTGATACATAACCTCAAATCAAGTAGTTTTGGTTAAAAAGTTTTAAGCTTGCGAGCACTCATCGCCAAGCATTCCAAGTCTACTTGAAATGACTTGCTTTCGGATCTTCCGCCAAGCATTTTCCTTAAGTCGCAAGCAATCGCTTTCGAATTTTCCGCCAAGTGTTGCTTTCGACATGAGTTTACTATCCTTCTTACCCAAGGATAATAACCCAAAATGCAATGTGACTCATTTCGTGGTATGCATGAATCCATTTATTTGTAATACCATAACATTTTTATTATCAAGTTTAAGGTGATCAAGGCATTTCATACAAGCAAGTATTATATACTAACAAGCAATTTAAATCAATTCCGGCTTTGATATTCTTATGATTCTTTCAAAGAATTATTTCCAAAACATAACCATTTGTCTTTTCTTAGCTTCTAGTGCAACTAATTTACAAGTACAACAAGTATAACATTTAAAGGAAATAAACTCACGATGCCATGTCGACTATTCCTCTAAGGGATTAGTCGTTCACACTCCACTTAATCGTAATAATCTTCGGGGTAAAGGAATCCTTCCTCGGGGTCACCTAGCCAAAGAAATACCCACAATGAGTATTTCTTGATGATTTTCTTGAATTTTGATAAAACAATGTCAAAAGAACGTTAAAGTTTGTATAAGGAACGTTCCAATTAAAATGGCTATAACTTGGTCATTTTAACTCGGAATCGCGCATATAATATACCGATTTCTACCTACTCGAAAAGATCTACCCATTTCCAAATTATTTTCAACAACAGCTATATAGGTCCGAAAAAGTGGCGAAAAAATCCACACGGATTTTCCAAGTAAAAAAACAACTTTGGTTCAAGAAATCAAATTTGTTTGATAATACTTAGTTATCTATATAGTTGAAAAATTCTCTTTTTAGGACTACTTAGCTCATATTCATTCATGCTCAAGTGTTTTGTTGTCCGATTGTATTTTGAGTAAAACAATGTTGGTTTTGAAGTATGGTTTACATAAATCGATGAATATCTTGTTTTCTTTTGTTTTCCCAAAATAATTCATGTTGGTTTTATTATGTTTCCCAGCAACATTTTGAGAATACCATTTTTTTTATTTTCTATATTAGTACCACTTTTCCTTTTATTTTTCCTATACAATTTTCTTTTGCCTATTTGTTTGTAAAGGTCTTTATTTGAAATTTTCTTAGCTTTTCATCTTGTCTATCCTTTTCATAAAAATCATTATTGTATCAACAAGTATTTTCTTTTTTTTAAGAAAAAAACAAAGTGGAATAATAAGGGTTTTTGGGTAGCTTTTCCAAGTAAAAGTAGTTTCTAAAATTATAGTAAGTTCTTTTTGTAACTTTGAAAGGGAATGAGTTTGGTTTTGTTAACTCATAGATTTTATACTTTACATAAACTTATTTCTAAGTGACAAAATCTTCTTTTGTTTAATGATTTTTAGAAATTGAAATTTTTGGACAACAATCTAAATGAACATGATTTATGAGAATAATAGTAAGCAAAAATAACATAAACACAAATAATAAAATCAAGTATTTAAGTCTTAGCTTTTTCAAGGCTCCCGGGACTAAGAAGTAGATTAGTCCAAAATAAAATAAAATGAAGAAAGAAAAACTTGTTTTGACTTGATGAGGATAAGTCTAAGACTAGAGACTAGTCTTAAAATAATAAGGAACAAATAAATAAATTGCAAAGGAATAAATAAATTGCTTTGCATGAAATAAATAAATTGCAAGTAAGCTTATATGCTCTAAAGAATATGTACATATATATATATAGATAATAATACTTAGATATATTAACAATAATATGAACAAAAATAATAACATAAACATAAATAAATTTTCATGAACAAGAACAATATATGAACATAATATAGTTTCCATAACTTATAGTCTTTAGAAACTCACACTATGGTCATGTAAAGTTACATGACATGAAGAAGAAAAAAATAAAAGAAGGTAGTTACCTAAATAAGGTTTTGATAGTAGTATGTGGTTGGGTTTTTGTTGTAGGTAGAAGTTGTTTTGGGGTTATTTTGAGAGAGTTTTGGGATGGTATTTTGAGAGGAGAATTGAGAGAGTTTTGGTAAGAAATTTGTGGGTAGTGAATGTGTGAAAAAAGTGAGGGAGGGGGTATTTATAGGGAAATGTGGAGGGATTTTTGTGTGATTAAAATAAAGAAAATAAAACAAATTGAGGGTTGTATGGGGAGAGGGAGCGCGGCCATAAGGGGGGGGGGGGGGGGGGGTTGGTGGTGCTGGTGTTGAAGTGATTTTTTTTTTTTTTACTTTTTGTTAAATAAAAGATGTAATATGTAAGGTAGATGTGAAATAAAGTTATGGGAAAGGTAAAAAGTAAGGATTATAGGTTATGGAGTGTGTAAGAATAGGTGGAAGAAAAAGTAGAGATAAAAGAATAGTATAGAATAGTAATTAATAGTGTAATATAAGATAGATATGACTAATAAAGTACCGGTAGTAAGAAAATACGTGTATAAATGCGATATCTATTATTTTTATTTATTGAAAAATTACGAAACTCATATTTTTGGAAAACTTATATTTTTACGAGTCTAACGGTGTATTCAGAATAATTTTTCTATTCCGAGCTCCCTGACACGCTTTTCGAGAACTGTGCCGATCGGGTTCAAAGGTCATCCGAAATTCGCAAAACTGATATTTTTATATAACCTATAGCTATCACGAACTATTCTATGTAATTATTCCAACTTCGTTTTCTAGGGCCAAAGAAAACGGCAGTGCTGGACTTAAACAGTTACGGTAAACTAGGGTTTTGTTGATCTTTAGGGTTCCATTTGACTTCCGGTTTAGCGTTTTATGCTAAACCGATTCCAAAAATTTGGGGGTTTACAGAGTCACATTGCATTGGGTTATTATCCTTGGGTGAGAAGGATTGTAGCTCAGGTCAAAAGTAACACTTGGCGGAGTGACCGAAAGCGATTGCTTGGCGACATTAAGGAAATGCTTGGTGGAAGATCCGAAAGCAAGGCTCAATTCAAGTAGACTTCGTATGCTTGGCGATGTTGGTCGAAAGCATAAATCTTTTTAACTAAAACTACTTGTTTTAAGATTACGTATCACCAAACCCCGACCGGAAGGCATAAATCCATTCAACATATAGTTTCTGGAAAACTATATGCTTTGTTTGCCCACGTATATGTTGCATTCCATTTGTTTGATTAAACAACTTGTTTAAAATTTTGCCACAAGAAGTTATTTATGGAAATAGTTCTTACTAAGCCTATTAGCTTATATCTTTATAGATATCTTTTACAGTTTCCCTATTTGTGGTTGAGGCCACGAGGATCTTGCAGCCAGGTACTTTCCTTTTGGGTTAAGGAATTTCCTAAGATGAAGTCTAGTAAATAGGATATAGAAATACTCCTGTAATAGATTTGTGAATAAGGGAAATGTCCCTAAGTTTTGTAAGATCATTGTTATGAATAAATGAATATTATGAATCCTCTTTTCTTAATCTGTTATTATATCTTCTTAAGCTTCATAATTCCATATATGATCCTCTAAAATTGTGAGAGCATGCCTTACACTTAATATCAAAGCTTTCGGGAATGGCTAAAGTTGTCATACTTAAGCTTTAATATTGAGTGTGGCGAACTATTACGTTTAGGATACCCTTTGGAGCATGACAGTCCCACTATAAGACTTACATAAGAGGAATTAGACAAAAACGTAAAAATTGATAATGTTTCTGGTGTGACGAAACATTTGACCTAGGCATCACTGCAAGTACAGGCCCTTTAGAATGTTGTTAGTTGAAGAAGAATCCAGAGAACAGGAGGGAATTGAGGATTGTGCTCACAAACCATCATTGGAGGATGAATTATCTAAACTAACGTTATGTTCCATCAACCAGGCATAAGAGCAAGAGATTATGAGATTTCGTACTTTCTACCCAAAAAAAATTAAAGAAACTAGGAGTTTTTATTGATTGCGACAGTTTACTTAATTTCTTAGATGAAAAGGTTTCTAAATATTTAGGTTGTCCAGTAGTGGGTACTAAGTCAATTGAAGTAATGTTAGTGGATGAAACTCCTATCTTTATTATAGGTTATGTACCATGTCTAAGCTTGGTGGTTCAAGGTTATAAATTTGATGTGGAATGCCATTTACTACCTTTGGAAGAAGAAGATGTGGTACTGGGATTTCCATGGTTGAGACAGCTAGGAAATATTGTTTGGAACTTTTGTGAACTCACAATAAGAGATTACATTCATTTTTTAGTTGGTTTGGAATGGAGAAGGATATTAGGCAGTATGTGTGAGAGTGTGATATATGCCAAAGACACAAGTATGAAAATGTGGCTCAACCAGTTCCATTACAGCCCCTACCCATTCCTAAGGATTATTGGACTGATGTCACTATGGATTTCATCGAAGGACTTCTAAAATCAAATGGTAAAGATGTGATTATGGTAGTGGTAGAAAAACTTAGCAAGTATGCCCATTTTATAGGGTTATCACATCCCTATACAACACCTCAAATAGTTAAATTATATCTAGAAAATGTGTAAACCCCTAAATTTCTAGGGTAAAGTTGGAATAAGCCCTAATCCTAGTTAAACCATTCAACTATGATGAAGGCAAAATAACAATTTCAACTTCGGCAATCCCGTGCTTAAAACCTGAGGATAATAGAAATGAGTTAATGGTGGATTATAGTTCGAAATGATATGAGGAAGCCTAAAAATATTAGATTTAGCCAAAAATCATTCATTTCGAAACCAAGCGAGATCAGTTCTCGAAAAACGTGCCCTGGTGCCCGAAATAATAAAACTATTCCAACAATATTGTTAGACTCGTAATTATACAAGGATTTCAAAAATATCAGTTTCATAATTTTTCGGATCCTAAAAACATTATATATATCACTTTTACACGTATTTTCTTTACTACTGGTATTTTAATTGTCTAGTCTACTATTCACTTATCTCTGTTTTTTCTTACTACCTATTCTTACAATTTATATACCTATTTCTTACAATTTTTTTTCCATAAAAATTCTACACCATATATTACTAAACTTCTCTTACATTTTTTTTCTAAAATTAATTTTTAATCACTCTTCCTCTTCACGCCATCAATTTTCTTTTATTTATTTATTTAATTAACTATAATTTCCCTCCAAATTTATCTATAATACACTTCTCCCTCTACTTCTTTCACATATCTTTATTTGGTTTAATAAAACTCTACCAAATTTTCTCCACAACTTCTCTCTCCGAAATTTCCTCCCAACACTCTTCTTTCCTCCTCCATACAACAACCATCTTCTTACAATAACCAATACACCATTTTTTCTGCCATCTACCATTAATATTGGGTAAAAAAAAATTCCTATTTTTATGTTCATGTTGTAAACCCCCAAATTTTTGGAATCGGTTTAGCATAAAACCCTCAACCGGAAGTCAAACGGAACCCTAAAGGTCAACAAAACCCTAGTTTGCCGTAATCGATTAAATCCGGCATTACCGTTTTTCCTTGGCCCTGGAAAACGAAGTTGGGATAATTAGCTAGAATAGTTCGTAATAACCATAGGTTTTATAAAAATATCAGTTTTGCGAATTTCGGGTGTCCTTTGAACCCGATCGGACACGGTCTCGAAAAACGTGCTCGAGAGTCGGGAATAATAAAAATATTTCGAATATACCGTTAGACTCGTAAATATATAAGGTTTTCAAAAATATCAATTTCAAAATTTTTCGGTAGCTAAAAATAACAGATATAGCTATTATATGCGTATTTTCTTACTACCAGTATTTTATTAGTCATATCTATCTTACAGTACACTATTCATTACTATTCTACACTATTCTTTTATCTCTACTTTTTCTTACACATATTCTTACACATTACATAACCTATAACCTTAACTTTTTACCTTTCCCATAACTTTATTTCACATCTACCTTACTTATTACTTCTTTTAATTAACAAAAAGCAAAAATCAAATCACTCTCTCCCCCATACAAGTACATGGCCGGTGCCCCCCATGCCCATTTCCTCCTCAATTTGTTTTATTTTTCTTTTATTTTAATCACAAAAATCCCTCTCAATTTCCTATAAATACCCCCCTCCTCTTTCACTTCTTTCACACATTCACTACCCACAAATTCTTACAAAAACTCTCCCAAAATCTCCTCTCAAAATACCATTCCAAAACTCTCTCAAAATAATTCTACAACCACTTCTACCAACAAACCAAAACCATAACCACATAACCATACCAAAGTCTTCTTTAGGTAACCACTTCACATTTCTTTCTTCTTCTTCATGTCATGTAACTTTACATGACCATAGTGTGAGTTTCCAAAGACTACAAGTTATGGAAACTACATTATGTTCATGTATTGTTCTTGTTCATGCCAATCCATTTATGTTTATGTTGTTTTATTATTGTTGATATATTATTATCTATATATATATATATATTCTTTAGAGCATATAAGCTCACTTGCAATTTATTTATTTCATGCAAAGCAATTTATTTATTTATTCATTGCAATTTATTTATTTATTCCTTGTTGAATTAAGACTAGCCTCTAGTCTTAGACTTGTCCTCATCAAGTCAAAACAAGTTTTTCTTTCTTTCATTTTATTTTATTTTGGGACTAGTCTACTTCTTAGTCCCGGAGCCTTGAAAAAGCTAAGACTCCAATACTTGACTTTATTATTTATGTTTTATATTATTTTGCTTACTATTATTCTCATAATCATGTTCATTTAATTGTTGTCCAAAAATTTTATTTTCTAAAGATAATTAAACAAAAGAAGAATTTTGTCACTTAGAGATGGTTTATGTAAAGTATAAAATCTATGAGATAACAAAAATAAACTCATTCCTTTTAAGTTACAAAAGAACTCACTATAATTTAGAAACTATTTTTGCTTTAAAAAGCTACTTAAACCTTTATTATTCCACTTTGTTTTTCAAAAGAAAATATTTGTTGCTACAAAAATGGGTCTTTTTATAAAAAGATAAACAAGATGAATGGCTAAGGAATTTTCAAGCAAAAACCTTTACAAACAAATAGGCAAAGAAAATCTATGATTTGAAAACAAAAATAAAGTTATTTCTTTTCAAGTTACAAGAAGAAACCACAAAAATTTTAGAAAAGGTTTCTTAAGTCACATATTAATCCACTTTGTTTTATCAAGAAAATAAGCTTTTATGAATGAATGACTTCTATAAGGCATAAGAAAAGAATGAGAAATTTTCAAGCAAAGATTTTGCAAACGAATAGACAAAGAAATTTATACAAGAAAAATAAATAGTGTATTTTCTAAAAACTCCAAATTAGTATTAGAATAGGAAAATTAATTTTACTTGGGAAAAATAATGAAACATAAAGCATTTTTAGAAAACAAAGGAAACAAGGTATTCATTACAAGAAATCTACAAAAACAATTTTTGAAAACTATATTTTCTAAAAACTTCAAACCGACATTATTTTACTCAAATTGGACAACAAAACACTTGAGCATGCTTAAATATGAGTTATATAGTTAAAAAGAGAATTTTTCAACTATATAGATAACTAAGTATTTATCAAACAAATTTTGATTTCTTGAACCAAGGTTGTTTTTACTTGGAAAATCCGTGGTGAATTTTGTCGCCACTGTTTCGAGGCCTATATGACCTTGTTTGTTAAAAGTAATTTTGGAAATGGGTAGATCTTTTCGAGTAGGTAGAAATCGGTATATTATATGAGCGATTCCTAGTTAAAATGACCAAGTTATGGCCATTTTAAGTTGGAACATTCTTTATACGAACTTTAACGTTCTTTTGACATTGTTTTGTCAAATTCAAGAAAATCATCAAGAAATACTTATTGGGTATTTTCTTTGGCTAGGTGACCCCGAGGAAGGATTCCTTTACCCCGAGGATTATTACGACTAAGTGGAGTGTGTGAACGACTCATCCGCTAGAGAATATCGACATGGCATCGTGAGTTTATTTCCATTAAATGCTATACTTGTTGTGCTTGTAAATTAGTTGCATTAGAGTTAGGAAAGATAAATCGATATGTATGTAAAATAATTCTTTGAAAGAATTTTTAAGAATATCGAAGCCGGAATTGTTTTAAATGATTGTTTTAGCATAGTATTGATTTGTATGAAATTCCTTGATCGCCTTAAATTTAAAAATAATTATGCTATGACTTTATAAATTAATGAATTCATGCATACCACGAAGTGAGTCACATTGCATTTTGGGTTATTATCCTTGGGTGAGAAGGATAGTAAGCTCATGTCGAAAGCAACACTTGGCGGAAGATCCGAAAGCGATTGCTTGGCGGCTTAATGGAAAATGCTTGGCGGAAGATCCGAAAGCAAGGTCAATCAAGTAGATTCGGAATGCTTGGCGATGAGTGCTCGCGAGCATGAAAACTTTTTAACTAAAACTACTTGAATTGAGGTTATGTATCACCAAACCCCGAATGGAGGGCGCAAATCCATTCAACATATAGTTCCCGGAAAACTATATGCTTGTTTGCCCACGTGTTTGTTGCATTACATTTGTTTGATTAATCAACTTGTTTGAATCTTGTTACAAGAAGTTGTTTATGGAAATAGTTCTCACTAAGCCTATTAGCTTATACCCCAATAGATATCTTTTGCAGTTTTCTTACTTATGGTTAAGGCCACGAGGACCCTGCGGGCAGGTAATTTCTTATTGGATACTAGAAATAGAAATAAAGTGTAGCATTAGTATTTATGTACAAATACTCATGTAATAGATTAGTGATCAAGGGGATATGTCCCTAAGTTTGTAAAATCATTGATATGAATGAATGATTATTATGAGTCCTCTTTTCTTAAATGTGCTATTCATATCTTCTTAAACTTCATAATTCCATATATGGTCCTCTAAAGTTGTGAAAGCACGCCTTACACTTAATATAAAAGCTTTTGGGAATGACTAAGGTTGTCCTACTTAAGCTTTAATATTGAGTGTGGCGGACTGTCACGTTTAGGGTACCCATTGGGGCGTGACACATGTAATTTAACATGACCATAATGTATGTTTTCTAAACTCATGGGAGTTAAGAAAGTAACAATATATTCATGTTTTGTTCATGTTCATACAAAATTTTATTTTGTGTTGTTATTATGTTATGATATATTATTCTTGCTTCTAATCTAACTCCTATATGTTATTAAATATATTTATGTATATATATTCTTAAAGCCTATAAGCTCACTACCATAACTTTTATTTATTCATGCTCTTATATTTCTTGCAATTTATTTATTTATTTCATGAAATTTTATTAAGACTAATCATTCTAGTCTTAGACTTGTCCTCATCAAGTCAAAATGTTTTATTTTTATTTTTTTATAACTTGTCTATAATCTAAGTTCGAGGAGCCTTGACATAAATCTAAGACTCCCATATTTTTTTTATTATTTTCTTACTTTTCTTTTTGGAACTAGTCCGTTCTAAGTTTCGAAAAGCCTTGATACAAGCTAAGACTTCCCAATACTTGATTTTACTTATATGCTTATTTAATTTTCTATTTTTTTTTTATGAACATTATTCTCTTTATATGATTACAAGTTCATGTTCATGCATGAACATGATGTTATTGCCATAATAAATTTTTCCAAAGAAACAAAAAGGATTTATTTTCTCTTACTTAAAAATAAGAACTAAATTATCTAAAAACATGATTTTAACACCTAGGAAAAATTTCCATTAAAACTTAGAATCATGATTCAACAATATTCTTTTAAAAAACTTAAATAAATTCATCATAAATTTTTAAGTGTTGATATTATGCAACGAGTTCGCCAAAACTAAATTATGTGGTTCTCTTAATCTCTTTTCAAAAAAGTAAAATAAATTATTAAATCTTAAGGTTGGCAATTCTTTGTTATACAAATTTTTCTTAAGAACTTGTTTATAAGATTCACACCCATATTTGAAAAATATTAAGAATCAAACAATTTTTCTAAAACAAGCTTAAGATCAACTCACCAGTTGAAAATCCACTTAAAAAATAAAATGTATACAACTTAGGAAAAATGGTTCATCTAAGATCTTTTCATACTATTAAAATAGAAATATTATAAATTTTAATGTTGATAATTCCTTGCTATGCAATATTTTCTTAAAAACTTATTTATAAGGTTTATATCAATACCTTGAAAAATGTTAAGAACAAAGTAAGTTTTTCTAAGTCAAGTAAATTACTAATTCAACACTCACTCAAGAAATTGTTAGATAACTTAAAAAAACAAAAAAAGTGTTTAAGAAATAAATCTATCCTTGCAAAGTTAAGAAAATATAAAAATTAGGTTTATACGAATAAGCATTCATTAGCAACAAACCCAAAATTTTGATTTTTCTTCCACAACTTAAAAAAAGATTTTGTGAACATCATTTTCCAACTTTTAAAAGTAAATTGATTTATGAAAAATCATTGTTAAGACAATATCACTAGAATCATGCATATAATATGAGCATATATCAATATTATAAAGGATTTTTCAAACTATAAATATCTATGTTTTGTTATGGACTTTTTGGATGAAGTAGGATTTTCAAAAGTTATAATTTAAGGACTGGGATTTTCATGCTAAATCTGTTCCGACCAGTTTTAGAACCCAAATGGCTTTTAATATAAAAAAAATAACCTTATAAATAGATGAATATTTTCGAGTAGGTAGAAAACGACATTTTATATGCAAAATTTCGAGTTAAAATGAGTAAGTTATGGCCATTTTAAGTTGAAATTCTATTAATCCGATTTTTGACAAAAATAGTGAAATAAGAATTAGAAAATTTGAATAGAACTTTCGCGAAATACTCATTCCGAATATTTTTTTTCGTTTAGGTGATGAGAGTTGGATTATCCATATCAGGAGGACTTTTACGAGTAAAAGGATTTTTTGTAAAGATGACCAAGTAAGTTTATCTCCTACTTTTACGTACTTGTTTGTGTTTGTAGCTAGAGGCACTAAAAGTAGGAAAAATATGAAAACAGAATATGCATGATAATATTAGTTAAAAGTATACTAGGTGTAAACCCCCGAAAATTTCATAGTTCTTAAAAATAATCCTAGAAGTCTAAGTATCAAAATTTACATCCCAAAAATCAACTCAAGATAAAAACCAAATTCTAGACCAAGTCAAAACACTGGAAACAAAACCCTAAAAATTGAATCAAGTTAAAACTTAATTCCAAATAAGATAAAGAACGAGCTTTCTGGATCGTGAGAAAACGAGAACCCTTGAAATAAAATATAAAGTCCAACTACGGTATAATCAATGTCCATACGCCAATTAAATAATCTACCCAATTCCTAAAGCGCAAATCGAAACGATAGATCCAAATACCGCTTAACAACGAAATGATAAAATCTAAATCCTTCGGTAAAATTTTAGAATCGCAAATTCCAAATTTTCACCAAAAGTTAAACTGAGTCAACTCATCCTAGACTCGGTTAAACGATCCCGAGAACTAAAAACTATTAAATAATCACAAATAAAATAAGATAAACCATAGACGTCGAGTTAAAAATATAAAACGATCAAAACTCAAAAATTATATGATCTTACGAATATCTCGACGAAACCAGAAGTCAAACCGGAACCCTAAAGACAATAAAACCCATAACGAACCCTAGTGTTTAAGATCCGGCAATCTCGCGTTTTCAAACCCTAGAAAACGAGATTAAGTTAATGGCCTAGAATAATTCGTAATAATATAGGGTAACATAAAAATATCATATTCACGAATTTCGAGTGTCCTTCGGACTCAAACAGGATCAGTGCTCGAAAAGCGTATCCCGAAGCTCGGAATATTAAAAATATTCCGTTTATACTAATAGACTCGTAAAAATATAAGGATTCCAAAAATATCAGTTTTAGAATTTTTCGGTAGCTAAAAATTTCAGATATCGCATTATTACGCGTATTTTAATTACTACCAGTACTTTAATTGTCTAGTCTACTATTCATAATACCTTTCTACTATTCATTACTATTTCACTATCTCTACTTTTTCTCACACCTATTTCTTACATCTACATACCTATTTTCCTACTTTTTTCATTTACAACTTTATTCACATCAACTTTACACGTTACTTCTTTATTACACAAACAAATAAAGAAAAATCAATTTCCCCCTCTCCCATAAAGCAAAACCGGCGCCATTCCCTCCCCTCTTCATCTCAATTATATTTCTTTTTTAAATTATTTTATTACATCCAAAATTCACTCCAAAAATTCTATAAATACCCCATTCCTCTTTCATTTTTCACACAATTCATTTCACTACCAAAACTATCTAAAATTTCTACACAAACACTCTCCATAAACTTTTCCTCTATAAAAACTCTCTTTCACCAAATACCACAAGAATTTCTCTTTATACAATATAACTACCATCTCTCCATAACTACATAACCATACATTCACTACCATACCACATAAATACTTTAGGTAAAAATTTCTTCCAACTATTATTCACTCATGTCATGTAACTTACATGACTATGGTGTTGTTTTGAAACTCATATGAGTAATAAAAGCAACAACATGTTCATGTTTTGTTCTTGTACATAAGCTTTCTATTTTATTATGTTGTTATTTTTATTGTTATTATTTGTTTCTAATCTAACTTATATATATAGTATTATGTATATATATTTATTTAGAGCATATAAGCTCATTTGTTATTTATTTACTTCCAAGTTATGCAATTTATTTATTTTATGTTGTTATTAAGACTAGTCTTTCTAGTCTTAGACTTGTCCATATCAAGTCAAAACAACCTTTTGATTATTTTCTTTAATCTTTCGGACTAGTCCATTCTTAGTCGAGATGCCTTGATAAAGCTAAGGCTCAATACTTGACCGAGATACCTTGATGAAGCTAAGGTTCCCAATACTTGATATTTTATTGCTTATTATTTATTTCTAGTATTTTCTTATGTTCTTATTATTTTATATGCTCATAATACTTGCATCTACATAATGTTAATGTCTCAACAAATCTAAAGTAGAATTTCATTTTTATTAAAGGAACTCAAAACTAGATTTTGATTATGTAATTTTTCATAAAATCATGGAGTTATTATCAACAACACATAAATAGAGTTTTTTTTTCTCAAACGTTTCCTTAAATAACAAAGATGTTTTTACCAAGGAAACTTAAGAAATAGATATTTTCATTATATTATGTTAACCTAAGTTTTAGTAAAATAATTTGTTAGTTTTCAAAGTTTTCACAAAAAGCTTAAGAATAAACTCTTTTTAACTCCATAACAAAACTAAGAAACAAACTACTTTTTAAAGTTAAAATGAATTCAACCAATAAAATTACAAACCCACTTAGGAAAAATAATGATTTTCAAATTTCTAAAAAGAAGGAACTCATTTTCGAAGAATATAAATAAAAAGTAAGATTAACAATAATGGATTTTATCAATAAATATGATTCTTTTCAAAAGAAATAAAAGAACAAGTTTTAGAAAGTAAAAACTTATATTTTAGAAATAAATATAAAGACAGGATTCATTTTCTAAAACCATCCTAAAGACAAAATTATAAAAAGGTTTTCAACAAACTAATATACTTTTTGATAAAAATAGATCTTTTGTCACTAAAAGCGAAAATTATGAAAGACTAAGGTTAAAAGAAAAATTTACTTGTTTTGGAAAAGAATGAAGAAAATAAAGTAAGAATATACCCATTTATAACGAACTAAGAAAATATAAGTTTCTTCAAATACTTGAAAAGAAATTATCAAGGTTAAAGTTTTAAACAACTCAAATTGAATTGTTTTATGAAATAAATTGTTGAGACACTACCATTAGAAACTTGCATTGGAGTGACTTATTATATACTCAAAGTATTTATCAAATATATGTTCATATATATATATATTATATATATATTGTTACAAAAGGATTTTTCTTTAAAATGAGTTGAGTTAGAAATGGATTCGCAAAAGTTTAGAAATAATTCGTTTTAAATCTGTACCCAATGTTTTTGGGACCAAATGCCTTATATGACAAAGATAATCCTTAGAAATGGATCAGATCTTTTGAATAGGTAGTAAAACGTACATTATATGTGAAATTCCGAGTTAAAATGAGCAAATTATTGGCCATTTTAGTTAGAATTTCCTTTAGACGATTTTACCGCGATTTTTAAGTAAAGTTTAGAATCTCAAGGATTGAAATTCCATGAAAGACTCATCTCGGGTATTTCTCTTGACTAGGGACGAAGGATATGAGAATACCCTACCGGATTATACGACTAAAAAGATTGCGAAATGGACGAGTGAGTTATCTCCTCAATTTTGTTACCTTGCTTGTGCTTGTAAATATAGCATTAGTATACTAAGAAAAGATAAAACGGATTATTTGGGGAATTCGGGATTATTTGTATATATGTAATTCTATGTTTATGCGTAAAATGAGAACTATGAATATCGCACTTCGAACTACTTGTTTAAATAATTTTGTTTACTTAATGGTATGATTGTTTATTGTTGCTAAATTGATTGATCGCCTCTAATAAACCTTAATAAGGTTTGGCTTAAGAAAACTAAAACGCTCACGCATAGCATCCATCGAGTCACATCTATTTCGGAAGGCTGCTACTCTACGCGTAGGATTGGATTGGCTGTGATCGTGTGGTGCCACGGGCCATGTTCCTTCCTAGAGAACCAAATCGCTCGAGAAAAGCGACTCTAGGTTCTGAGCCGAGCCAACCGAACGCTGTGGGTAAAGACCTGGGGACTAGCAGTAGAAGGTCGAGGACCTTCAACCCCGATTCCCTAACCTTTGATACGGAGGGGTAAATCCGTTCTATATATGGTTTTCGGATAACTATATATATTTGCGTAATCATGTGATTGTTGCACTATATGCATAGCATATGTGTGAATAAATAAATAAACTTGTTTGAAAGTATGGTGCGAATGAAAGGAATATCTCACTAAGCTAGTTGTATGCCTTGTACATGATATGGAAGCCTTTGTGTGACTAAGGTAGTCATTCTAGGTTTTAGTATTGTGTACGGTGAACTGCCACGTTTATGGTACCCCTCGGGGCGTGACACTAGGCATATCGAGACATGAATTGCTATAATTAAATTTGTGTTTTACTATTATGATGGAATGTCTGCAAACTATATGATCACCCTTAAAATATCTAATATTATACCATGAATCCTTAATTAAATTGATTCATGCATATCATGATGTGACATTGCATGTAGCCACTATACCTCGATAGGACGAGAGTACAATAATGAGGTAATCGTAGGCACTGCAACACTGCCAAAATGGGCAAATAGGAGCCGGAAAGAACTACTTCAAGATGGACGAATAGGAGCTGGAAAGAACTACAAGATGGATGATAAATATGTGTTTTAAAAATCCGGAAACATCTAACTCCGAATAGAGGCTATAATCCATTCAAACATATGATTTTTGGTAGATCATATGTATTGCTTGATCACTTGCTTGATGCATTTCATATGCTTATTTAATAACTTGTTTAAATTTATTGATACAAGTACGCTAATCTGGGAATATTCTTACTAAGCTAGTAGAATTTACACCTCAATATATTTTTATTGATGTAGGATCAATATCTTTTATACTCGAGGCCTTTGGTTATCTGGGTAAGCCTATACTTTGGAAAAGCTTTCAAGGGAAATCCTTTTAAAGATCTTAGAATAGTTTTCCTTTCAGATTTTTGTAGTTATAGTTATGTAAGACTCGGACTATATTTTGGATATTAGAGAATAATCGGGGGAATGCCCCTAAGTTTATGTTAAGACTTTATTATGACTAATCTGGTGATATCAAACTTTAATCAATTTCGATCACGGGATTTCATAAGAGAATTTTCAAAAACAAAAATAGAAAGTCCAATGATGTTTGATTTGAAAACCCGAATATCAAAAGATCCACCTATCAATCCGGATATAAACTCCTCAATTTCTAGGGTAAAGTTGGATTAAACCCTAACCCTAGTCAAACCGGAATTTCCAAAAGTCAACAAAAACCAGACAATTAAACAATTTCAATTCCGGCAATCCCGCGTTCTCAAACCCTAGAAAACGAAATTAAGTTTATTGCTTAAAATAGTTCGTAATAATGCAGGGTAATATAAAAATATCATATTCGCAAATTTCGAGTGTCCTTCGGACTCAATCAGGGGTTCTTGAAAAGCACGTCCTAGAGCTCGGAATAATAAAAATATTCCAATAACACCAAAAGACCCGTAATTAAATAAGGATTTCAAAAATATCAGTTTTAGAATTTTTCGGTAACTAAAAATAACAAGTATGGCTCGATTACGCGTATTTTTATTACTACCGGTATTTTATATGTCTAGTTTACTATTCATTACTATTTCACTATCTCTACTTTTTCTTACACCTATTTCTTACTACCTACATACCTATTTTTTTATTTTTTACATTTCCAATACAACTTTATTCACATCAAACTTTACACATTATTTATTTTCTTTACAAAAATTACAAAACAAACAAATATTCTCTCTCTTCTTCCTCTTGAAACCGCCGGCCACCCCCTCTCTCTTCTCTATATTATTTTCTTTCCAATTTATTTTATTACATCAAAAATTCACTCTAAAAATTCTATGAATACCCCATTCCTCTTTCATTCTTTCACACATCCATTTTACATAAACAAAGCTCTACCAAAATACTCTCTCAAAACCTCTCTCTAACAATCTCTCTAAAAACACTCTTTACCAATTTCTATTCTTCAAGAAGAAATAACAAACACAAAACCCATTCATCTCTTTTCAAACCTTTCATTAAACCTTCGGTAAAAATTCTACCTATATTCTTTATCATGTTCATACAACTTAGCATGAGCTTAGTGTACATATCTTATACTCATATGAGTTAAAGAAGTAACAATATGTTCATATTTTGTTTTTGTTCATGTTCCTATTTTACGTTATGTTATCATGTTGTTGTTGTTGTTGTTATTTTTGCTCTAATCTAACTTATATAATATTATGTATACTATGTATATATTTTATTTAGAGCATATAAGTCATTTGTTATTTATTTATTTTTTTCATGTCTTGCAATTTATTTATTTACTTGTTTTATACAATATATTAAGACTAGTTTTTCTAGTCTTAGACTTGTCCATATCAAGTCAAAACAATTTTCTTTCTTTCTTTCTTCTTTTCTTTTCTTTTCTTTTGGGACAAGTCTATTCTTAGTCTTGGGTTGCCTTGATGAAGCTAAGGCTCCCAATACATGATCGGGATACCTTGATGAAGCTAAGGTTCCCAATACTTGACTATTTTATTATGTTTATTTACTTATAAGTATTTATTTCTATCTTATTATGTATTATCTTTATTTTTACATTGCTACATGATGATATTCATGCATGATTAAAATGTTGTTGTCTTAAATAAAAATAAAAAATTGGTGCTTTCTTAAATAAAGAAAAGTAAACTAGATTTCTTAACAAAAGGAATTTCTAACAAAAGATCTAAGTCTTGTTTTTAATAAACTTTTTCCAAAGGATAAGCTAATCATAAATTCTAGAAGAATTTGTAATGTAGATTTCCTTAAAATAATAAAAGAAACTCATTTCTTTCATAAATCGAAACTTAATACTTCATAAAGAAAGAATTTTTAGCGTTGAAAGATTCTAACTCAACCATACCTTTTTTAAAACTTAAATAGGTTCACCATAGACTTTGAAAATCACATAATATGAAAGTATCTTCAAAACTTGAATTTTATATTGTTATTCTCTTTCAAAATTAAAATGAAATTTTTGCTAAGTTTTAATATTAAAAATTCTTTATTAAGAAAGTTTTTCTTATAAACTTGTCTAAAGGAATTATTCTATCACTTGACAAATATTAAGAATAAAATAAGTTTTCAAACCAAGATAAAATCAACTGACTATTTTGGAAACCAACTTAGAAAAATAAAAATTGCCAAGAAAGTAAAGTTTTAAAAGTATACCTATTTTCTAAAGAAGAAAAAGTATATAAAATAAGAGGGAAACATACATTTAACACAACTTCAAATATTTATCCACACCAAAAACTTAAGGAATATTTTGAAAAGCTTATTTTCAATCACTAGAAATAGAGTTGGTGAATAACTTAAAGAACCAAATTTTGAAAATGAATTTACTTTTGAAAAATGAGAAAATGAAATTATAATAGGAAAACATTTACTCATAACAACTCAAATATATTTTCCTTCTAACAATTCAAAAGGAGAATTCTCAAAAGTTTTATCTTTCAAAACCACCAAAGACAAATTATTTATGAAATATCAATATTGAGACAACACTACAAAAATCATGCATACAATATGAGTGCCTATATATGTTTAAAGGATTTTTCAACTATATATTATATATATATATCCATATATTTTGCTTAAAAATTTTTAAGTAAAGAGAAGTTTGGAAAAATCATATTTTGTGAACTATAAATTCTTAACTATTATGTATCATGGTATTTTCTAACCCAAATGGCTTTTTATGACAAAAATAACCTTAGAAATGGATAGATCTTTTCAAGTAGGTAGAATACGGTATATTATATGCACAATTCCGAGTTAAAATGATCAAGTTATGGCCATTTTAAGTTAGAATTACCTTCTATACGAATTTTAACAATCTTATGACATAGTTTTTTATAAGTACCATAGAATCAATAAGAAATACTCATTATGAGTATTCTTCTTGATTAGGTGATCCCGAGGACGAGTATTCATACATGGAGGATTATTTTGATTAGTGGATTTACTGATTGACTCATCCATAAGAAAGATAGATCCTCATGGCCAAGTGAGTTTATTTCCTACCTTTTACGTACTTGGTTGTGCTTGTAGCTAGAGGCACTAGAAGTAGGAAAAGATGAAAATGAATTATGTATAATGATATTGGTTGAAAGAATATTAAGCATACCGAGGCATGAATCATTGTTAATTAACTTATGTTTTATTATTATCCTGTTGGAGTGTGTGCAAATTCTGTGATCACTTTTAAATTACTCTAATCATATACTACGAATTATATTAATTGATTCATGCATATCACGTAGTTAGTTTCATTGCATGAGCTGCTATTCTCGATGGGACAAGAGTTTAGTAGTCAAGTATGCAGTAGCCAGAAATCTGTAAGATGGGCGATTAGGAGCCTGAAAGAACTATTTGAGATGGGGGAGTAGGCGCCTGAAATACACTACATGAGTTGGATTTAAAGATGGGTTTTAAAGAGCCTGGAGCACCTAACCCTGAATGAAGGGATAAATCCATTCAAATATATAATTTCCGGTAGATCGTATATATTGCTTGATCACTTGTTTGATGCATTCATATGCTTGTTTAATAACTTGTTTGAAATTATTTATACAAGTACGTTGATTCAGGAATATTCTCACTAAGCTAGTTATGCTTATACTCCGATAGACCTTTATTGTACAGGACCAATATCTTTCATGAACAAGGACTACATATACCTGGGTAGAATTATGATTTAAGGAGCTTCTGGAAATCTTTTGAAGATCTTAGGTTAATTATCCTTCAATGTCTTATGGTGTTAGTATTATTTTGTCATGAGAAAGATTAAGTTGATATTATGATTGTTTGGAGAATTATAGGGGAAAAACCACTAAGATGATGTACGGATTTTATTCTCTTAATGATAACTTGGATGATTATTTAGATCTTGTATGTTGTATATACTATCTCAAACTATACATCCCATCGGTGTCTCCTATTGTTGTGATAGACGCCTTACATATGGTGTTGAAAACTTTCGCATGACTTCGGAAAGTCATTCTTAAGTTTTAATACCGTATGTGGCGGACTGCCACGTTTATGGTACCTTTTTGGGCGTGACAATATATCCCACTAGTGTTTCCTATTTCTGTGTTAGATGTCTTATATATAATATCGAGACTTTCGCATGACTAAGGTAGTCACTCTTAAGCCTTGATATTATATGTGATGGATTACCATGTTTAGGATACTCTTTGAGGCATGACAAAATGTGTTCAAATTATATGGATTACCTAATTCTATTGTGAGTGACAAGGATCCAATCCTCATTAGCCACTTTTGGAATGAATTTTTTAAATTACAAGGAGTTGAATTGAAGTTGTTTTCCGCATACCATCCATAAACAAATGGTTAGCCAAAAGCTATGAATAAGTGTTTGGAAACGTATTTACGTTGTGTTTTTAGTGAAAGCCCTAAAAGGTGGAGTAAGTTCCTAGCTTTACTAGAATGGTGGTATAACATAAATTATCACTCTAGATTATATCTACTCCTTTCAAGGTGTTATATAGGTGCCCTCACCCTTTACATTTGCCCTATATTCTAAGAGATTTAAGGAGCCCCATAGTTAACTGTATGTTAATAGATGGAGAAGAAGCACTCAAGACACTACTGTTTCGTCTACAACGTGCTCAAGAGAGGATGAAGCAACTAGTTGGTTAATCGTTGTTAGTAAATAGAGAAGAAGCACTCAGGGCACTACTATTTTGTCTACAATGTGCTCAGAGAGGATGAAGCAACTGGCTAATAAAAACAGAAGTGAAAGGGTTTTCATGATCAGGGATTAGGTGTTGGTTAAACTATAACCCTATCAACATAATGGTCTCAAATAACACAGGATTCACAAGCTAAACCCAAGTTTTGGACCGAACAAGATTATAGATAAAACTAGAGAAGTAGCATATCGTTTAGAGCTATCATCTAATTCAACCATATACCTTACCTTCCATGTTTCTTAACTTAAACGGTATATTCAGGGCTGTCATCAGCATTTAGCTATCTACCGAATCTTCAAGATTTAGAAGCCTGTGAACCAGAAGCCATCTTCAATAGGAAACTAGTCAAGAGAGGATCTACAACAAATATGCAAATGTTAGTGAAGTGGAAGAACAAACCAGAGAGTGAAGCTACATGGGAATTTTGGTCCAATTATCTTTGAGGTTCAAAGATCAACCCTTATGGACAAGGGTTCTTGATGGGAAGGAAGATTATAATCACCCAAATTTATACAATTTGAATATAAAAATTATTACGTAAATAATGTAAAATTTTAAAATGGTTTTAAGAAAAGTCGCAAGAAATCACTCCCTATTTTTTATGATTAAAGGATATTAAAAACATGAACATTTTAATTGTTATCAAAAATTAGAATTGTTAATAACTAAAATTTCAAAAAGAGAATTCTCCATAGTTTTTTCACAATCAATAATTGACAATAACTCAATAACATAGTGAGATATCCTAATTTCAACTTTAACAAGATAATGATAAAATTTCAATATATGTGTTTGTGTGTGTGTGTGTATCTAAAAAGCAAAAATGAGACATCTTAATTTTAAACTTGTCAAGATGATCACGCTAATGAAAGTTATAAAATGTAATATCTCTAATAACTAAAAGAATATGAGATTTCAAACATTAGCATTCTGGTGGTGTTGATAAAACTTAAAACATAAAAGTTTGGAGTAGATATAACATTGTTTTCTAACATAATAAAATTAATAAATGGATTTAATCCAAATTGAGATTTCAAACATTCTTTTCCATTTGTCTATTTGCTTCAATTACCCATTTCATGAATTACATCTCTTCCTTTCTAACCATCAAATTTGAATTCTATTCCTTCAAATTGTCTGGTTATTTTATTTATTTTATCTAACAAATCGAATTTCATCATCATATCCACCAATTTTTAATTAAAACACCTTTTTTCTTTCAATTATCCAATGAATAAAGATTTTTTTCCTAAAAAACCTAACTATTTAGATTTTCAAGAAACTTTACTGAACCATTTTAAATTAAGTCCTTTTTCAATAAACCAATGTTTTGAAATTCTTTTCAACAATTCTTTGTATCTCCTTTTCTTCTATTTTAATTCCCTAAACTTCAAACATGTAACTTAAGTGTTTTGTAAATTTCTAAACCTTTGAACTTTAGTTTAACTTCCATTTCTTAAACTCCTATGATTTTTGAATTCAATTACTTATTTAAAAACATCAGTTTTAAGCTTGAGTTCAAACTAAATATAAATTTATTACCAATTGGATTCCTAAACTAGATTTCAATCTAAGCTAATAATTTTTATGTTATAAATTTTGAAATTATTTTATAATTACTTTCAATACTCACGAAAATCATCTAGAAGGTTTAAATCGAACTATCCTACCCATAAAATTCCTTAATTTTTTTTATTCTTATCCTATTTATTACTTTTTCTTTTCTCTTTTGGCTACCATGCTTCTTTTTCTTCTTCTTTCTTTTCTTTTTCTTTTTCTTTTTCCTACCATACTTCTTCTTTCTTCTTCTTCCTTTCACTTCCTTCCTTCATTCTCAAATTTTAACTACAAAAATCTTAAATCCAATAAGACTAAAGAAGAAAATGATGATGAGAAACAAGATCAAAGATGGAAAATCATGCATTAAAAAGCTTCAAGAACTTAGAAGAAGTGGTGATAAAGAAAATCAAGAAATTGTAATTGTCTACAAAGATAAGTTTTGCTTTTCCTTTTTTTTAGTTGTTGTTTACATATGTATATGATAAATTGATATTAGATACAGGTCGGGTTGTGATAAAATTGATGAATAGTAGATATGTGGTTCATGTATGAATGGAGAAGTGTTGATGAAGTGGTTTGGAGTTGATTGATGAAGTAGTATGAGTATAAAAATATTAGAAGTTGTAAAAATGAGTTGTATGTTGCTTTTATGGTGTTTTAGTGGATGTAGGATGTGTATAAGTTGATAAAATGTAGTAAAAGAAATAGGGGAAAGTGTCAAAATAGGGGATTCAAGAACCACGGATGTGATTCTCCCCTTAGTAGCATCAGATGTGTGAAGTTTTAATCAATCATGGACGTGATCTTACCCCTAGTAGCCTCGGGTTGTTTTAAAACTTCAAAGCTGAGATCACAGGCGTGATTCTCCCTTTAGTAGCATCTGGTGTTGCATTTTTGGAGAATCATGGCCATGACTTTACCTTTCGCTAGACATTAGTCACGACACTATTTTCGTATTTTGATCATAACTTTTTCATCTAAACTTAGATTGAGCTGATTAAAAATACTACGAAAAGCTTAAAAAGAGCTCTATAACTTTTATGTTTTAAGTTTTTGGAAATTCTAAAAGTATCAAGATCTAAATTTTATTTGTTTCAAGCTACAACATATAGGCATAAAAAAACAACACAAAACAAGTCCAAACAAACATATTCAAATATGTTGAACACTTATTTCACTAGTTAAATGTATATAGTTGAATATAACATTTTATAAGTTCTTAAGGACCAATAGACTAAGAAATTTATAACATAAATTTAGAAGACTTATGTATAAAATGAACTTAGTTAATAAACCAAAGTCCAATGTAGCTTAATGAATCTAAATACATTAAAATGAACTAGACTAATTAAGAATCCAATAGCTACATAATAATGACTTAGTAAGATAATTGAATAGGATTTAGTTGCCAGATTGAATGATTAATTCTACTCAACTTAGCTAAGATTAAATCAACATAGGCTTAAGATGACATGAATCTTAGATACAAAATGAATTAGTAATAAATCTAAGCTCAACTTTATCTAGTGAACTTCACTAAACTAAAATGGATGAGATTGGTTAAGTTTAATTAATTTGACTTAGTTAAGTTAAAATAGACTTAATGACTTGTAATGACTTAGATATAATTGTAATTTGTTAGCCTTTAAATAATAAAGAGAATTTGTTGTTTTAATTGTATGTTTGCTAAAAATGAGTTTGTCATATAAATTAAAAAAAAATTATGAA
Organism: Combretum micranthum; assembly: GCA_024138025.1. Lineage (NCBI taxonomy): Eukaryota > Viridiplantae > Streptophyta > Magnoliopsida > Myrtales > Combretaceae > Combretum > Combretum micranthum. The sequence goes on along the minus strand of JAMXBD010000533.1, from coordinate 96,751 downwards.
AATACTTATAAGAATGACAAGGGAATGATATTGTTGTTATAATAAATGATTTATAAACAAAGAGAAAAGAAATACTTTAAAAGACAATAAAGAACTATTCATATCTTAGCAAGGCGATCTTCGTAGCCATGGCGGGGTTCCTACTTAGTATCTAATTAAATAGGATTTTAAAATGAGTTTGATATAAAAGAACAATTAATTTAATTATTTATATGAGTTTAATTTCATGAACATAAGTTGCCTTTGATATATTCTTTGAAATAGCCCGTAGCCAACCTTTTATTTCTATTTGGATTTCAAATATGAAAGGTGATGATGATTTGGACTTCATAGAAGATTTCTATGACTTAGCTAAGATGTTAGGTGGGCAACAATGACCCTATTACCTTACTTGTGCTTGTAATGTAGTTACGCCTATATTAAGATAAACATAATTGAATTTGTGTGGGGATCGGGTATTTGTATTATGTTTGGTAATTGTATTATTTGATAAATCATAAAAATAAAAATGATCATACATTACTTGAATTGAGTACATAGTTGTTCTTGATGAGTGTTTGTTAATTGATTGGTCGCTTTATTAAATGGAATAAATACTATTTGAGTATTTAAGTAATCAATCATTCATTGCACAACAACATACTTGCATTAGCATGGTGTTTATGTCATGTATTAGTATTCTGATTATGTAGTAGTGCTTTTGACAGTCCAGTGAATTTGGTTAGGACTACTATAGGGTTGTCGGCTTCACAAAAGCTAAGTAGGCACCGAAGAACATCGCTCGTGTTGGAGTTGACTTTGGGTATTAATGCTTAGGGAGTTTCTGAGGTTCCAAGGTGAAGTGATAATTACGTTGATGAGATATATATATATATATATATATAACAAATGAATTTCAAAAGAAATCCTTCATCCTTAGTTCTATCTAAGGAGAAGATTGATGTTATGTTAGTAATAAATATATGTATATGGCAATGAGTTGAGAAAATACTCCCTTCCTTAGTTCTTAGTTTCGCCTAGGTGTGAATGACTTGAGCTAGTCTTTTAACCCCTAAGAGAGGATGTAAATTTCCATTGGTTTGGATTCCGGTCATCCAAACTATGCATGTCATATGGTTGAGTGTTGCATTGCATGTGGTTGTTAATAACGATTGATTGGCATTTGTTTGGTTGAGCTCGCACCCCTATAGTTTTTGTGCAGGAATAACTCAAGTTGGGAACGGGCTAAGAAATGTGAAGAGACAATTATCTTTTCAATGGAGCATTTAAAGATAAGAAGATAAGCTTAGAAAGTTATTTATACGTTTAGTGTTTAGCTTTGAAATTGTGTAATGTATGATATAAGCTTAGAATGAATTAGATTAGTTGTATAATGGTTTGAAAATTTGTAATATATAGTTATCTATCTTATTTTGCTATTTAGTAAGGGATACCGATTCTCTACGATTCTGATAGATTGTGGGATTCGTGTTTTCTTAGAAATCAAAATGTTTTTATATAATTAAAAACTTGTGTAGCAAATATTAAATAGAGTTTTGTAATTTCTGACTAGCAAAATGATTCTCATATATTGAATACATACTTGATATGATTACTACATGTTGATCCTCCTAAGCCCCCTTTTGAAGCGTGACAGAGGTGTTGTAGGGTAGAGTTTGAAATTGAGGTTTCAAAAGCCAAAGGACAAGAGAGGGTTTTCGTCTTCAGTCAATCAGTTTGATCTGAAAACTATTGTTCCTGAGGTGTTGGATTCTAATGAATGTTTAGGAAAAGATACAGAAGTGAAGAGGGGCCAAATTACAATGGGCCTTGAACTAGGCTACAACTAAGGGACTATCAAAATTTATATTTTACAATTGCAATTAAATAAGTAGCATAGTTAGTTACCATTTTGTTAGGCGTAAGATTTTATATTAGGCAAATACAACCACCTATCATATGTAATTACATGGGAAATATTTTTGTAACCATTTTCTTCATTACATCTGTATATTACAATGCACTAGCACATAAATATCAATGAAAAATACAAACATTGCTTCTCAATGTATGTTGTACTCTGTATTTGTAGTTAAATGTTAGTAAATTAACAAAATTATCTTGAATTCCCACTCTAGAAACTCATGTCCCAAAATCTTTATTACAAAATTTTCTTCATCGTATAGCCTCCACTAGTGCAAGTTCTTTTCGTTGCTAGGTAGCCACCTTATCTTCAAGTTTTGCCACCATCTAAAATCGAAGGTTTCACAATCTCCCTTTTGGTTGTAGGTTAAGGAACGGTGGAACAAGTTACTTCCTTTTTCTTTTTTCGGTTTGTTTTCCTAATGCATATCTCATTTTCTTGATAATATTTGTAGATATAGTTTCGAAAACATACACGTCATGAGACATAAGGGGCTCGACGACTATAATGCTAATGGTGGTTTGGGAAGTAGGTAAGTGATCGAAGGCGATGAAGAAGTAAAGTGTGTTTTTCAATTATATCTTATTGTTGAAGTGGTGCGGTTGAGTTTCAATTCTCTCTCTTTTCTTTAAAATTTTCTTTCCTACTTTTTGGGTTGAATTATGTCATGGAGTATTCTGAGTTTTAACAACAACAACATTAACAACATGATGATGATGATAGAAATAAATCAGATACATATTAGATAGTTTATCCAAACACTAAGATAAAAACAATAACCAAGTAGATACAAATAAGATAGATTCCTAAATACCTGATTTCTAGCAGACATAAATCATATGTAGATCGGATACAAATGGAAAACAGACAGTCCAAAATACCCTAAGTTTGTAAAGGGTCTATTTAACATGTATACTTATACTTTCATTGTTTTAATATCTTATCCTAGCAGAAGCACAATTTGAATATGATATCAAATGATAAAAAAAAAGATGAAATTATATGATAACATGCTAAAATGATAAATCAGCCAAACATTATGTTTAGCATATAATCATATAAGTGGACGACGCACCTGCAATGCATGTGCAAATATGATAATATAAAATTTGTAAATACCTCATTGCGGAACAATAAAATCATGTAATTATTTGTTGATGTGTGATGTAACATTAAAGTATATTTACAAAGGAAGGTTTATATAAAAAGTTATAAATAGATATGTAAAAGATAAAATAGTATTGATTTTTTTTTTTTTTTGTTAATGGTGTTGATAAGGTTAACTTGCGTTAGGGACCTATTAGATCGGTATATAAAGATGCATGTTTAGGCTAAAAAGGGAAAAAATTATATCCATTCAACCCTATTTAATTTCATGGTTTTATGGGTATCAAAAATAATTTACCTCCATATTTTACATATTTAATTAGTCTTAGAAATTAGTAAATTAATTACAAACCATAATTATAATTCTATTTTCCAACCGTTCGTGTTAGGTAACTGCCATGCATAAATATAATATCAGAGCTTTAGATCGCTATATAAAAGATATGCTTAGGTTAAAAAAAGGAAAAGAATATGTTTATTTAACCTTATTTAATTATGTTCAAACCCTATTAATTTCATGATTTCAAGGATACTAAAAATATTTTATGCCTATATGCTAAAAAAGAAAAACACTATGTTTATTCAACCCTTACTTAATTCTATTCAAACTTTATTAAATTTTATGATTTTAGGGATATTAAAAATATTTTACATCCATATGTTAAAAACATTATATTAAAATATTTACATTGAAAATATTTGCACTAAAAACACAAAAACAGGTGTTTTTGGTTTAATAATGTAGATAAGATATAAGCTATATAGTTATCCAAATGCTAAATTTTAAACAAATATGATCAAACTAAGATCAGATTATATAAGACACAAACAAATAAAGAATAATACAAAAATACCTTCAAGTTCAAATCAAGCTTTACTTTTGAATAATTCCAACTTAACTTAACCATTCTTGACTTGGAATAAACATCCTTAAATTTCTAGAGCTAGGAATAGGTTTATATCATTTACTCTCTTAATTTCCCTTCTTTTCTTCCATTCTCATTTCCATGACATAACCAAACAAAGTGATAACGTCCTCTTTTGTAAAATCAATAAGCTCTGAGCGCCTCTTATGCGAAGATGAATGCTCGAGGGGATATATTTGAATTTCGACACGATTTAGCCTCTAGTTCTCGTAGATCCCGAAACATAAATGCATCCGAGCACAAATCTCAAATTCTAAATTCAAAATAGAACCCAGCCAACAGGTCACCACAGAAAGGGAAAAAGACAAGAGATTTATCATTTTATCCATGTCATCGATCCAAAAGTGAAATAAAAATAAAATCCCAACCCCTCACGCTCGGCTAATTTCAACGGTCCGATCCCATTCTTTCCTCGCCCACACTCTACCCCCAACTTTTATCTCTTTCATTTTTTTTCTTCCCCCAAATAAAAATAAAACATAAAAAAAAAACAAAACCCCAAACCCTTCTTTCTCTCTCTCCCTCCATCCCTCTCTCTGTCTCTCTCTCTTTTGACCCACCAAGACATGGACCCTTTGCTCCCTCCGTTCGCGACCATCACACCTCACCCCAACCCCATGGCCACCGCTCCACCACCACCACCACCCCAACAGTACCCACCGCCACCACCGCCGCAACAACAACCACCTCCCTCCTCTTTTTTCCCCGTCGAACAACCCCAAAACCACTTCCCTCCAAACCCTAGCGCCGCTGGTCACACTCACCCACCTTATGCTGGAGTAAGTGCACTTTAACACCTACTACTCCACTCTTCACTGCATCTACACTCTGCTACACTACGCTTCTCCACAAAATTTGTCACGATCCATATCTTATTTTTCGATTTCTCTGCTATTACCACCTCGAATCTGATATTTTTCATCTGTCTCTGTCTTCTTTTTATTCTTCTTTCTTTTTTTTTTTCCTTTTTTTTAGATGATATATGCAGCTATTTCAGCTTTGAAGGAGAAAGATGGTTCGAGCAAGCAATCTATTTCAAAGTATATAGAACGAGTCTACCCGGACTTACCTTCAGATCACTCGAACTTGTTGACTCTCCACTTGAAGCGTATGAAGAACACTGGACTCCTTGTCATGGACAAGAGATCCTATAAGCTCCCAAACCCTAGATCTGAAGCAAATTACGCCAATAACCCTGACCAAAATCCTCAAAACCCTCCGGTCCCTGTCCCCATTGCTATTCCTCCCGATTACTTGCAGGACCCCGTGTCCGAGCCCAAGCGTTCCCGTGGACGCCCTCCGAAGGTTCGCACCGAGCCCGACATCAAGCCTGCGCCGCCTGTGCCGCCCGTGGGCGATGGTTTGCCGCCGGCGGGCGGTTCTTCGATCCCCGAGGGGGTTACTGCTGCTGAGCCCCTCCAGGAAGTCCACACCATTTCGAAAAGAGGCCGGGGTAGGCCCCGTGGCAGTGGTGTAAGGCAGGTTGGAAGGCCACCCCTTGCTGCTCCAGTGGAGAATGGTGTGGCGGGGGGGAGGGTGGTGCTGGAGGAGGAGGAGGAGGAGTTGTGCCGCCGCCACCTCAGCAGCAACCGCTGGGTGGGCGTGGTAGAGGACGGGGTAGGGGAAGGGGAAGGGGAAGGGGGCGACCGCCTAAGGTTATGAGGGTTCCAATTGAGAATTCGGTTACGGGTGAGGCTGTCCCTCCTACTGCTGGAAGGCCTAGAGGGCGCCCCAAGAGGGCAGTGAATGTGGGTGCTGGTGCTGCTTCGGGTGTCTTGGTTGGTATGGCTGCAGGAAAGAGAAGAGGACGACCCCCGAGAGGGGGTTATGCTCGAGTTGGCACTGGCAGACCAGCTGGGCGTCCAAGAAAGGTATACATATATTTTTGTCATGTCAATTGCGATTGCTTTTATCCATTTTTTTTCATGGTTTGATTGTTGTTATATTGTTGATTGGTATATAGATTATATATTTTCTTTTTATGTTAGTTATTGTTAATTTTTAAATAAGATGAATTTGAAAATTTTTTTGGTATAATAGGCTACTATAATACATTATATGAAGTTGGTGCAAGTAGTTGCTATTTACTTATGAAAATAGTTCAATTTGATGCCTGTTCATTTGACCAAGTTAGTGCCAGTGGCTTGGCTTCCTTCTTGTTTTGTTTCTGGGCTGAAGAAGTACCATTCTTATTGGCATGACTATGACTGGAAATGGGAATGTGTATTGCCTTCAATTTTTTTATTAAATTATTTTTATATTTTTTCTCTTTCAGAATGAAGTGAAATATAACCTGTAGCGCATGCTCTAATGCTTATTAAGAAAAGATGTGAAGTTATGTCTTTAAAGGTGGCAAATGATGAGTTTTTGTGGTCTGCATGTTGTGAGGTCATTTTGTAAATTGTATTCTGAATTTGAATTCTTCTTTTATTTTGTAAATTAATGTAATTTTGTTGGCCCCCCAAAAAAGAAAATCAATATAGATGCGAAACTTTGCTCTTCTATTATGAAGTCAAGTATTTTTATGGGAGACGTTATTTAATATAGGAAAGTACAATATTAGGTCAAGAAACTGCACCAATTAGACCAACTTTATCATTGGTACTTGCACCAAAACCAAGATAAAGGAACAGTGCTTAATTGATAAACTAAATTTCTTCTGCAAGCACTGATGCTCTGGAAAGGAACAATGCTTGGGATTTTTTTTTTTGTACTTTTGATGTGTTAGCTGTGTATAATTTATATAATATGAGGCCCATAAAAATTTTTCAAAAACATATTAAGTAACTTTCTAAGTAACACACGATAAAGTATCAAGTTCTTTAGTAGGAAGAGTTGCTACTAAGTAACTCACGGATAAAGATGGTCTTATAAACTAGACAACATTAAGAGGTCCAAATTTATCCATGCGCAGAAAAATCAAAATTCTATCAATAGCTAGCTGTTTTTTATAAACACCATCATCATTATATGAGCTCTATAATTAGTCTGAGTGCATTGAAATTATCTTCGAGGGAAGAAGCATTAATTCAGGAAGCTAATGCTAAGAAGTTTGATATTCTTGCACTAAATTGTTACAAATGCAATTAAGTAATCTATTCACATTCATGTAGTTTGGAAAGGATATTTCTTCTAAGACATGTTTTAGGTTATGGGAGTGATTGGCTATCCTCTCTGAGAGGGTGCGCCTGTTATATCATACATACAATAAATTTGTAGCTGTGCAACATGGTGTCAAGTTTGAACTGCAGTCACTAGCTCCGCTTATCATCCAAATAATTCATCTCTTTGTTGTTAGATAAATAAATAGATCATACATGGTTTTGCAAAAAAACTATTTGCTACAGATTTCATATGAAAAGTAAGAAAACCAGGCAAGCCTGCTTCTCTCTCTCTCTATATATATATATATGAATAAGGTACTGTCATCTCTAAAGCAGAATGGTACTTGAGCCATTGTCATGACAAGCAAATTTGTAGCTGTGCAACATGGTGTCAATTTTGAACTGCAGTCACTAGCTCCGCTTATCATCCAAATAATTCATCTCTTTGTTGTTAGATAAATAAATAGATCATACATGGTTTTGCAAACAAAACTATTTGCTACAGATTTCATATGAAAAGTAAGAAAACCAGGCAAGCCTGCTTCTCTCTCTCTCTATATATATATATATATATATGAATAAGGTACTGTCATCTCTAAAGCAGAATGGTACTTGAGCCATTGTCATGACAAGCAAATGTAAGTTGAAATCCTAGGTGGAGTCTAGTTGAAATCTTTAGGAACTCTCATTCATGATAAGGGTCTTCTAAAGTAAGGCTTTGCTACCCCTTCCCCTCATACTCCTCCTCCTCTCTTTCTCCCTTCCTTTGATGTAAAAAGACTCTATATAAGTTTATTTAGATTGGTTGGTTGGTTTTATGGTTCTGACAGTGTCCCTTGATGAAACAATTTGTCCATATATATGTTTCTTGTCTATTCCTGTGTTGAAATGCTACTAAAGCCAATATGGTATGGGCCTGGGAAATAGATCTAGAGGGAACTCCATGTTCACTTAGTATTGATGGATTGTTCTGTTCTCTTAAACCATTACCTACTCCTGCAATTGCTTTAGACTAGTTGACATTAATTCTTTTTGGCTTGTATTAATATCGATAGTAGTAATATATTTATGCAAGCTTGACAAATAGTAGAAAAGAAAGTAGACAAATGTGGCAATAACATAAAAGGAAGCAAAATAAAACCTCTCTTATTTTTCCTTGAATCTCTCTCACACACACACACACACATATATATATTTTAATTTTAATAGTGAGCCATATACTTGGAGTTTGCTAAATAGGCCTACAAAAAGGCATCTTTTGGATCCTTATTTGCACTTTCTGTACTATTCTCATTGTTCACCTTAAAAATGAGCATCCTGTATCTTAAAACCCTGGATCAACTTAATTATATAGCCTGAGGCCAAAAGAAAAAAAAAAGAAAAAACTTGATTATATAGCCTATTTTCCCATTTCTAGTGCTATTAGTCTATTGATAGACATGTGTTATCTGAATTAATATGTTAGGCATAATATTCTGTGGAGTTGTAAGGATTTCATGCTATCTGATTTATTCTTGTCACTTTGGATGCAAAAGAACATGGCATCTGGCGGTGTGACTGTAGGTCAAGGGTTGCTACATATTCCTGATGGAGATTACCTGAGGAAAGTTGAATTCATTGTAAGTAAACTAATTCAAATCTGTTGGAAGCTTGATATATTGGGAGAATATTGCTCCCGTACACTGATTTGTGCTTGTTTCCATTGTGCTGTGTTCTGTAGCAATTAAAAGTCAGGGAAGCTGTTGCTGCACTCAAGCCCAATTTTTCCAGTGAAAGTTCGGTTATTGCTTTTGCAGCTCTTCAACAGTTGGAAGAAATCGCTTCTTTGAAGTTGAGTGCTATACCACCTTCAACTACAACTGTTCCTGTTTGAGGACGTAATGTAAATCATGTGATGGTATTCCATAGTCAAGGATAATGTGGAGGATTGGACAATCTGTACAATTGTTCTAACTAGACTTGACATTTGAGGGAATGTGTAAAACAGGTAGGTATGTCCGGAAAACTAGTGCTGTTTAGTTGTTAGAGACTTGGGGAGTCCATTGTCAATCATTAAAGTAGTGAGTAGATGATAGGATTCATGCTGCTTATGGAGTCAATGTACCTAGGGTAGATTTGGGCCTCCTAATTGTGTTTGTGGAATTAGAGAATGCTTTTCTTTCTTTCTTTCTTTTTCTTTTTGACATTTCTTGAGGATGGCATTAATGTGTAAAATTACTTCCGTGATGTTTTTAATTTAGTTGCTTTTAGAATGCAGATTCAGAGTGGTAAAACTTCTTACTCGGCATAACAATGCAGATCCTGAGTACTAAAACTTCTTACTCGGCATAATGTTGATTTCTTTCTATGTATGCTGTTCATATCTTGGACTCTTAACGACCATACCAAGTTTACACTGAGCATTTTTGAAGACTTCATCTGTAGTGGATGCTACCTTAATGTTGTCCTTGTGGTCATGTCTGCTAATTTTGTATAATCTTGTTTTTAGTGTTTCTTATATGTGCTCAGCCCCAGGAGTTCTGTCCCCTTTCAGCGTAATTTTCTCCAGGAAATTGGATGTGAAGAAGGCATTTGTTCCGTTTTCTTTGAACTGCCTGTCTCATAGCAAATTTCAGTAACTGATTTTATGGGAGTTGATAGATGGAAGGAATGGCTTTAGGCCTTTAGCATTCTGGTGGTGTCTAAAAGACATTGTTGTGCGATGAAGTGTGCTGATATAAGGTCTTGCGTGTTGATTCCATAGAAAAATCCGATTTTTATGGGATTTAAATCTAATGTTTCTTTCCTTTTTTTTATTATTTATATATATTTTAAATGATATCGTAGGACATGACATGAGAAGAACGTAGAACATGAAGTGTATATGCGGCTTCATAGTTATCAATGCCTTGAAATCTGTTTTGTCGATGCCTTTTAATTGATGGTCGAAGAGCTGCCATCCATGATGAAATTTTTAATTTTGACGTTTAACGGAGTAACTCGGAACTACGGAACGATGTATGCCAAAAATTCACCGCAATTTTCAGGACATACAGGATATGGCATTGGCTTCATTCGAAAGCTTAGGAAAAAAATACCTAGGGATTCCTAAAATTCAGGATATGTTTGCTTTCTTAAAATAAGTCTCTTAATTGTAATATGATACCTAAGTCAACTGTGAATATTAATCATTACAACTGCGAGATGATTGTTGATCCTGATTGATTGGAACGGTATTGAGACGGGAAATGTGAAGTTTGTGATTAGATTACCATGTTCTAACGTTAGTTCTACGGGTTTGTATTGATGAAATCAAGCACTTTCATACATGAGAAATAAGCAAATTCCTACTCCATCAGCGATCGGCCTATTAGAACAACAAGCGCCATCATGTTAGCTGCTGCGCAGTAAATTGTTTTATGAAAGTCCTTGTTAATATGATACTAATTATTTCATAAGTGGTGGATGGATCATGGATATTATTATTAGGATTGATACTGAATGATGATAGGTACTGTTAATGTTTCAAAAAGCAATTGACTTTGATTTTAATCTAGGGAGTGCTTTCTTTGAAAACGTGTTTTGGCATAAGCGGGTTTTGGGGTTTGCATAATCTACGTTGGCTATGTGAAGGCTAGTCCTCCTAACCGTCTTATTTTTCATATTTGCTCCAAATAAATAAATGAATAAAAACCAATATTACTATTATCAGAGATATTAATAACGTTCGTTAAAATAATAAAAGTAAGAAGTGATAGAAAAGCAATTATAAAAGTAATAACAATAACAGTAATAAGATGGGGAATAGAAATGATATGATCATATCAAGTGCAGTGATGGTATCATTGGACTGTTAGCACTCACTCAATAATGACAAGTTAGAAAAGGCTAGTTTTTCATTAGTGTTAGAAGTGTATATATTAAATTTAAGTTGAGTCTGCAATTCATAACAAGTGTTTAACATCAACATTTGGTTGAAGAGGAGTTGAAAGTTCGAATTGTTAAGTTGTTATTGGAGAATGAAACTCGGAGGGTGTTAAAGTCAAATATGAATGTTATTTGTGTTTAGTAAGAGCGAGCGAGATGAGGGTGGGAAGGATAATGAGTTTTACCCATTCTTTATCCTCTTAGACGTAAGATGCGAAGTTTTGTAGGTAGAACCTATCTTAAACATATAGCATTAACCTTATATCTTGTAAAACTTATAGGATGTAGGATGTTGTGGACCCTATAAAACTTTTATTCTTTTTTTTATTTTTTTTTAGTTGAAGCTAAGTAAAGTTCGAGGAGACAAAACATAATTTTTTTTTCTTTTTTCAAATTTCAAAGTTTATTAGAATATGTAAAGCTAGGTTATTTTTATATATTCAATATAAATAATCCATCAAAAGAATATAATATTTTAATATCACAAATTTTATGATATGCAAAATTTGTTCATCTGTTAAAGTTGAAATTGGTAATAAATACTGGTAGAACCTGATTAAGTGATTTCAACAAAATTATAAAACATTTAGCAAATTCAATAATAAAAGACTTTGGTGGCATTTTTCCATTAGTTAGCCTCAAAAGATAAATAACACTTTTGTATTATTTAAAAGTTTAAATACATACAATCGAAGTTCTTTCATAATAAAAATTACAAGTAATTTTACAATAAAATAGTACAAGTTTTCCTAAATAAAAATTTGTAAAAGGTTGTATTATTTTATAATTTTTTAATAGAGTACAGGTTCCAAGATAGGTACATGATATTTTGAAATCTATACTCTATATAATCGAGTATAAGTTTTAAGGTGGTTATAGGATATGAAGACCTCATACATGTACCCTATGTTGTGAGAGTAGGTTCTAGAAAAACTATATCTGTACCGTACCCTGCCCTTGTGATCCTTAATACCTATCCGAATAGAGAGGGTATGAGTGGGTACCCTGTACCATAAAGTTACTTGCCTATCCCTAGTAGTGTTTAGTTGAGGTTGGGAATTAGAGAATATCAACGAATCTATCATGTTTGTTTATTAATATGTGGCTTTGACTTGAGTAGAGTTTCATATCAAAATGAAGTGGAACTTTTAGATATGTATTACATGAGATTTTTCTTTTTCTTTTTCTTTTTTTCTCTTTTTTTTTTCTTTTGCGAAAAGTTATAGAGGTATATTGACTAATTGGAATACTATGAAACAAGTTAGTGGTTGGGAAAAAGTTATAATTGGGATGTAGTGGTGTTACAAGGCACCTTTATGGATGAATGTAACGGGCTAGTTTAAGTGATCATTGGTTTGGTATTTACTTTTAGTTGATGCAACTTACTTTTGGCTTTTGAATGTTGGGAAATATTTAACATTGTGTCTGTGTATATAATATGTGCAAAAATGCTAAGATTCAACTATAGTAGTCACATGTGTGTAATGCATGCCTCATACTTCATGTGGCTTTTGGTAAGTGATGTAGTAATGATACGTAGATATGACTTAAAAAAGAAAGACTATGAAGGAAGAGTTGGCAATTTCAGGGAGTTAGAACACATTATCGATAGAGTAGAGGAGTTAAAGAGCATTAAGCCCATAATTTTTGAAAAGCAGCAATGTATTCTTTGTTCTAAACTTTTTTTGATCTTTTTGTAGTAACAATTTAAACAATACAATAGTGTTTCTTTCAATTCTTGAGTCTCAAATAAGGAGAAGATCTTGCGCATTTAATGGTTTTAACCATTGATGATGTTTATTAGATTGCATGGGTGTTAATGGAGATGAGTCATTCTCTTGATACTTTTATGGGTTCTTTTTAAGTTCAGTCCCATGGAGAGCCATTCTGAGTATATCAACTAAAAATGACCAAGCAAACTAGGTAAAATACTCGAGGGACAGGTCGAGGGAGGGGGCGCGGGGGCGTAGGGGTTGTTGATTGAGTCTTTATGCAATTTTACTCTAATTTGCAATTTTGTTAATAATTTGAAATGCACAAGTGATTATAATAACAATGTAAAGTGCAAAAAATAATGAGGACTTCACGCTACTATATTAATTGCTCACAAAAATAATGCTCAAATGAGCTACAACAAAGTGTGTCACTAAGCAAATATAGGTGTAGTGCTCTTTTTTCAAGAATTGTAAGAAGACAACAAAGCATTACACTTTTCTTTAAACACTAATTAGGGCTTGTAACGATATATGATAAACCCAATTTATTCCTATTTTACGAATACCACAATGGACTTTTATTGGTCATTTTATTGATAAATATTATGAATTTAGCACTTAAAAATATTAATTTATGCTTTCAGGCATTTAAAGGAGTTATTTTATAAAAAGAAAGTAAAACGAGTCAAAAATTGCAAAGTTTGGACCAAAAAGTGGTTAACACAACAAAGACAAGCCATGTCTATCAACCATGTCAAACTGAAAATTTCACTTTGCAAGGACATGACTATGACATGAACTGTCGCTGGGCATGTTGTTTTGAAGATTGAGCAATAGCCTGTTACACGACTTTGGGACAAGCCATGTCCCAGTTGTGTCAATGAAGAAAAAAGTCCACAGCAAGGGACAGGACTCTGGGACAAGCCATGTCCTAATCGTGTTAGTTTCCACGTTAAAGAAATTTGCCAAACATGCTCAAGTGACACCACTTGTCCTCAAACCTATTAATTTGACAGTACGTTACTTAATGTGAAACGGCTTTTGAATTAAATAGTAACCCCCTATTTATTAAAGTAACAACTATTGGGCATTAAGGGGGTGTTACTTTGGAAAGCCAAGAGACCCGTAACTCCCGTAACTTCCCACTTCCTCCATAATGAGCATTCAATTTCATTTATATAAGAATCATTATAAATTGAAGATGGAGGAAGAATCAAGAACAAGAAGCAAGAGAGCAAGTATAAGAAACATACATGAGTTCTTCAAGAGTTTAACAACAAGTCAAGACTATCTTGGATTGAAGACCCACAATTTTGAGCTTCATTTTCTCGGGTGATATCATGAATTCTAGTTTGTTTTTGGAATTTCATGTATTCTCGTTAATTACTATGGAAGATTAAATTTTTAGATCTGGGTTTTGTTGAACTCTAATTTTATCTTGTGATAAGGATTTGGGTTTGATAAAAGATTGTTGTTCTTTTGTTCAACTGCATGTTCCTTAACTGTTTCTTAAGTTTGTATATCTGGAATGCAAATTTATGTCTAATTTTCATTTAAGCTAATTGAAAGATTGCTTTCATGAAATGATCTATGCAATCGATGAGATTCGTTTGTAATTCTAGACATAGAACAACAAGAATCTTCTGTAACTATTGAATTTTCAATGAGTTCATATTCCTAAAGCAGGCTTAGTGTAAACCTCGGAAAATTTCAATAAATAATTTCAAGATGAACTTCGAAAATAAACCCTAAAAATCACTCCAAATTAAAACCGACCTTCGACTAGTCCTAATATCCAGAAAATTCTCAATCTTGAGGAAAATAATAATCCTTAAAAACAAAATAAGAACTCAACGTACTTCAAATCCAAGACCGCTACGTATAACAAATTCCATATGTAACTCCGACTTCTAAAATCGGGTAATATAAAGCCCAAAAACAAATTATTAAAAAGTAAATAATGATTAACTTTCGGAAATGAAACCCAATTCAAGAATTCCGAAAACATTGAGAGATATTAAATACTTACAAAATTAAAATTTAAAATAATTTTTCTCAAACTAAATATGTTGTATAAATGAAAAATATCAGTTTCCAAATTGGCAAAGATTTAAACCGGAAAATCACCCGGAAACCTTAAGTGGAATACGATAGTTTAAGTTCGGCAATCTAGCGCTCCTAACCCTAGAGGCCGATGTGTAGTTTAAATGTGTAGGATAGCTTGTAGTAAAATAAGTTTGCTTAAAATATTAGATTGGTAAATTTTTGACCTATTTCGAACCCGTTCGGATACAGACTCCGAAGAGCGTGTCCTGGGGCTCGAGATATAAAAAATATACCATTAGTACCATTAGACTCGTAATGTCATAAGATTTCCAAATATATCAGTTATATAATTTTTCGGGTTATAAAAGTTACAGTTATAACCTTTTTATCGTATTTTCATTACTACCGGTAATTAATTAGTCTTTTGCACTATTCACTTCTATTTCATTACACGATTTTATTATTCTTATAAACCCTTATATTTTTAGATAAATATTTTATATATTATAAAAAATTTTGTTTTTCTAAAATTTAGTTCGTTTTGGGCTTATACGGGATTAGATTCTGTTTAAGACCCGATACTAAAAATAAAATAAATTGATTTAATAATTGAAAAATATTCGAAAATATTTTTATTTTCATAAAATAATTTTTTAGAATTTTTCGGGTTATAAAAATATCATTTATAGCCCATATTCGCGTATTTTGATCATACCGGTAACATATTTGTTGAAATACTAAAATAATTCAAATAATTATTTAATTTTATTTATGAAAATTCTGCCATTCATTTAAATATATTTTTATTAATTTTATTTTATATATTTTCTTAATAAAAAATACTTTTTCAACCCATATTTCAAGTATACTTCATTTGTCACTTCTACACATTAATCAAGTTTTCTTTCACTCATTTTACACTCCACTTCCCCATAAATGGCAGCTGACCACATTCATTAAAATAGCCATTTTCTTTTATTTATTAATTTATTTAATGAATTAAAAGTCTCATTTAGTTAGCAAATTAAATGGGACAAGTTACACTTTCAAATTTTATTTAACTTCTCTCTCTCTAGCTAGGAATCACGTGAACCCCTCCCTAAAATTCTACCATTGTTTTATTTTATTTTTCTCTTTCAATTAATTACCACACATTAATGCTCCTTCTCTCTCTTTCATTTACTCCTTTTCCCTTACCATTCCTTATCTTATTTTCTCTCTTTTTCCTCTCTTTCTTTCTTCATTTCCTCTTGTTCTTACTGAAAAACAAGCTGCCCCCATTCCAATCTCTTGCTTCTACACTTCATTCTTGAAGATTTTTAAGTAAACGTCCTTCTTAAAGCTTCCATAGGTGATATAGGTAAAGTATGATGAGAGGTTCATGCATCAAATGACCTTCCATAAGCTTAAAAGTTATGGATG
Organism: Combretum micranthum; assembly: GCA_024138025.1. NCBI lineage: Eukaryota > Viridiplantae > Streptophyta > Magnoliopsida > Myrtales > Combretaceae > Combretum > Combretum micranthum. The sequence continues at coordinate 80,622 of JAMXBD010000533.1, read as the reverse complement.
ATGATGCCAAAAATGAAACACTCCTCTTCTCCATGATTATTATCTTGTATCATAATTATTTTCTTGTTAAAAGTAGTTATATTTTGTAGATCTAACTTTTTATAGCTTTGATTTTCATTTATGCCTTAGATCTTGTTATTGGAGTTATTATTTTTGTTATTGCTTATGATTTATACATATATTCATCATTCACATACTATCTTAGTGTTCATGTATTTAAAACTAGTATAGTAAACTAGATCTAGTGTTTTAAGTTCATACATGCATTAGACTTTAGTTTTATGCTCTTAGATAACTTGTAGTAGCATGATGATAGTAGGAAAGTTTTAAAAAGCTCAAGATCTATTTTATTTTCAACAAAAATCATTTTTGAAAATTCGGAAAAAATGAACCATATTGGAAAAGTTATTTTTCAACTTCAAAATGTGTATTCTTCATTTAAAATGAAGGGCTTAGGGTATAGACAACATAAATGAGTAATTTTGATGAGTAAAGTTTAGATCTATAAGTTTATAGTTTGCTACCATGGATTTCTTTTAGATTTATGTTCATATTAAGTGTAGATCTTGGTTTTTAACTCAAACAAAATAGTGAAATTCGTATTTTGGCAAGACCCCTATTTAAAAACCACTTTCCAAGTGTCAAAATGAAATTTTTACTTAAGACAATGAAGGCTTAATGTATGTATATCATCAAGACTTCTTTTTACAAGAATCAAAGGTGATTTTCAAAATAAAAATCTCATTTTCAGATTTTGGCCAAGACATATTTTAAAAACATGTTTTCCAACTCAAAAATGGAGTTTTTATTCAAGATATGAAAGGCTCTTAAGATAGGATATGTAAGGAATGGATTTCCATAAGTTTAGATAGATTTTATCAAAAGATATGTCCAAAAATAAATTTTGTAAATTCGGATCTCAACAAAGACCAATTTTGAAAACCTATTTTTCAACTTCAAAACAAGATTTTTATTACGGAAATGGAAGCCTTAAGGGATAGGTTTGATTAGGAAATAGTTTTTAAAAGACTAAATGAGTTTTACAAAGAAAACAAGCTCAAATGAATTTTTCAAAATTCGGATTTGAAAATAGCCATTATGTAAACACTATTTCCAAATGCCAAAATGATAATTTTTTTAGGAAAATGGAAGTCCTAAGGAATATATGTAATAAAGACCAAGTTTTGACAAGGATAATAGAAGTTTATCAAATATAATCCTAGAATAACAAATGGTTTTCAAGAATGGGTTAAACAATGTTTTCATTCTTTAAAATTTTGTAAAATTCATACTCAGGCAAATCACGTATGTAAACACCTATTTTCTGACCCCAAAATGAAGGTTTTTATAGAAATAATGAAGGTGATGGTTATATAGATCATCAAGGTTGAGTTTTGATAAAAGCAAGCATGATTTTACAAGAAGAAAAACTATTTTTCTTAAGTCTAGTAAAATTCAAAGTTTTGCAAAGTAAATGTTTTCAAAAAGAATTCTTGGTACTATATGTATACATATAGGTAGATCATCTCATAACCTTCATAACAATAGCTTGTAGGTAATTCATATATGCATGATGCATTGTAGAAATAAAGTATGAAAATTGAGTTTATCCAAAATTTGTAAATTCGGATGATTTCAAAACCATGCGTTAAAAACCCTTTATCAACTCCAAAACTTGTGTTTTATATGAAAAATGAGGAGTTTAGGTCATAGGTATCATCAAGTAATGATTTTGATAATTTAAGATGGGATTTGCTAAGAAAAATATATAGAACAAGGAGTAGAAATAAAGTAGGAAAATTTGAGTTGTTGTCATTTTAAGAAATTCGTAATAATGGAGTAATGGCATGAAAACCCATATTTTTCAAACTAAAATTAGAAGTTTTATCAAATAAATGAAGTCTTTAGTGGCTAGGCATGGTTGAGATTTAATTTTCTAAGTATCAAATGATTTTTTTTTTCACAAAGGAATCACCACAAAAACAAGTTTTGCAAAATTTGGATTTTAGAATCAACCCTACTTGAAAACATGTTTACAAAGTGTAAAATGAAAATTTTTATGTAGAAATGAAGGTCATAAGTAATAGATATAATGAAGACTTAATTTTAACAATGATAATTATATTTTCTTAAGAAATAAATCCAAAACAAATGGAAATGATTAAACTGAGAAAACTAGATTTTTCATAAGTAGTTGTTATTATGGTCTTGCAAAATAAAAAGTTATAAAATTTTCTTTTAGCAAGAATCATCAAGATCATGCATACATTAAACTCATCTCATGTCATTCATGTTAGGAAATCATTCATATTGCACGTATAGCTAATCTATATAATAGGAACATTACAAACATTTACAAAACTATTTTTCGAAATTGAAATTGCTACTGTTCTGATCTGATCCGACCTTTTTGAAGCTTCAAGGTTTTCAATTAAATATAATATATTATAATTAGATAGATCTTTCGAATTAAATAGAAATCGATATATAATTTGTGAAATTCCGAGTTAAAAACGATCAAGTTATGGCCGTTTTAAGTTGGAATCCCCGCTTAGGACGATAATTACGAATTTGATAGTTTGTATAAGATAGTTTGGATTAGTTAAGTGATGAAATACTTATTAGAGTATTTCTTCCTTTTTAGGTGAACCCGAAATTACGATTCCCTACCACCGGATTACTTTTACTAAAAGACCGGTGATCCAATGGCCGAGTGAGTTTTCTTTATTTTGTTACCTTGCTTGTGCTTGTAGCTAGTTGCACTAGATTAGGAAAAGATAAAATTGTGATGAGTTGTGGTATAATCTTGGTTGAATGAATGATAATATATAGGCGGGACTTGTTGTAAAATCATTGTATGAGTTAGCATAGACTTGAATTGTCTGAAATTCTCTATGATCGCTTTTAACCTACATAATTAATATGCGATTATATGAATAAACTGTGTATGCATATCACATGTTGAGTCACATTGCATTGCTAATATACCTTTGGTGGGAGACAAAAGTATATTAGCGGAAGGTGAGGGGGCTTGTTAACATTAAGGATGCGAGATCGCTTAAGTTAATGGATGTGGGATGGCACATAAAACTACAATAAACAAACAAGAGAAAAAGATTGGAATTATGGTTGCATGTCTATGGACCATCCTAACCCCGAATGGAGGGCGTAAATCCATTCACATATGGCTACCGAAAGTCATATGCTTGTTTGCTATGTGTTTGTTCATGTATACAATATGGATGAATTATAACTTGATTGTCATGGTACGAAATTAAGGGAACTCTCACTAAGCTAGTGTAGCTTATACCCAATAGATGTTTAAATGAATAGGTTATCTCAAGAATGCAAAGTGGGGACCGAATGGTTGGAGCCGAGAATGGCTTCGGGATTCTAGCAGGAAATAAGGATACTTGAAGTTATTAGCTAGGTTTTATGATTTGCCTTGTAATAGTTTTATGTAGTAGAATCATATTGATATCTGAAGTATAGTGATTTGTATCTGAAGTATAGTGAATTGTATTTCCTTTACGTTGTTACTCAAGTTGTATAAATATAAAATGTATCTCTCCAATGTGTCTCCTCTATGTGTTAGACGCCTTATACATAGTATGAAAGCCTTCACATGATTGAGGCGGTCATTCCTAGGCTTTAATATTGTGTAAGGCAGACTGCCACGTTTAGGATGCCCTTCGGGGTGTGACACTTAGGTTGCTATTGATTGAGGAGAAATCCTAATTGATTAACTTTGGTTTAGAAAAATTGATAGATTCGAAAGAATTATCATTTTGTTTGAGAAACTCAGCAAATTAAGAACTAAATCAAATTTATAATTTTCAAGGATTCACATGATAAATTAAATGAAGAGATAACCTGGATTGTTTGTTTCAATTGAATCTTGCTTGTCGATTGGTACTAGTGTGTTTGTTTTCCTAGTAAATTAATATATAGCAACAATATATTAGTAATAGAAATTCATTAGAATTGTTAGTTAAATAGTAAATAAGAGTTATTATTAGTAGTTGTTTATTCCTTGTGGACGACCTCGATTTTAATGTTATATTACGTTTTGATAGGTACACGCCTATTGCCTTTATAGTGAATTAAAAACGGGCTATTATAAATTTAAAACTATGCTTGAAGGTAACATTATCAAGTATATCTTGGTGGTGGTAGATTATGTCTCAAAGTGGGTAGAAGCCCAAGTACTGCCCAACAATGATGCTTGGTTAGTTACCAAGTTCTTAAAGAAGTTGTTCTCTAGGTTTGGAGCCCCTAAAGCTATCATAAGTGATAAGGGAACACATTTTTGTAATTATCAGCTTGAGAAGGTGTTAAAACTGTACGGGTAACTCATAGAATTGCAACACCATATCATCCCGAAACCAATGGACAAGTCGAAGTCCCTAATCGTGATTTGAAAAGAATTTTGGAAAAGTCAGTGGAGCACCATAGGAAGGATTGGGTGGAAAAGCTAGATTATGCACTTTGGGCATATAGGACAGCTTATAAGACACCACTGGGAACCACACCATACCGTCTTGTTTATGGAAAGGCTAGTCAATTGGTGGAAATTGAGCACAAGGCCTATTGGGCTATCAAACAAGTCAATTTTGACTTAGAATCGTCTGGTATGAGAAGAAAGCTTCAGCTTAATGAATTAGATGAGTGGAGACGGATTGCTTACGACAACATGAAGATTTACAAGGGAAAAATAAAGCTATATCATGACAAGTGAATACGTCATCCAAAATAGTTCAAGGAAGGTGACCAAGTCCTTTTGTTCAATTCTCGGTTAAGACTTTTTCCGGGAAAACTGAAATCAAGATGGTTTGGACCGTTCCTAGTCAAACAAGTATATCCACATGGGGCGGTTGAATTGGAGCATCCAAAAAGTAGGACTTTTAAGGTAAATGGGCAGCGTTTGAAGCTTTACCAAGGAGTTGATTTTGAGTAAGAAGGACGTGAGGAGTTTTGACTCCATTCACTAGATTGGTGATCAAGCTATGGCAAGAATGTCGAGCCAACGACGTTAAATAAGTGCACTTCTTGGGAGCAACTCATGTCTAACTTTTCTTTTTTTTCTTTTTGAACTCATTATCATAACTGTTCCTATTTGTTGATGGCTAAGTGTTGTTCTTAATTAAGAATAGAAATTTTGGAGGAAACAAAGTAGAAAATCCCAGGTAAGTTGCTAAAAAATCGACAAACTGAGACATGACTTGCCTTAAAGTCGTGTATCTTTTACTGGTCAAATGATTTTCATGAATTTTGGAACGATATTTTTAGGACACGACTTGTCCCTGAGTCATGTAACAAACTGTGGAGACGAGTTTTGGAACACACGCTTGGGACATAGCTTGTCCTTAGCAGTGTCCATGATTTTCAAGCAAGAAAACTTTTCCAGGTCGACACGCCCAGGGACACGGCTTGTCACTTAGCTGTGTACCCTACTGTAATGCGCGCATAAACACGGCACGCCTAGGGACATGACTTGTCCTTAGGCCATGTAACTCACTGCCATGTGTTCAAAATGTCACATGCAAAGGACAAGCTGTAAACCCTAATTTTTAGGGTAATTTCAAGTTCAAACCCTAAGCTAGAAAGTTAACCGGAAATCCTAAGTCAATAAATCCCCATGAAACCCTAGCAGTTTAGATTCAGAAACCTTGTGTTCTTAAACCAAGAAGTCAAAATATGAGTGGAGAATGTAGATTGGTTCATAATAATATTAGGATGCTTAAAAATATAAGATTAGTAAATTTACGACCTATTTCGAACCCGATCGGATACAAAATTTGAAAAGCGTGTCCGGGGGCTCAAGTTACTAAAAATATGTTATTAGTACCGTTAGACTCTTAATTTCATAAGATTTCCAAATATATCAGTTATATAATTTTTTGGTTTATGAAAGTTATAGTTATAGCCTTTTTTATCGTATTTTCATTACTACCGGTAAATTAATTGTCTAATCCACTTTTTGATTTCTAATCACACTATTCGCAAATACAATCACCCATACCTTATTCTTACATCCTTACAACCTATTCTTACAATATTATACCATTTTCCTTACATTTACTTTTCCAATACTTTTATTACTTAAGTTACTTTTGAATTTTGAATTTTGAATTTTATTAAACAAAATAACACACGTCTCTCTGTCTCTCTCTCTCTCTTCCTTGCTAGAACCAGTGCCCCTTTTCCTCTCCGTTTCTCTCATTTTGTTTTATTTTTCTTTCTTTTATTTTACACGAACCGTAATCCACTTTTCTATAAATACTCTTTTATATCTTTCACTTTTCATTTTCTCTCCGTTCCTCCTCTTCTTGCCGTGACACACCCACACACACACAAACACTCTCAATACTTTTTTTCTTCAAGTTTTTCTAGCTCCACACATCTAATAGGGAACTTGGGAGCGGACTAGACCTTCCAAAAATTATTACGATTAAGTGGATTTTCGTGCCATGGCAAAGTAAGTTCACTTTCTTTAAATTACATGCTTATGATTGTTCTTGTAATGATAGTGGCATTAGAAATAGGACAAGATAAAATGGGCATGCACATGTGAATTCTATTTGGTTGAATTGATATTAGAATACGAAATGGGAATTGCTATAAATATGTGTATGATTTAGTATATAATTGAAGCGTTTGAAATATCTATGATCGCCTATTAATTCGCTTAAATAATATAACATGATCTTATAACTAAATTGTCCATGCATAACATATGTGGAGTCATATACATTTGTTATTATACCTTTGTGGAAAGAAGACATAATAGCTAGGCAACGAGTAGGCCTGAAAACTCGAATGTTGGCATGGAATGGCCTAAATTAAAACGGAAGTGGAGTAGGCACTTGAATCAACTACAAAATTAATGAGTGGGTGGGCACCTGAATCAACCACTATATAAATGAGAAAAGTTGAAATCTATGGTTGTATGGGCTGAAACAAACCCGAATGGAGGGTGTAAATGCAATCAACATAGGACTCCCGAAAAGTCTTATGTATTATATGCTCACGTGTTTGTGCATTTCATATGATTGTTAAATAATTTGCTTGCCCTATTTTTGATGAGAATTTAATTTGGAAGTGAAAATCACTAAGCTCGTAAGCTTATACCCCTAGAGTTTCCTATTGCAGTGCAATTATTTATGGCTATCCCTGATAGACCACTTTCCTCAGGTATACTTTTGGAATTTAAGGAGCTTTTGAAGAAGTCGGGACCTAGATGTTAGGCATAGACTTCTAGTTAAATCTCCTTAATCTTATTTATACGTTGTTGTCACGCCCCAAGGGGTACCCTAAACGTAACAATCCGCACAATATTAAAGCTTAAGTGTGACAATTAGCCACTCCCAAAAGCTTTGATATTAAGTGTAAAGCGTGCTCTCACAAATTTAAAGGACCATACAAGGAATTATAAAGCTTAAGAAGATATAATAATGTGTTAAGAAAAGAGGATTCATAATATTCATTTACTTATAACAATGATCTTTACAAACTTAGGGACATTTCCCTTATTTACTAATCTATTACAAGAATATTTGTACATCTTATCCAACGCTAAGCTTCCTCTAAGAATTTCTTACCCAAAAGAAAATACCTGATTGTAGGGTCCTCGTGGCCTCAACCACAGATAAGGGAACTGCAAAAGATATCTATAGGAGTATAAGCTAACAGGCTTAGTGAGAACTATTTCCATAAATAACTTCTTGTAATAAAATTTCAAACAAGTTGTTTAATCAAACAAATGGAATGCATCATACATGTGGGCAAATAAGGCATATAGTTTTTCGGGAACTATATGTTGAATGGATTTGCGCCCTCCATTCGGGGTTTGGTGATACATAACCTCAAACAAGTAGTTTTAGTAAAAAGATTTATGCTTACGACCAATATCGCCAAGCATATGAAGTCTACTTGAATTGAGCCTTGCTTTCGGATCTTCAGCCAAGCATTTCCTTAACACCGCCAAGCAATCGCTTTTGGACACTTTGCCAAGTGTTGCTTTCGACATGAGCTTACTATCCTTCTCACCCAAGGATAATAACCCAAATGCAATGTGACTCACTTCATGGTATGCACGAATCCATTTATTTATGATATCATAACATTATTATTATCAAATTTAAGGTGATCAAAGAATCTCATATAAAGCAAGTGTTATACTACAACAAACATCTAAATCAATTCCGGCCTCGCTATTCTTAGGATTCTTTCAAGGAATTATTTTACACACATATCCATTTATCTTTTCCTAACTCTAATGCAACTAAATTACAAGCACAACAAGTATAGTATTTAAAGGAAATAAACTCACGATGCCATGTCGACTATTCTTCTACACGGATGAGTCGTTCACACACTCCACTCAATCGAAATACTCTTCGGGATATAGGTATCCTTTCTCGGAGTCACCTAGGCAAAGAAAATACCCACAATGAGTATTTTTTGATGATTTTCTTGAATTTTGACAAGACAATGTCAAAAGAATGTTAAAGTTCGTATAAAGGAAGGTTCCAATTTAAAATGGCCATAACTTGGTCATTTTAACTCGGAATTGTGCATATAATATGCCGATTTCTACCTACTCGAAAAGATCTATCCATTTCTAAAACTATTTTTATCAAACTAAACCATTTAGGCCCCGAAACAGTGGCGATAGAATTCACCACGAATTTCCAACTCGAAAACAACTTTGGTCCAATCATCCAAAAATTTATTTGATAAATACTTAGTTATCTATATAGTTGAAAAATCCTCTTTTTATAGCTACATAGCTCATATTTATTCATGCTCAAGTGTTTATTGTCCAATCATGTTTCTTGAGTAAAGAAATATTAATTAGAAATTTAGAAAACTATAGTTTACAACAAATTCATTTTGTGATTGGTTTTTGAAATGAATACTTTGATTCTTTTTGTTTTTCAAAGAATTACTTTATTTTTGACTTATTACTTTTTGAGATGACTTTTTGAAAAACAAATTTTCTTCTTTTCTAAATTCTTACACAATCCTTCTTTGACTATTTATTTGAAAAGATCTAAACTTGAAAATCTTCACTTCTTGCTTCCTAAGGTTTTTGCTATGTAGAAATCATTTTGTATCAAAAATCATTTTCTTTTGAAAAACAAAGTGGGATAATAAATGATTTAAAAAGCTTTTCATAACAAAAGTAGTTTCTAAAATTGTAGTGGGTTCTTTTGTAACTTGAAAAGAATGACTTTATTTTTGTTAAATCATAGATTTTATACTTCACATAAACTTATCTCTAAGTGGTTAAATATCCTTTTGTCAATTATTTTTAGAATTTGAAAATTTGGACAACAATCTAAATGAACATGATTTATTAGAAATAATAGCAAACAAAAATAACATAAATAATAAAGTCAAGTATTGGGAGTTTTAGCTTTTTCAAGGCTCCCGGGACTAAGAAGTAGACTAGTCCCAAAATAAAATGAAAGAAAGAAAAATTTGTTTTGACTTGATGAGGGCAAGTCTAAGACTAGAGACTAGTCTTAAAATAACAAGGAATGAATAAATAAATTGCAAGTGAGCTTATATGCTCTAAAGAATATGTATATATATATAGATAATAATACTTAGATATAATAACAATAATACGAACAAAATAATAACATAAACATAAATAAATTTTCATAAACAAGAACAATACATGAACATAATATAGCTTCCGTAACATTTAGTCTTTGGAAACTCACACTATAGTCATGTAAGTTACATGACATGAGAAGAAGGAAAACAATATGAAATGGTTACCTAAAGAAGACTTTGGTAGTATTATGTGGTTTTGGTTTTTGTTGTAGGTAGAAGTTGTTTTGGAATTATTTTGAGAGTGTTTGGGAGGATATTTGGAGAGAGTTTTTGTAGAGAATTTGTGAGTAGTAAATGTGTGAAAGAAGTGAAAGGGGGGGGGGGGGGGGGGGGGGGGGGGGGGGGGGTGTTTGTGTGCACGGCATCCTTGTAAAGAGGGAAGAGAGAGTTTTTATTTTTGCTTTTTGTTAATTAAATGAAATAATATGTAAGGTAGATGTGAAATAAAGTTATGTGAAAGGTAAAAAGTAAATGTTATAGGTTATGGTGTGTAAGAGTAGGTGTAAGAAAAAGTAGAGATAAAAGAATAGTGTAGAATAGTAATGAATAGTGTAATGTAAAGTAGATATGATTAATAAAGTACCAGTAGTAAGAAAATACGCATATAATTGCAATATCTGTTTTTTTACTTTCGAAAAATTATAAAACTGATATTTTTGAAAACCTTATATTTTTAGAGTCTAACGGTATATTTGGAATATTTTTACTATTCCGGAGCTCCGGGACACGTTTTTTGAGAACTGTGTCCGATCGGGTTCCAAACGAGTTGCGATTTTGCTAATCGGATCTTTTTACGCTTCATTGGGTAATTATGCACTACTCTACATTCTAAACTCCTACTTACTCTTACTGAGTTGCTTATTCGGGATTTCCGGACTTAAGCTATTCGTTAACAAGTTTTGTTGACCTTTAGAGTTCTGGTTGACTTTCGTTTAGGGTTTTAGGCTAAACCGATTCAAAAATTTGGGGTTTACAACCTTCCCCCTTTAAAGAAAGTTTTGTCCTCAAAACTTGGAAATTCATATTTGCATCTTCGAACATCTTGGGTATTTGGGGTTACACCTCATCCGAAGTTCCTTATGTTGCTTCTTCGTGGAAAAAATTTCTCTTACTTAATTTCCTTATTCCCCAACTTTTGAACCTTTTGGCTAAGGAGTTGTACTGGGTGTTCCTTATGGGTGAAATCCTCTTTTAGGAGTGCTAACCTTTATCTCCGAAACTGATCCCGTAACCAATCATTATATAGGGATTTGGAAGATGTCGCATATTCCCAACCGGTTTAGATGACAAGCTAAACTTTCAACTTGTTTTATTACTTCCAAAGGATCATACGATAAACATTTCTTATTCTTAAGCACACTTGATCTCCGTTCAAAATTTCTAGGGTCTTCATTTTCTGATCAGTCTCACCTTCTTTGTTTATCTTGTGCCTTCCTCATTCTTTGAAATATGTGAGGCATTCTTAATCGTTTCTCCAAAATTGGATTGTTCTCTCTGATCGTTCGTTATGTAGCATCAAAAGGTCTCTTTTTCTCTAAAATTTCTTGTTAGCTCCTTATATATGTATCATTCTTATGTCTGGGTTTGTTATGATCCTGACTAGGACTTCTTGCTTTCATCTCAAATTCCTTTACAAGACTTTGCCAGGTTGTTCATAGAGAACGTTATATTGATCGACTAAGGAATGAGCCAACTTGGTTAATCAATCAGCTTATGCCATAAACGTCTTTACCTTCTGTTAGTACTGTGGAAATCTAAACTCTTAGGAAGTCTGATTCCATTTTTATTCCAGTATTGGAAAAGGCTTCATAGATCTTTTTGTCCTTTGGTGTTCTTACTTTTTCGTTGACACTTTGTTTCTTCTTATCTTGTTACTAACGTTCTTTAAAACTTTGGTATATTCGAGTTCTCCTCGAATGGGCTGTTAATCCCAGCTTACAAATTGTACTCATGACTTTTTCCTTACTTACTTCCTTGTTCTTAGTTCTCAAGTTCATCCTTTAGTTTCTATATTATTGTTGATCCGAACATCTTTCCTTCTATATTTTCATCTTTATCCTCTGTAGCTTCTCATCTTAGCGTTAAGCTCCTTTATTCTTTTCCACCAAGGTTGGTTTTAATACCATAACAGTCGTCTCTTTCTTTAGGCCTTGTTTTGAAATCTCAATGCTCAGCTTCTCAATTCCTTTTATTAACTTCTTATACTTAAGATTACATTCCTTGATTATCTCCTTTTCCCTTTTAGAATAGACTACGATTTTTGTCAATTACTTGCTTATCCAATAGGAACTTATATTCTTGGTTTGGACAATTCACAAAGTATTACTAGAAACTTAGGGTGTCCGTAATGAGTTTGAGGGGTATTCCTTTGAATCATCCTTTGATTTGATCCTTAGTAGCGTGAGAAATCGTGTTTGTTCTTTATAGTTGGTCCAAAGATCTTCAATTCCTGGGAGTGGTATTCACTCTTGATTGTGACCTTATTCATCTTCGAGTATCAACGCATAAACTTAGGGTTTTATCCTTTTCTCTATTATAAGCTGAACTGGCATATTCATGTGTCACGCCCCAAGGTGTGCTCTACATGTGACAGTTCGCCACACTCAACATTTAAACTCAAGTAAGATAACCTTAGTCTTTCCATGAGTTTGAACATGGGTGTAAGGCTTACTTTCAACATACATAGGCCATACTTTGCTTTAGTAGCTTAAGGAGACATACATTGCAGCAAGAATGTAAATCATGACGTCTTACAGAGATTATTCTATTACATGAACTAGGGGGCATACCCCCGATAACAGAAGCTACGAATTCTCAAGCTCACAAAATTCCTTGTATTATCCTTCGGATACTGGTTTCGGGAAACAAGGTTAGAAGTCCATTTCTACTTTTAGGACCCGGCTTTATCAAAAGCTCCTTAACATCTAGGAGCCGTACCTGATTTCCACATGTCCTCGGAGATAGCCAAAGGTATTCATACTGCAACAAGAAACTATTGGAGTATAAGCTACACTAGCTTAGTGAGTGAAAACTTCCAAATCACAATTAAGACACAACATTCAAGTAAGTAATTAATCAATCAAGTGAAATGCATCAAACAAGTGAGTTCAACAAACATATGACCAGCCGGAAATCATATGTGGATGGACTTGCGCCCTCCATCCCGGGTTAGTAGATTAACGAATCCTGCGGTACGATGCCGTTTAAGCTCACGGTCAACTGAACAACAATTTGTTTTATGGATTACGATTAACCAACACATATATTCGTTTTATGGATCACGATTAACCAACACATATATTCGTTTTATGGATCACGATTAACCAACACATATATTCGTTTTATGGATCACGATTAACCAACATATATTCGTTTTATGGATCACGAAAAACCAACAAATGCTAATGCTCCATCCCCATCGTGATATGAATGAGTTCAAGTTTATCTTTGATGTCTGATAATCAATTATACCAATTCTTTTAAGTGATCAAGAAATACTCACAGACAATCAATTCTAGCTCCTCTCTATACAAGCAATGAATTATCACCTGGCTTCGATATTCCTTAGATTCAACTTCACATAACAACAACAGACAAATATAATTCCCAAATAATCCCACCATGCATATTCATTTTTGTCTTTGCTAAGTAACTAGTGCAACTATCATTACAATCACAAGCAATAATTGAAATTGGAAGTGATACTCACTCGGCCATGGTACGCCGGTCTCTTATAACGGTAGTCGGGTGATAGGGTATCGTCGTACTCGGGATCACCTACCAAATAAGAATAGCCTAATGAGAATCTCATCACTCCACTAATTCAAGCTATACATCTAAACTACTCAGAATTGTGATTCTCGCTATTTGCGGAAGTTCCAACTTAAAACGGCCATAACTTAGTCGTTTTAACTCGGAATTTCGCAAATTTTATATCATTTCTATCTACTTCGAAACATCTATCTATTTCTAATATTATTTTCAAGTTTTGAAGACATTAAGGTCACGGAACAGAAGGATCAGATCTGTACTGTAACGTTTCCATTTCCGAAAAATTGTTTCGCATTTAGTAAAAATGTTTTTAGTCGATAACTCATGCATGGATGAAATTTGAATGAATTCCTAGTATGAATGTCATGTAATGAGTTCAATATATGCATGATCTTGATGATTTTTGATGATGAACTCTTAAGAACTCCTAATCATTACAAGACTTCACATTAGCCATTTCCTAAAATCCATTATTTCCAAATTTTTGCATCTTCTAGTATTTTAGGATCCTATTCCTAGAATTTACTTGTTATCTAACTAAAAACAAGTATTCACCATCTATACTATCTAAGGCCTCCATTTATGCTTAAAAATTCACATTTTTCACCTTGTAAATATGTTTTTAAACAAGCTTTTCACAAAAATCCGAATTTTGGAAAATTTCATTTCTTGCACTTTGCTTAGGAGAAAACTTGTTTAATACACCAAAATTTGAAACTTTATTATATCTATTGCCTAAGGACTTCATTTAACTCCTAAAACATGCAATTTAAGCTTGAACACTAGGTGTTTATGCAGGCAGGCATTACACCAAAATACGAATTTAACAATTTAACCACTACCTCAAAATTTTCCATTCTAACTCCACTACTTGTTTTACACATTACTCATGCCTAAACTCATTCAAACTTGTAAAAATCATTCCTTAAAGATACCTATTACATATACCTTTCATTTTTCATGTAAAATATGAGTTTCAAAGTGGTTTTAATGGTTTTTAAAATGGGTCTCAAAAATCATCCGAATTTTCCACTAGACATTTCTAACAAAAATCTTTCTTTTTAGGTTCCTTGTCTAGTATACATAAAGATCTATCATCTAACGCATTTATATATATGCAAGACTAAACTTTTATGGTCACAAATGCATGTAAGCTCAAAACAACCACATGAACTTCAATGTCAACGAAAGCATGAGTGTTTAAACACTAGATCTACCACTTATAGTGCATGAACATGAGTTAAATGACATGAACATAAACTTTTCATGCAAGATCTCTACTTTACATGCACAGAAATAATATTATTTCAACAAAAAATCCTTTAAACACAAGATCTACTTCTTGTGATGGCTTGATATTCTTGTATTAGTGTTTTCTTGTCCCTAGCATATGCTCATTGGGATTTAAAGTGGAAAACACACAAGAAAAGTCTTACCATTACAAGATTTAGTAATAACAAAGCTTGAAATCATCATACCAATGGAGATTTGAAGTAGAAAAGAAGATAAAATAAGCTTGTGAGTGGATGTGTGTGTGTGGTGTGGTTCACGGCAGAAGAAGAAGAAGAAGAAGAAGAGGGGATTTTGCTCTTGTAAAAATTTGGAATGAGTAAAAATGAGGAGAGAGAGTAGAAATGGGTTTATATTAAGTGTTTTAGGGTTTATTTGTATTAAAAAGGAGTAAAATAAAACAAATAGAGGGGGAATTAAGGGGGGTGTGCGCCGGCCTTAGGAGGGAGGAGAGAGTGAGTGAGTTGAAATTGTTTAAATTTGAAATTTGTGTAATAAAATGTAATAAAAGTGATAATTTAATAGGAGACAAAAATTTCTTGGAAAAGAAAATATAATTGAGTAGTTGTAAGGATGTAAGAATAGCTATGGGTAGTGTGTAGTGTAGGTTGTACTTGTGAATAGTAGACAAGACATCTACTTTACCGGTTGTAACGAAAATACTGGGAAAAAGCTATAATTGTAATTTTTATAGCCCGGAAAATTATAAAATTGATATTTTTGAAATCCTTATAAAATTTCGGTTCTAATGAACATTCTAGAATATTTTTCTGAGTTTGTGGTCCTGGGGCACGCTTTTCCATAATTGAGCTCGGGAAGGCCCGGAATTGAAAAATTCCCGAATTTAAAACTTTCTAAGGTTTAAAATATACTCTAAAACAATAATTCATATTCATTTTCTTTAAAACTTCTTTTGTTATAAAACCGAAGGAAAGCCGGGTCTAGAGTTTCTAAGCTCCTCTTACTAAGCTTGAATAAGACCGATATAGGGTTTCGTTCTCTGGTTTCCGAAGTTTATCCGATCACTAGGAGAACTAGGGTATACATTATAAGAATAATAATAAAAATTGGGTAATGAATAGTAGTAAATCGTACTGGAAGACTCACTATTTACCTATAGTAATGAAATACAATTAGATTTGCAACATCAGGTAATTCTAGCTATTTGAAAATTTGTAAAACTAATAATTTAGAGATCCTTATAGAAATATGAGTCTAACGGCATTAATAACATATTTTTAACATTTTGAATCCCAGGGAGCGCTTTTCGAAGTCGGCACCTAATCGGATTTGAATAGGTCGAAAACTCGTTGATCTCATCCTTTAGAGCATCCTAGGCTTAATACGAACCAATTACACATTTTTCTCTTCTTCCGACTCCTTGGTTTAGGAACATGGGACTGCCGGACCTAGACTACGGAGTTTCTTGGGAGTTTCAGGGACTTAGGTTTCCCGGTTGACTTTTCGGTTTACACCTTTGCCAATTTGGAAACTGATATTTTATACTTATATGACATATCTGATTGGTGAGATTTATTTTAAGGTCGATTTTCATAAGTATTTAATATCTCACAACGTTCTCGGAATTCTTGGATTGAGTTTTATTCCCGAAGGTTCATCACTATTTACTTCTTAACAATTTGTTTTAAGGCTCTATTTTATCCGAATTTATAAGTTGGAGTTAAATAGAGAATTTATCGTACGTAGAGGTTTTAGAATGGAAGTATATTGAGTTGCTATTTTATTTCTGAGGTTTCTTATTTTTCTCACGATTCAGAAATTTCCGAATTCGCTCGGAATTTAGGGACTTATCGAAGTCCAGTTTTAATTCGGAGTGACTTTCAAGCTTTTATTTTCAAAGTTCATCTTTAGAATTATTTACTGAAATTTTCCAGGAGTTACACCATGGGGGTATACTTGATTGCATAAAGCCTTGATTCAAAATTCTTATAGTTGATCCCAACTTCTTTTGAATTCTATTAAGATTTTTCAAAGGCCAAAAGTCTATTCTCAAAGTTGATCCTCCTCTTCAGATGTCATCCTATTTATCCAGAACTTTATCGAAAATTGTGAATATCTCTAAGGGTCGGTTTCTCTTCATTTTCTTTTTGTCATCTAGATAGTCATCCGTTTTGGAACTTTCTCCATTTAACTTGAAAGAATCGTGACTCTTCTTTTACCAACGTTATCTTCCTTTCTTATTGTTTTATGAGTTCTATGTTCTTCTTGTGACTTTTATTGGAGTTTTATCGAGAGGTAAACGTCTTGTACCAATGATTACTTCTTAATTCCATCACGAGCGCCTGTATGTCCTTACGTCGTTATTAAATGATCCTTCAATACTTCTTGGATTTCATCGTCCTTTCTTATGGGGATTTTAAATCTTAAAACTAGGGGTTGACGTTTGTTATTGGTAGTCCCTACTTCTCATTTAGACTAGGTGTAAAAGAATGTGTTGCTCTGAAATCCAAAAGAGCGAAAACATTCTGGTTTTCTAACCATACTCTTTTTGTGTATCTGATAGAGGGATTATTACTTCTATTCATATCTCCACTTATCTATAAAACTTTAAACTATTGCTTGAAACAAAGGAATAATAGCAAAGGGGGTTTAAGGCTTACTGATTCCCAAGTCGCAGCTATAGCCTCTCTTGTATTCCAAGGCAGCTAAGCCTCCATTTTCTTCATTTATTTCTTTACTTATCCATTGTCCCTCCTGGTTGTAGATTCGAATTCCTGAAGCAGTGGGTCCTAATCTGCCTTCATTTCCACTTCCATTTCCTTTCCCGATTCTTATAGGAACAACCTCTCCTGTAGATCTTGTTAGAATATTCCTCCCTTGTGGACAGTTGTTGGCGGAATGCCCTTTCTGTTTGCAGATATGGCAAGTATTAATTCCTTTGTTTGGACATTTTGATATCTTATGGTCTGCATTTCCACAGAAGAAACACTTTCTATATAACTGAGGGCACTTCTTAAGGTAGTGTGCTCCATTGCACTTCCAGCACTGGACAACTTTTGGTGCGAACCACCCACTGTCATCATTGTTCTTATAGTTGTTGGAGATCTTGAATTTCTTTTGTGGGGGTATAAAACTGGATTCAACATAAAACTTCTTCCCGACAATCGGGGTTTCCTCTTCTTCTTTCCTTTCTCTCCTTTTCCTTGCTCTTTCTACAATCCGAGCTCTCTCTACCAATTCTCGGTAACTCCTTATATCGAATTCTTCTAACCTCATTCTCAGGTCTTCATCCAATCCTCCTATAAAGACTTGTCTTTTCAATTCCTCACTACACTTGTAGGAGTCAGGGGCATGTTGCAGAAATCTACTGAACTCGGTCTCTTATTGCTCGATAGTTCTTCCCTTCTGAGCAATTTGCAAGAAGTCTGCACTATACCTTACTCGTAAACTTCCTAGGAAGTAGTTCTCCAAGAACTCATGTCTAAACATTTCCCAAGTGATTGGAGTTATCAGCTCCCTTTTCTTTGACTCCCATCATATTCTAGCGTTTAGACGAAGTATGAATGTTCCATACTTGATTTGTAGGTGATGCGGAACCTCATATGCATCAAAAGACATCTCAATTTGGGCCAGCCAATCTTCGGCCTCCTCTGGCTTATCATAAGCTCCCTCAAAGTAGCGGTTGCTTTTGATGAAATCAGGTAACATACTCTTATATGGCCTTAGCGGTGGGGGTGGAGGTAAAGGCGTATTTCGGGAGTGTATGTTCCTTTGCACAAATGCCTCAGTTGATACTTGTTGTTGTGGTTGTGTTGGTACAGGTATCGGTGCTGTTGCTGATGCCTCAGTTGATACTTGAAGTGATTTATGCGCTAGAGAGGATCGCTGTTCATAAGTTAGGGCAACCAATGTTGCAAGAAGCTACCTTTATGCTAAGGAATGAAGGAAAGCCAACGTTTGCAGATTTTCAAACTGGGAACCCAATTGGACATTTGTTTGTTCATGCTCATGACTCATATGGGGATCACACTGATTGGCTTCAAGCCGATGCTCAAAGTCACTTCTTTTGGTGGGGAGTGTATGTTGGTCCCAAATAACAATCAAGAAAGGGGGGGGGGGGGGGGGGGGTGTGTGTGTGATTGTTATTACAAATTTTTGTCTTTAAAATTAACCCCTTTTAATTTTGAAAAACGAGAACAATATATCAATACAACAAATATGAAAATAAATTGTGTAAAAATAAAAGGATAGGGAGAAAGAAGATCAGGTAGCTATTTATAGTGGTTCCACCTTGTGCGTCAGTCCACTCTTGCAGCTCCGAGCCGGGGACCCGTTATCTTACAGGTTTTGTTCCACTATATCCAAGAAGTTTAAGTTAGAAGCTTGTGCAACTTTCTGTTTGATTATCACAGCTATCTTCTAGCTACAACCGATCTACAGAGTCTAAACTTGTAACTAAGTTATCAACTAAGAAGGCAACAAACGTTCCTTCTTTACACATGTAAACTCCAAATTTTTGGAATCAGTTTAAGCCTAAAACCCTAACCGAAAGTCAACTGGAGCTCTAAAGGTCAACAAAACCCTAGTTAGACGTGATAGCTCAAAGTCGGCACTCTTGAATAAGAAACTCGGTGAGAATAAGTAGAATTTTAGAATGTAGAATAGTGCGGAAATAGCTAAGGCAACATACAAAGATCAGATTAGTGAAACCGCAACTCGTTTCGAACTCGATCGGACATGATTCATGAAAAACTTGTCTGGAACCCCATAATAGTAAAAATATTCCGAATACACCGTTAGACTCGTAAAAATATAAGGTTTTCAAAAATATCAATTTCGTAATTTTTCGGTAAGTAAAAATAACAGATATCGCATTTATAGCGTATTTTCTTACTACCGTACTTTTAGTCATATCTACTTTACATTACACTATTCATTACTATTCTACACTATTCTTTTCTCTCTATTTTTCTTGCACTACACTTACACAATCCATAACCTATAACCCTTATTTTTTACCTTTCTCATAACTTTATTTCACATCTACATTACATATTACTTCTTTTATTAACAAAAGTAAAAAAAAAATAAAATCATCTCCCTCTCCCAATGCATGTGGCTGGTGCCTATCCCCCCCTCTTCCCTCAATTTGTTTCAATTTTTCATTTATTTTAATCATACAAAAATCCCTCCACATTTTCCTATAAATAACCCCCTCCTCTTTCACTTCTTTCACACCACTACTACCACAAGTTTCTTAATAAAACTCTCTCAAATTCTCCTCTCAAAACTCTCTCCAACTACCATCCTAAAACTCCTCCAAATAATTCCAAAACAACTTCCACCAACAACTAAAACCATAACCACATACTACCAAAATTTTTTTAGGTAACTATCTTATATTATTTTCTTCTTCTTCATGTCATGTAACTTTACATGACCATAGTATGAGTTTCCAAAGACTACAAGTCATGGAAGCTACATTATGTTCATGTATTGTTCTTGTTCATGAAAAATCTATTTATGTTCATGTTATTATTTTTGTTCATATTATTGTTACTATATCTAAATTTATTATCTATATATATACATATTCTTTAGAGCATATGAGCTCACTTGCAATTTACTTACTTTTATGAAATGCAATTTATTTCCTTTGCAATTTATTTATTAATTCCTTGCAATTTATTTATTTATTCCTTGTTATTTTAAGACTAGTCTCTAGTCTTAGACTTGTCCTCATCAAGTCAAAACAAATTTTCTTTCTTTCATTTTATTTTTGGGACTAGTCTACTTCTTAGTCCCGGGAGCCTTGAAAAAGCTAAGACTCCAATACTTGATTTTATTATTATGTTTTTTTTGTTTACTATTATTTCTCATAAATCATGTTCATTTAGATTGTTGTCCAAAATTTTCAATTTCTAAAAATAATAAACAAAAGAAGATTTTCTCACTCAGAAATAAGTTTATGTAAAGAATAAAATCTATATTCTAAAATAAAATAATTTCTTGTCAAGTTACAAAAAGAACCCACTACAAATTTTAGAAACTACTTTTACTATAAAAAGTTTCTTAAGTCTCATATTGTTCCACTTTGTTTTTATAAAGCAAATAAATTTTTATGCATGGATGATTTCTATGAAAACATAAAACATGAGGAAAGGATGAGAATTTTTCAAATAAAGATTTTTGCAAGCAAATAGATAAAGGAATTTGTACAAGAAAAATGAATAGGAAGAATAGTGTATTTTCTAAAAAACTCCAAAATAGTATAGGAAACTTAGAAGGAAAAAAATTTACTTTCAAAAAGTTACTTGGTATATATATATATATATATAAGCCAACATAAAACATTTTTTTGTAAAACAAAGAAAAAAAAATATTCATTTTAAGAGATCAACAAAAATGAATTCTTGTAAACTATATTTTTCTAAAAACTCCAAAACCAACATGGTTTTATTTAAGCAACATGAATGGACAACAAACACTTGAGCATGAATAAATATGAGCTAATTAACCATAAAAAGGAGAATTTTTCAACTATATAGATAACTAAGTATTTATTAAACAAATTTTGATTTCTTGAACTAAAGTTGTTTTGTGTTGGAAAATTCGTGGTGAATTTTGTCACCGCTGTTTCGGAGCCTATATGACCTTGTTTGTTAAAAATAATTTTGGAAATGGGTAGATCTTTCCAAGTAGGTAGAAATCGGTATATTATATGCGCGATTCCGAGTTAAAATGACCAAGTTATGGCCATTTTAAGTTGGAACATTCCTTTATACGAACTTTAACGTTCTTTTGACATTGTTTTATCAAATTCAAGAAAATCATCAAGAAATACTCATTGTGGGTATTTTCTTTGGCTAGGTGACTCCGAGGAAGGATACTTATATCCCAAAGATTATTTCGATTAAGAGGAGTGTGTGAACGATTTATCCACATAGAGGAATAGTCGACATGGCATCGTGAGTTTATTTCCGTTAGATGCTATACTTGTTGTGCTTGTAATTTAGTTGCATTAGAGTTAGGAAAAGGAAAATGGATATGTATGTTAATTAATTCTTTGAAAGAATCCTAAGAATATCGAGACTAGAATTGATTTAAATGCTTGTTTTAGTATAACACTTGCTTTGTATGAAATGCCTTGATCACCTTAAACTTGATAATAATAATGATATGATATTATAATTAAATGGATTCATGCATACCACGAAGTGAGTCACATTGCATTTTGGGTTATTATCCTTGGGTGAGAAGGATAGTAAGCTCATGTCGAAAGCAACACTTGACAGAAGATCCAAAAGCGATTGCTTGGCGGCGTTATGAAAAAAGGAAATGCTTGGCGGAAGATCCGAAAGCAAGGCTCAATTCAAGTAGACTTCATGTGCTTGGCGATATTGATCGAAAGCATAAAACTTTTTATTAAAAACTACTTGTTTGAGGTTATGTATCACCAAACCCTGAATGGAGGGCGCAAATCCATTCAACATATAGTTCCCGGAAAACTATATGCCTTGTTTGTCCACGTGTATGTTGCATCCCATTTGTTTGCTTAATTAACTTGTTTGAAACTTTGTTACAAGAAGTTATTTATGGAAATAATTCTCACTAAGCCTATTAGCTTATACCCCCATAGATATCTTTTGCTGTTTCCCTATTTATGGTTAAAGCCACGAGGACCCTGTGGGCAGGTAATTTCTTTTTGGATAAAGGAAATTCTAGATGAAGTTTAGTAGTAGAAATAATGTACCAATATCTTGTAATAGAATAGTGATCATGGGAAATGTCCCTAAGTTTGTAAAGCCATTGATATGAATAAATGTTTATTATGAATCCTCTTTTCTAATATATTATTATATCTTCTTAAGCTTCATAATTCCATGTACGGTCCTCTAAAAATTGTGAGAGCATGCCTTACACTTAATATCAAAGCTTTTGGGAGTGGTTAAGGTTGTCATACTTAAGCTTTAATATTAAGTGTGGCAGACTGTTACGTTTAGGGTACCCCTTGGGGCGTGACAACACAATAAGATCTTTAATTCAAATAGCTGAAGTATGTATGCTAAAATATCAGCTCGCTATTACAAATGTAGAAAAATCTAAATGAAGTGGAACTTCTGGATTTTGTTCTGTATTTTACTTTGTATCTTTTGTAAAGGAAAGCCTTTTGTTTTCTTGCGTGAATAATGAATAAATCTCTTCTTCTCTCTCTATCTTGTAACACATTTATCCTTCATCTTCTTCTAATGTTCAAATACTTGTTTGGAGGATAGATTCATATCCCAAATATCTTAGATAAAGATCTGTTGTTCCTGATCCTTATTTTGACTTTGCAATATAACCGCTTTCCTTAATGAGTCGAAGATGTTCCTTTTATCTTTTGCAATTTTTCTTGATTTGAATTTGAATAACTTGAAACGTTGAAATGAAGATAAGGCCTTCTTGATTCTCGTAATTCATCAAAATCTGGTTATATCTATTTTGAGATTCCTCTATAACGTTGTTTTGCTGGAGATAAATCCGTTGTCGATATTCTCCGCCTTCATCGTGATCTTCATTTTTAAGATAACATTTTATCTTGATTTGATCTTATTAGACAAATACATGAAAATAGATAATAAAAATTTTCGTTCTTATTTTGAATTATATCAATTCAAATAATTACTTTGTCTTGAGATGAATCCGTAATATATGACTTTGTCTTGAGTAAATACTTCCGTTGATGAGAGAGAATCTAAAAATATTTGAATCCCCTAGGATATAATTCTGATTTTAGTGGAATCAAATAAGTATATTATCTAAATATACTTATTATCTCGGAGCTAGGTCCTAAAAAAAATCTTTATATTTTTTTGAAAAAGTAGATCTTCTTGTTTGAGAAGATGAACATTAACTTCTGATTGAAAATACTTGTTCGTAAAAATTCCAGTGAAAGTTCTGGAAAAACTTTTGGTTTTCTGGAAAAATATTTCATCCTTAACTTAACCTTCTGGAGAACATTTCGTATACTTCTCCATTTCTTTAAAAACTCTTTGATAAAGATGTTGCTTCTCTCAATTCTTATATATTCTTTCTTTATGATAAGTAAAGCATGTAAACCATCGATATACAACATCATTTACTCATTCATCTTGAACTCATCATTTTTCTCTAAAGTTCCGTGAAAGGCTCTGTAGGTTCTTGTACACACACACACACACACACACACATATAAATTCTGCACACTAAATAACATCATGAATTTCTTAATTGGTTTGTTATTATCAAAACTTTAGTTAATAGAGAATCAACATTCTCATCCTTTTTGATGATAACAAAACAATAAAAAAATTCTATAAGCATCCATATTCATAAACATAGCTTCCATATTCACAGAAATGCTCATCATACACATCCACATCCATTCACTCAAACATATCTCTCCCCTTTTTTGTTATCAGCAAAATATTCAAATAAAGAAACAGAATGTCAATAACACAAAAATAGACACAAGGTCTAAACATAAGTCGGAGGATCAAAACAAAACAAAGTCTTCGCAAATAGAACAAAACAAGTAAAAATTGTCAAAAACAGAACATGTTATGGCTTCTTAATTTGAATTGTGGATCTCCTTGCTTGAACCTTTAGACGTCTTCGATATTTGGTAGAGGAAGATGTTGGAGCAGATGAAGAAGGAGTCATAAAGGTGTCAATAGTAGAAGAGATAGATGCATGAGGTGAAGATGAAGCCAGAAAGGATTGGGGAGATTCCATAACGGCAAGAGGAATGTAAGGGACAAGACTTAGATTGGCTAGAGTTGGCTCATAAGGACGACGAGGAAGAGGAACAAAAGTATCCTCAGATGTATCGGTGTGGACAACCTCTGGAATAGGTTCTGCTGGTACAGGTGAAGAATGAGAAAAGGATGGATTAACACTTGAAGAAGCGGCAGCGGATTGATGAGCTATAGGTACAAACTTTTTAGAGAAATAAGTCTTGATCTCCAATGAAATAAATTTTGTCAAATCAAGCTTAAAGTCTTCAAGCTTGGCTTCAATCTTTGCCCTATCATCCTTACGATGGAAATTAGAATAGGATTATAAGATGTTTCACCAGGCCCCTCATAGAACCATGATATATCACTTGAATCATTATCAGATTCTTCTTCCACCCGCACCTTTTCATTAGTTTTGAATTTACCAGCTGTCATGGGCACAAAATTTTTCTTCTTTCCCTTTTATAAAGGTGCCTTACTAGATTTGTGGAGGTGTTCCTTTTCTTTTTCTTTATCAGAAGAAACTTCTGGAGAAGTTTCTGGAAAAGGTTCTTTCTCCCCTTCAAGCTGTGCTTTTAATTTATCCCATTCCACACTTTTTCCATATCTTTTGTGCAAATAAATTGCACCATCCACTGTATACTAAAATTTCTTATATGGTCTGATTTGCATGTGATGCATGCTCTTTTCCCCAATTCTTTTTAAACTAATGGGAAATTTTATCTTCTTCACAAATGGAACCTTTTTGAACTTGAAAATTTCCATCAAAACATATCCATATATCCTATATATTTGTTCCGCAACATCCTTTTTAGAATTCTTTTTGCTAAATCTATGTTTATTTTCTTCATCATAGCCAAAATCACTAAACTATCTTCCTTTGAGACAGTGGTTGAACTTCCTTTTCTTGGAAGAATACATCCCCTACAGCTTTATACATGATTCTCATAGTCAATTCAAATTCATAAACAAACACATCCTCATCCGAAAACTGTCCTACATTTCCATTTATAATAAAAAATAGATCATTCCTTCTCAGAGAAACAAAGGCATTATTGTCATGATAGTCCTTTAAACTAAAACATTTGATAAGATCATCACGAGATATGATCAATTTCACTCCTTGAACTCTCAACTTTAAATTATTATCATCTACATATTTCTAATTTCTATAGAACTCCTCAATCATCTCTCTTATAACATCTCCAATTAGATTACATAACTTCCTTCCATCAACATTGTCCAACCATTCATTCCATAAAAAGCTATGCGTCTTAAAATACTTAAAATCAATAAAACAGCAATCATGGATTTTTACCTTTGTGATAGGAGTTTTAGTGACTGACTGTTGTAATTTCCTCTTCTTCATGGATTTTGAACCCTCTGTTGATAATGGAACATCTTTCCGTTTCTTGAAAGATTCATTAGAAACTTTCTTTTTATACATTTTCTCCATAATCTCTGCAATAGGTTCTGGGTTAGACTCAGTTGCTCGTTCTTCTTGAGTCATTTCTTGATTTAAAGATTTTTCAGATTTCTTCGAACTTTGACCTGTTTCTTGAACATATTTGGAGCGAATTTCATGAGCCCTAACAGGAGATGATGATCGTGATAGGGTTTTTTCTGAATCAAATGATTTGTCTTGGATGGAAATAGGATCTTTAGATGGAATAGTTTTGAAATTTCTGTTAGAGATTCTTTAAGATTTACGAGGAGCCATATTATGAAAATTTTGCTTTGAAAGTTCTTTGAAAAAGAAGGGTTTGAAAGAACGGTGTTTTGCTTTTCTGTAGAGAACGAAGGTTAAAAGATTAACGAGATATAATAAAAACCAAGAGGAGATGAAAGGACATAGATAAGAATTAGCTCGCCAAAAGTTCTACACAAGGTTTTGTGGCATTTATTTATTGCACAAAGTTTTATATTTCATTTATGCAAAACACAAAGTTTCATATAACACAAAATTCTGTATTATTATTATTATTATTTAAAAAAAACGGATAACATAAACCAATTTCATTTCTAATAAATTCAAAACACACTTTTTCCAAAGGTTTTGTAAAAATATCTGCTAATTGATTATCAGTTGATACATATTGAACAACTATATTTCCATTATTAACATGATCTTGAATAAAGTGATGACGAATTTCAATGTGTTTAGATCTTGAATGATGTATAGGATTTTTTGTCAAATTAATTACACTTGTGTTATCACATTTATAGGTATATTTTTATAAAACAAACCATAATCCTATAATTGTTGTTTAATCAAAACATTTGAGCACAACAATTACCAATAGAAACATATTCTGCTTCAGCTGTAGACAAGGCAACAGAATTTTGTTTCATAGAAGACCAAGAAATCAATTTGTCACCTAGAAATTGACAAGTACCAGATGTGTTTTTTTTTTTTTTTTTTATCAATTTTACAACTAGCATATTTGCATCAGAGTATCCTAATAAATAAAAAATTTGATTTTTAGGGTACCAAATGCCTAATTTTGAAGTATTTATCAAGTACTTGAAAATTCTTTTAATAGCTGTCAGATGTGTTTCTATTGGTGCACTTTGAAATCTAGCACACAAACATACACTAAAGAGAATATCAGGTCTGGATGCAATTAAATATAATAATGAACCAATGAGACTTCTATATAACTTCTCATTTACTTTTTTCCCATTTAAGTTAGAATCTAACCTTGTTGAAGTACTCATGGGAGTTGCAGCTCTTTTACATCCTTCATACCCCAATTTCTTTAGAATTTATTTTGTATATTTTTCTTGATGTATGAAGATTCCTTCTTTGTTTATTTAATTTGTAGCCCAAGAAAGAATGTTAATTCTCCCATCATTGACATTTCAAATTTTGCTTGCATTGACTTAGCAAATTCTTGGAAATATAGTTCATTAGTAGAACCAAATATAATATCATCCACATATATTTGAATAATTAAAATATCTTGATCATATGATTTTAAAAATAAGGTTATGTCAACAGTTCCTCTTTGAAAACCTTTTGAAATAAAAAATAAACTCAATCTTTCATACCATGCCCTTGGGGCTTGTTTTAAACTATATAAAGCTTTATTTGATTTGTAAACATAATCAGGTTTAAAATGATCTTCAAAACCAGGGGGTTGTTCTACAAAAACTTCTTATTTTATAAATCCATTTAAAAACGCACTTTTACATCCATTTGAAAAACTTTAAAGTTCTTATAATATGCATATGCAAGCATCAAACGAATTGCTTCTAACCTAGTTACATGTGCATATCTTTCATCAAAGTCTATTCCTTCTTCTTGTGAGTATCCTTTATCTACTAATCTTTTGTTACTACTTTCCTCTCCTTGTGTAGTTTTCTTATGAGATTCATAAGCCATTAGCTTTTCTCTTAGTTGGCTAAGAGTGTAAACCCCGGTCTTTCTAGTAACCAAGATAACTCGAGAATCGGAATCCAAAACCCTAAACCGGAATAGCTTAAGACCGGAGTGAGAACTAGGAACCCTAAATCCGGCTTTTCCTTAGTTTCCAATTAAGAAACATTTATAAGAAAATTTAATTTTGAATATATTTCTTGATTATATTTCAAACCAAGAAAAGATTAGATTTTGAGAAAATTTCGATTCTAGGCTTTCCCGATACCCATTACAGAAAAACGTGCTTCGGAACTTGAATTTCAAAAATTTACTTGTAAATACTCATTTGAATCGAAATTTAATAAGGATTTCAAAAATATAAATTTTATAATTTTTCGGTTTATGAAAAATACAGTTATAGCCTTTTTATTCGTATTTTCTTACTACCGGTAATTAAGTTGTCTTGATTACTATTCATTACTATTCACAAGTACAACCTACTACTCATAAGTACACCCTATTCTTACAACCTTACAATCACTCAATCACATTTTCTTTTCCAAAGACTTTTGTCTCTAAATAATTATTTCAATTTATGACAATTAGTACTCAAATCAGTCAAAACAAGTCACACAAAATCAAAACCCCCCCTCCCCCCCTCTCTTCAATAGTGGCTGGCGTGAATTCCATACCAACCCCCCGCACCCCCCCCCAACACGAGCTCCTTTGTGCAATTTTTTTTTTACTTATTTTCCCATTTAACCTAATTTCATTTCCTATATAAACTACATTTTCTCTCTCTCACTTCATTCTTCTCTTTTTAAACTTTCCAAAAGGTAAAAGAAGCTCTCATTTCTCTCCCTTTTTCCCCTATTGCCGTGAGCCATATGGCTCTTATACACACACACACACAACTTTCTTTTTTTCTTCATTTGTCTCCTATTTTACTTTAAGTAAAAGAACCTTTGCTCCTTCTACTCATAGATCCTTGTAATGGCAAGGATATTCTTGGATATTTCCAACTAAATGTCCCCATGATCTCTTGATAGGGACAAGGAAATGTCAATACAAGAATACCATACCATCAAAAGTAGATCTTACATTTAAACAAGCTTTCATGCCATGAGCTTCATGATTATCCATCAAAAAGTGCTTTTGAACAAAAGATCTTTTATAAAAATGTAGTTTTTATGTTTTCAAAACCTATTTAAGCACTTAATATAGTAGATCTATCATTTTATCACTCATGTTCATGTAGGCATTTTAGATCTCAACTTTATTTTGAATTTATGTGCATTAATAGTCTTTAACGCTTTTGTCTTGAGTAAATAACCTTGCTAGTATATAGATCTATAGGTAGATGAGTTAATGAAACCAAAAAGGAAAACACTTTTCAAGAAATGAGCTAGGGTAAATACGGATGACTTGAGAAACCTAGTTTAAAAACCCTTTTACCAACTTCTAAACATGTATTTTGCAAGAAAAATGAAGCGTATAGGTGATAGATAATGTTTGATGATATTTTTCATGAGTTTAAATGAGTTTTTACCAAAGAAAATATTTAAAATAAGAGATGAAGTCCAATAGAAGTTTTGAGTTGAAAGTCTTGTAGGCTAAATTCGTAATAATGAAGAGATGGTTAGGAAACACTAGTTTTCCAACTTCAAAAATGATATTTTCTTAAATAAATTGAGTCCTTAGGGTATAGGTAAAATAACTACTTAAAGTTCTAAGTATAAAATGCATTTTTCTTAAAAGAATCAACTTAAAAATAAACTTTGCTAAATTCGGATTTTTGTAACCACCCTAGTATAAGACTCACTTAAAAGTTTATAAATGAAGATTTAATCAAAGAAATAAAGGCCTTAGGATATAGCTAATATAAGGTCAAAATTTCTTTAATGAAAGTAGAGTTTTCCTAAGGAAAATCCTTAGAATAAGTTAGTATGACTAAGTGTAGTAAATTTAATTGTTAAACAATGGCATGAAATAGTGTCCTAAGACAAAGGTTATTTAAATTCTTTAAATCTAAAATTTTATAAGAACTTAGGCACCTAAGAGTTCATATCATGACATTCATGATAGAGAAATTCATCACCATGGCATTTAGTTTCCTTTTTCACTTAAGAATCTCAAGAGTATTCATGAAAATCGCATTTTTGGAATCAACATAACTGCTGTACAGATCTGATCCTTCATTTTCGAGGCTTACATCTTTTCAAAACTTGATTTAAACTTCATATTTAGAAAGCTCTTTCGAAGTATATAGAAATCGATATAAAATTTGCGAAATTCCGAGTTAAAACGACCAAGTTATGGCCATTTTAAATCGGAACTTCGGAAATGATGCGAATTTTGATTTCACTAAGTTGTCTTAGAGTTTTTGGTGTTCTTAGATGGTAGAATATTTATTAGGGTGTTTCTTTTATGTTAGGCGAACCTGAGGACGTTGAATCCTTGCCTCCAGACTATTACTATTAGAGACCCGCGAACCCATGGCTGAGTGAGTTTCTCTTCCCGATTCATTTATTGTACGTGCTTGATAATTAGCGCACTAGAATGTAGGTCAAATGAATCGAATATGTATGATGGGGAATAATGGGAAATTGTATGTTGATGATGATGTGAGAACTCAAAATAAGAATATCGAAACCGAGTGATAAATTCTGGTTGTGTAGTTTAGTTATGATGGATTGTTTGAGAAATTGTTTGATCGCCTGAATAAAATGACTTAATCGACTATTTGGACTAATGCCAAATTTGACATATGCATATCATAATGGGAATGAGCGTTAGCATTGTTCGGTTAATCATGATCCATAAATGAGATTAATTGTTCGGTTAATCGTGATCCAGAAACGAAATAATTGTTTGGTTAATCATGATCTAGAAACGAAATAATTTTTCTGTTACCCGTGAACCATAAAAGGTATAAAGTTAGTACCGCAGTATTCGTTAATCTGCTAATCCGGGATGGAGGGCGCAAGTCCATCCACATATGATTTCCGGATGGTCATATGTTTGTTGTTCTCATGTGTTTGGTGCATTCACTTGCTTGAATTATTGTGACATAAATGTTATTGTGGGAGATTTCACTCACTAAGCTAGTAGCTTATGTCCCTACAGTTTATTCCTTTTGCAGCTACCCAATCTATGGCTTAGGTAGTGTAACCCGACTATGCAGGTACAGGAGCTAAGAGTTTCCCCTAGAAGTTGGAAATTTTGTTTAGACTTTCATAGGAAACTTTTAAGACTTTGGATGACTGTATAAGGCCATTAAATATTCTTTTGCGGAGGAATGCCCCTTAGTAAATGTAATGTTTAATTATGTTTTATGAATTATATCCTACTGCTAATTCATGTCAAATTAAGTTTTTATCTCCATTTGGACTTGTATTCTATTGTCGTAAAGGTACGCCTTACATCTATATGAGACCCCTGAAGGACTAAGGCGGTAATTCGGGAATCTTATATGGCATGTGGCTGACTGTTACGTTTAGGATACCCTATAGGGCGTGATAAAGAGAGAGTTTGTTGAGATCTTGAGCTTCTTCTATGGCAGTTTTCTTTGCATCCCAAGAAGGTGGTAAAATTCTCAGCATCTTTCTCACAAGATCAGGATCAACAATCACTTTGCCAAGTGAAGCCAGCTCGTTTGTTATTGCAATGAACCTGTTAAAAGCATTTTTGACAGGCTTGTCAGTTTTAAACTTAAATAACTCATATTGCTGAAGTAAAGCATTAATTTTAGTTTCTTTAATTCTATTTGTTCCTTCATAAGTTTCACTCAATCTATCCTAAATCTCTTTTGCTGTTTCACATGAAGATATTAAATAAAATTTTGAGGCAGCAATGGTGGTCAACAACAAATGTTTAGCTTTGTTGTTCTTTTCAATGATCTTCTTCTCAGCATCTATTAGGACTGAATTTCCATTCATTGTAATCACATTGTCTCCAATGGAAATTACTTGCCAAGGATCATAATCGTTAGCTTTTATATAAGTTTCCATTCGTATTTTCCAATAATAAAAATTTGAACTATCAAAGAAAGGAGCATGATTAATTGCTACATTGTTCTCAACCATTTTTAAATGAATCACTCAAAACAATAAAATGAGCCTGCTCTGATACCAATTGTTGGTCCCAAATAATAATCAAGAAGGGGGGTTGAATTGACTATTACAAATTTTTGCCAAAATGAAAACAATATATTAATACAACAAATTTGAAAATAAATTGCGTAAAAATAAAAGGATAGGGAGAAAGAAGATTAGACAGCTATTTATAGTGGTTTCGTCTTATGTGTCAGTTCACTCTTTCAGCCCCGAGCCAGGGACTTCGTTATTCTACGGGTTTTGTTCCACTATATCCAATAAGTTTAAATTACAAGCTTGTGTAATCCTCTCTATTCGATTCTCATAACTATCTTCTAGCTACAACCGATCGACAGAGTCTAAACTTGTAATTAAACTATCAACTAAGAAGGCAAGAACATGTTCCTTCTTTACATAATAAGATATTTAATTCAAATAGCTGAAGTATGTATGCTAAAATATCAGCTCACTATTACAAATGTAGAAAAATCTGAATAAAGTGGAACTTTTGGATTTTGTTCTGTGTTTTACTCTGTATCTTTTGTAAAGGAAAGCCTTTTGTTTTCTTGCGTGAATAATGAATGAATCTCTTCTTCTCTCTCTATCTTGTAACACATTAATCCTTCATCTTTTTCTAACATTCAAGCACTTGTTTGGAGGATAGATTCATATCCCAAATATCTCGGATAAAAATCTGTTGTTCCTGATCCCTATTTTGAATTTGAAATACAACCACTTTCCATAATGAGCTGAAGATGTTCCTTTTACCTTTTGTAATTTTTCTTGATTTGAATTTGATTAACTTGAATCGTTGAAATGAAGATAAGGTTTGCTTGATTCTCGTAATTCATCAAAATCTGGTTGTATCTATTTTGAAATTCCTCTATAACGTTGTTCTATTGGAGATAAATCCATTTCCGATATTCTCTACCTTCATTGTGATCTTCATTTTCAAGATAACATTTTATCTTGATTTGATCTTATCAGAAAAATCCATGAAAATAGATAATAAAAATTCTCGTTCTCATTTTGAATTATATCAATTCAAATAATTACTTTGTCTTGAGATGAATCCCGTAATATATGACTTTGTCTTGAATAAATACTTCTGTTGATGAGAGAGAATCTAAAAATATTTGAATCCCCTAGGATATAATTCCGACTATAGTGGAATCAAATAAGTATATTATCCAATTATACTTATTTATCTCAGAGCTAGGTCCTAAAAAAAATCTTTATATTTTTTTGAATAAGTAGATCTTCTTGTTTGAGAAGATGAATAGTAACTTCTGGTTGAAAATACTTGTTCTTCAAAAGTTCCAGTGAAAGTTCTGGAAAAAGTTCTGGTTTTCTGGAAAAATATTTCATCCTTAACTTAACCTTTTGGAGAACATTCCATATACTTCTCTATTTCTTGAAAAACTCTTTGATAAAGATGTTGCTTCTCTCAATTCTTATATATTCTTTCTTTATGATAAGTAAAGCATGTAAACCATTGATATACAACATCATTTACCCATTCATCTTGAACTCATCATTTTTCTCTAAAGTTCTATGAAAGGCTCTGTAGGCTCTTGTCTAACACACACACACACACACACACATAAATTCTGCACACTAAATGACATAATGAATTTCTTAATTATTTTGTTATCATCAAAACTTTAGTTAATAGAGAATCAATAGTGTACGAGGAGATGCTACTTCCACTGGCTGATATGGCCCAGCCACCTCCACTAAGTCAAATCGGTTACCAATCCAATGAGGAAGAAGTGAACAAGATAGAGGATGTGGCTGTTACCTCGAAGAAGGAAATGAGGATGAAGAAGGAGAAGAAGTAGTTTACAAGAAGAGAATGTGAGGATTTAAGGGAGGAAGCGAGACTTATGTTTTGACCCATAAGTCCAAGCGGAATTTTGTAGTTGCGATCATGAAAGATAGGTCATAGTAGCTTTTGTTGTTTTCGGGGTGTTGCTTGTGATTGTTGCTTTGTTATGTTGTTTTTGTCACGCCCCATAGGGGTATCCTAAACGTAACAGTCCGCCACATACTATATAAGACTCTCGAATTACTATCCGAGCTCTTCGGGAGTCTTGTATAGATGTAAAGCGTCCCTTTACGACAATAGAATACTCTATTCAATGGAGTTGAGAAGTTTAATGTGGCATTCGATAGACTTAGATAATAAATCAAAACACATACATAAGTTATAAAGTCTAAGGGGCATTCCCCCGCAAAAGAATATTAAGGTCCATTACAATCATCCAGTGCCTTTTGGTTTCCTGTGGAAGTTTAAACAAAATCGAAATAAATTTCTAAGAGAAACGCCTAGCTCCGATACTTAAGCTGTAGCCTGCCTTGGCCTAAGCCAAATGAACTCGTGCTGCAACAAGTAAAAACTATAGGGGCGTAAGCTAACTAGCTTAGTGAGTGAAAACTTCCATATCGCAATTAAGACATGACATTCAAGCAAGTGATTATTCAATCAAGTGAAATGCATCAAACACGTGAATTTAACAAACATATGACCAACCGGAAATCATATGTGGATGGACTTGCGCCCTCCATCCCGGGTTAGTAGATTAACGAATCCTGCGGTATGATGCCGTTTAAGCTCACAGTCAACTGAATAATAATTTGTTTTATGGATCACGATTAACCAACATATTCATTTTATGGATCACGAAAAACCAACAAATGCTGATGCTCCATCCCCATCGTGATATGAATGAGTTCAAATTTATATTGAATGTCTAATAATCGATTAATCCAATTCTTTTAGGTGACCAAGCAATATTAGCAAACAATCAATTCTAGTTCCTCTATATACAAGTAATGAATTACCACCCGGCTTCGATATTCTTTAAATTCAACTTCACATATCAACAGTAGACAATTATAATTCCCAACTAACCCCATCATGCATAATCATTCTTTTTAGCTTTGCTTAGCAACTAGTGCAACTATCATTACAATCACAAGCAAAAATTGAAATCGGAAGTGATACTCACTCAGCCATGGTACGTCGGTCTCTTAGTAATAGTAGTCGGGTGGTACGGTATCGTCATTCTCGGGATCACCTACCAAATAAGAATAACCTAATGAGAATCTCATCACTTAACTAATTCAAACTATAGATCTAAACTAAACAAAATCGTGATTCTTGCTATTTGCGGAAGTTCCAACTTAAAACGACCATAACTTGGTCATTTTAACTTAGAATTTCGCAAATTTTATATCGATTTCTATCTACTTTGAAAGATATATCTATTTCTATTATTAATTCCAAGTTTTGAAAACATTTAGGTCATGGAACAGAGGGATCAGATCTGTTCTGTAACTTTTCCATTTCCGAAAAATTGTTTTGCACTTAATCAAAATGTTTCTAGTTGATGATTCAAGTATAGATAAAATATGAATGAATTCTAATATGAATGACATGTAATGAGTTCAATATATGCATAATCTTGATGATTTTTGATAATGAAACTTTAAGAACTCCTAATTCTTACAAGACTCCAACAATAGTCACTTCTTAAAAATCCACTTTTTCCAATTTTGCATCTCCTTAGTGTTTTTGGATTTTATTCTTAGAATTTACTTGTTATCTAATTAAAAATGAGTCTTCATCATCTATACTATCTAAGGCCTTCATTTCCACATAAAAATTTACATTTTTCACCTTGCAAGTATATTTTTAAATAAGCTTTTCACAAAAATCCGAATTTTGGAAAATTCATTTCTTGCATGTTTCCTTTGAGAAAACTTGTTTAATGCATCAAAATTTAAAGCTTTACTATATCTACTACCTAAGGACTTCATTTAACACATAAAACATGCAACTTGAGCTTGAATACTAAGTGATTGCATATGCATCATCTCAAATTACGAATTTTACAACTTGAACACTAACTCAAAATTTTTCATCTTAATTTCACTACTTGTTTTGCATATTACTCATGCCTAAACTTATTTCAACTTGTAAAAATCATTACTTAGAGATACCTATTACATATACCTTTCATTTTTCATGTAAAATATGAGTTTCAAAGTGGTTTCAAGGGTTTTTAAAATAGGCCTTGAAGTTCATCCGAATTTTCCATTACACATTTCTAACAAAGACCTTTTCTTTTCAAGTTCCTTGTCTTATATTCATAAAGATCTACCATCTAACACATTTATATATGCAAGACTAAGCTTTTATGATCATTAATGCATGAAAACATAAAATACTCATATGAACATGAATGTCAAGAAAAACATGAGTGTCTAAACACTAGATCTACAACTTATAGTGCATGAAAATGAGTTTAAAGACATGAACATAAATTTTTCATGAAAGATCGCTACTTTTATATGCATGAACATAATATTACTTCATCAAAAACTCATTAAACACAAGATCTACTTCTTGTGATGGCTTGATATTCTTGTATTAGTGTTTTCTCATCCCTAGCATTTTCTCATTGGGATTTAAGGTGGAAAACACACAAGAATAGTCTTGCCATTACAAAGTTATGTAGTAGAGGCTAGAAATCATCACCTAAGAAGATTTGAAGAAGAAAAGAAGATTAAATGAGCTTGTGTGTGTGTGTGTTGTGTGTGAGGCTAGGGTTCACGGCAAGAATAGGGAAGAAAAGAGAGTGTTTTGCTTTTGTAAAAATTTTGAATGATGAAAATGAGGAGAGAGAGAAAATGCGCTTATATATTAAGGAATTAGGGTTTAAATGTATTAAAAAGAGTAAAAATAAAACAATAGAGGAAATGGGGAGGGGGCGCCGGCCACACTAGAGGGAAGAGAGAGGAAGTGAATTGAATTTGATATATTTTGTAATTTAAGTAATAAAATGTAATAAATGTAATAATTAAGTATGAAACAAAATTTTCTTGGAAAAGAAAATATAATGAGTAGTTGTGAGGATGTAAGAATAGAGTATAGGTAGTGTATAGTGTAGGTTGTACTTGTGAATAGTGGTAAATAGTAGACAAGACATCTACTTTACCGGTAGTAAAGAAAATACGAGAAAAAGGCTATAACTATAATTTTTATAGCCCGGAAAATTATAAAATTTATATTTTTGAAATCTTTATAAAATTTCGTTCTAATGAATATTTCGGAATATTTTTTGAGTTTATGGTCCCGGGGCTCGTTTTTCCATAATGGAGCTCGGGAAGGCCCGGAATAGAAATTTTTCCACAATTAAAACTTTCTAAGGTTTGAAATATACTTTAAAACAATGATTCACATTAATTTATTTTATAAAACTTCTTTTGTTATGAAATCGAAGGAAAGCCGAATTTAGGGTTTCTAGGCTTCTCTCACTAAGCTTGAACTAGATCGATTTAGGGTTTTGCTTTTCGATTCCCGGAGTTCACTTGACTACTAAGAATACCGGGGTTTACAGTTTTGATTTGTTATGCATTGCTTTCAATTTCAACGTAAAGGTCCTTATACCAGCAGTTTGAAGTTTCAATGAAAATTATCTTATGTTTTATGAAATTGAGATTTCTTTTATTTAGTTTCTTAAATTATACTTTGCATTTATATTACTCGCTTGCCCAAGAATTTCCGATGTTCCCAAACTCGATTTAAAATGTTAATAATGTTATGGGAAGATTGCTTAACTAAGTTAAATAAAACGTAAAACTGCCATAGGAGAGGAAGGAGACAATAAGAACAAAAAGCGTCTAATGAACCGAACGCGGAAAGAGAACAACAAGCGGCATCGCCGCCAAATCCACCAATGGCCGATGCTCAAGCCGCTTTGTAAGTGAATTTAGGGCAACTGGTACAAGTGCTCGAGGCCATTTGACAAACTATGCCAACTCTTACTCTTGTTCTTGCTCCTGCTCCAACACCTACTCCACCACCCTCAGCACAACAAGCGTCTGTAGCTATGCCAATGCACGAAAACGTGCACTCCCACACCATACCTGTACCTCCACCACCACTACTAAGGTCGTACAAAGGCTCCTTACTCAAGTTCATGAGGAATAGTATAAACCCCGGTATTCTCAGTAGTTAAGTAAACCCCGGGAGTTGAAAAGCGAAACCCTAATCCAGTCTAGTTTAAGTCTAATGAGAAAAGCTTAGAAACCCTAAATCCGGCTTTCCTTCGGTTTCATAATAAAAGAAATTTTATAAAGTAAAGGAATATGAATTATTGTTTTAAAGTATATTTTAAACCTTAGAAAGTTTTAAATTCGAGAATTTTTTAATTCCGGGCCTTCGAGAGCTCAATTATGGAAAAACGTGCCCCGGGACCACAAACTCAGAAAAATGTTTCGGAATATTCATTAGAACCGAGATTTTATAAGGATTTCAAAAATATCAATTTTATAATTTTCCGGGCTATAAAAATTACAGGTGTAGCCTTTTTCCAGTGTTTTCGTTACAACCGGTAAAGTAATGTCTTATCTACTATTTACAAGTACAACCTATACTATACACTACCCATACCCTATTCGTACATCCTTACAACTACTCATTACAATTTTCTTTTCTAAGAAATTTTGTTTCCTAATTAATTAATACAATTATTACATTTTATTACATAAAATACAAATTTTATCAAATTTCAAATTCTCTCTCACACCCCCCTACCCACCCACCTCGGCCGGCGCCCCCCCCTCTCGCCGACGCAAACCCCCACCCACCCCCCCCCCCCCGGAATTTCCCCTCC
This sequence comes from Combretum micranthum, assembly GCA_024138025.1. Taxonomy (NCBI): domain Eukaryota; kingdom Viridiplantae; phylum Streptophyta; class Magnoliopsida; order Myrtales; family Combretaceae; genus Combretum; species Combretum micranthum. The sequence continues at coordinate 42,077 of JAMXBD010000533.1, read as the reverse complement.
TTTTGTTTTATTTTTACTATTTTTAATCAATTAAAACCCTAATCTAATCATTATATAAGCTCCTTTTTCTCTCTCTCTCTCCTCATTTTCACTCTTCCAAAATTTTTACGAAGGTTGAAACCCTCTCTCCCTCCTCTTGCTATTGCCGTGACATACACACACACTTGCACACTTCCACAAGTTTTTTTCATCTTCTTTTCTTCTTCAAATCATCCTTTAGATGATGATTCTAAGCTTTGTTATTCCTAAACCTTATAATGGCAAGACCATTCTTGAGTGTTTTCTACTTTTAATCCCAATGAGCATATGCTAGGGATATGAAAACACTAATATAAGAATATCAAGCCATCACAAGAAGTGGATCTAGTGTTTAGAAAATTTTTTGTTGGAATATCACCTTGTTCATGCATGTAAAGTAGAGATCTAGCATAGAAAGTTATGTTCATGCCATGAAACTCATGATTCATGCACTATATATGGTAGATCTAGTGTTTAGACATTCATGCCTTCATCTACATTGATGTTCATATGGTTATTTTGAGCTTTCATGCATTAATGATCATAAAAGCTTAGACTTGCATGTGTATAGATGTGTTAGATGATAGATCATCATGTATATGAAGCAAGAAACTTGAAAAAGAAAAAATTTTTGCTAGAAATGTCTTATGAAAATTCGGATGATTTTGGAACCCTATCTTAAAAACCACTAGAACCACCTTGAAACTCATATTTTACATGAAAAATGAAGGGTATGTGTGACAGGTATCTTTAAGGAAGGATTTTTATAAGTTAAAGTGAGTTTAGACATGAGTAATGCGCGAAACAAGTAGTGGAATTAGAATGGAAAATTTTGAGATAGTGATTAGTTTGTTAAATTCGTAATTTGGAATAATGCCCACATAAACACATAGTATTCATGCTTAAATTGAATGTTTTATGAGTTAAATGAAGTCCTTAGACAATAGATATAATAAAGCTTCAAATTTTGGTGCATTAAACAAGTTTTCTCATAGAAAAAAATGCAAGAAAAGAAAATTTCCAAAATTCGGATTTTTGTAAAAAGCTTGTTTAAAAACATATTTGCCAAGTGAAAAATGTGGATTTTTATGCATAAGTGAAGGTCATGGATAGTATAGATGTTAAGGACTCATTTTTATTTAGATAACAAGTAAATTCCAAGAATAGAATCCTAAAAATCCTAGGGAATGCAAAGTTGGAAAGAATAGATTTTTAGAAGTGACCATCATGGAGTTTTATGATAATTAGGAGTTCATAAGAGTTCATCATCAAAAATCATCAAGACCATGCATATATTGAACTCATTACATGACATTCATATTAGGAATTCATTCATATACCATCTATACATGAGTCATCAACTAGAAATATTCTTATCAATTGCGAAACAATTTTTCGGAAAAAGGAAAGTTACAGAACAGATCTGATCCCACTGTTCTGTGACCTTAATGTTTTCAAAACTTTAAAATAATATTAGAAATAGATAGATCTTTCGAAGTAGATAGAAATCGATATAAAATTTGCAAAATTCCGAGTTAAAATGACCAAGTTATGGCCGTTTTAAGTTGGAACTTCCGCAAATAGCGAGAATTCCGATTTGTCTAGCTTAGATACATAGCTTAAATTAGTTAAGTGATGAGATTCTTATTAGGTTATTCTTATTTGGTAGGTGATCCCGACACGATGATACCCTACCACCTGACTACTACTATTAAGAGACCGGCGTACCATGGCCGAGTGAGTATTATTTCCACTCTCAATTATTGCTTGTGTTTGTATTGATAGTGGCATTAGTTGTTTAGGCAAAGATAAAAATGATTATGTATGATAGGGTATATGGGAATTATATACTTGTCTGCTGTTGATATGTGAAGTTGAACCTAACGAATATCGAAACCGGGTGTTAAGTTGCTGCTTGTTTAGCGAGAAGTTATAATTGATTGTCTGCGAATAATTGTGGGTCACCTAAAAGAATTGGATTAAATTATTATTGAACCTCAATTATAATTTAACTCATTCATATCACGACGGGGATGGAGCATTAGCATTTGTTGGTTTTCGTGACCCATAAAACGAATATGTTGGTTAATCGTGATCCATAAAACGAAATTGTTGGTTAATCATGATCCATAAAACGAATTATTGTTCAGTTGACCGTGAGCTTAAACGGCGTCGTACCACAGGATTCGTTAATCTGCTAACCCGGGATGGAGGGTGCAAGTCTATCCACATACGATTTCCGGCTGGTCATATGTTTGTTGAACTCATTTGCTTGATGCATATCATTTGCTTGAGTAACCACTTGCTTGAATGATTTGTCTGAATTGTGATCTGGAAGTTTTCACTCACTAAGCTAGTTAGCTTACCCCTATAGTTTTTACTTTTTGCAGCAGGAATTCATTTGGCTTAGGCCAAGGCAGGCTACAGCTCAAGTACCGGAGCTAGGAGTTTCCTCTAAAGTTTATTTTGATTTTGTTTAGACTTCTGTTGGAAACTAAGGGACTCTGGATGACTGTAATGGACTTAATATTATTTTGCGAGGGAGTGCCTCTTAGACTTTGTAATTTATATATGTGTTTTGGTTTATTATCTATGGCTAATGAATGCCACACTAAACTTCTTAACTCCATCGATTGAGTATTCTATTATCGTAAAAGGACGCTTTACATCTATACAAGACTCCCGAAGGGCTCGGATAGAATTTCCAGAGTTTTATATAGTATGTGGCGGACTATTACGTTTAGGATACCCCTATGGGGCGTGACAGATACTTTCGGGGAGCTTGTCATGCCCCATAGGATACCCTAAACATAACAATCTGCCACATGCCATATAAGACCCATGAATTACTACCTTAGTCTTATATATATGTAAGGCGTTCCTTTACGACAATAGAGTGCTTGAACCGATGGAGATACAAAGTTTAAATCAACATTCAATAGCATTAGAATATAAATCAAAATACATATATATAGTTACAAAGACTAAGGGGCATTTCCCCACAAAAGAATATTGTTGAGAGGTCTATTAGAGTCATCCAAAGTCTTTTGGTTTCCTACGGAAGTCTAATCAGAAATGAATATAACTTCTAAAGAAAACACCTAGCTCCTGTACCTGAACCGTAGGGTGCCTCTATCTAAGCTAGATAAATGAATGCTGCAACAAATAGAAACTGTAGGGACGCAAGCCACACTAGCTTAGTAAGTGAGAACTTTCAAGATTACATTCATAACACATCATACAAGCAAGTGATTAATCAGGCAAGTGATATGCATCAAATATATGGAAAGCAACAGATATATGACTAGCCAAAAATCATATGTGAATGAAATTTCGCCCTCCATTCTGCGTTAGCAGATTAACGAATACTGCGGTACTACTAAAATATGCCATTTTTGGATCATGGTCAACCAACTTATAATTTCGTTTGTGGATCACGATTAACTAACTCATTATTTTGTTTATGGATCACGATTAACCAACTTTTACTCCGTTTTTGGATCATGGGCAACCGACCAATGATAATGCTCCATCCCCATTTGTGATATGAATGAGTCCATATTACTTATCAATTTCTAATAGTCAGTTATGCCAATACCTTAGGTGATCAATCAGTAATTGCAGACAATCAATCCTAATTCATCTATACAACCATTAGTTAATCACCCAGACTCGATATTCTTATTTTCAATTTCTCATATCATCAGCAAACATACATAATTCGCATTTATCCCCACCATACATATCCATTTATTTTTGCCTAAAATCTAATGCAACTATCATTTCAATCACATATAATTACTGGAATTGGGAAGAAATACTCACTTAGCCATTGGAACACCGGTCCTCTAATAGTAATAGTCCGGTGGAAGGGAATTGTCAATCTTGGGATCACCTAAAAAGGAAGAAATACCCTAATAAGTATTTCATTTAACTAATCCAAACTATTAAACAAAACTATCATTTCCGTAATTCTCGTCATTTGCGGAAGTCCTGACTTAAAACGGCCATAACTTGGTCATTTTAACTCGGAATTTCGCAAATTATATATCGATTTCTATCCACTTCGAAAGATATATCTAATTATAATATTATTTACAAGTTTTGAAAATGTTTAAGTCTCGAAACATTCTGATAAGTTCTGATCAGTAGCGAAATCCAATTCCGAAAAATAGTTTTGTGAATGTTTGTAATGTTTCTACTATATAGATCAACTATACATGCAATATTGACGATTTCCTATCATGAATGGCATGTTATGAGCTTGATGTATGCATGCTCTTGACGATATTTACTAAAAGAAAATTTTAGAAACTCTTTATTTTGTAAGACTACATGAATACTTACTTTTAAGAAGACTAGTTTCATGACTTTGATCATTCTCATTTGTTTTGAAATTATTTCTTAGAAAAATCTAGTTATCCTTACTAAAATTGAGTCTTTATTATATCTATTCCTTAAGGCCTTTATTTCTTCATAAAAATCCCTATTTTATACTTTGTAAACATGTTTTCAAATAGGGGCTATTTCCGAATTCGAATTTTGTAAAATTAGTTTTTGAGTGATTTCTTTGAGAAAAACTTGTTTAATACTTTAAAATTTCAAGCTCCATTATTCCTATCCTCTAAGGACTTCATTTTTTGAATAAAACTTCTATTTTGAGTTTGGAAAACTAGTGTTTTCATGCCATTACTCTTTAATTACGAATTTCTTAAAATGACAAGCAACTAAAAAATTTTCTACTTTATTTTTACTCCTTGTTTTGCATATTTTTCTTAGCAAACCCCATCTCAACTTATAAAAATCATCACTTGATGATATCTATTACTTATACTCTTCGTTTTTCATATAAAACACAAGTTTTGGAGTTGATAAAAAGGTTTTTAAGGTGTGGTCTTAAAACCATCCGAATTTACATTTGATCATTTCAAATAAATAAATTTCCTTTATGAGTTTCTTGCCTCATCTACTTAAAGATCCAGAAACTACAATATTTATGTCCACAAGACAAAGGTCTTTATGATCATTAATGCACAAAAACACAAAATATCCATGAGATCATGAATGTCAAGTATAATATGAGCATTTCAATGCTAGATCTATCACTTAGGATGCATGAAATGGAGTTTGAAAACATAAAAATAGATTTTTGTGCAAGATCTTTACTTTACTTTACTACTAAATGCATGAACATGAAGATCATCATATAAAAACATATTCAAATACAAGATCTACTCTTGTGATGGCTTGATATTCATGTAGTAGTATTTTCTTGTCCTTAGCAAGAGCTCATGGGGACTTAAAGATGAAAATGTTCATGAATGGTCTTACCATTACAAGGTTTAATGGTAGAAAGGTAAAGATTTATAACCAAAAGCTTGGAACAAGAGGAGAATGAAGAAGAAAAATAAATTTATGTGAGTGTGCGTGTGTTATGGGTGTCACACCCCAACGAGTACCCTAAACGGGATAGCCCGCCGTACGTAATATTAAAACTTAAGAATGACTACCTTAGTCACTCAAAAGCTTTCATATCGGTACAAGGCGTACATTCACATCAAAGGGAGACCAGTAAAGTAATGCATTTTAAGATATTGGCAGCGGAACATATAAAATAACACTTAATATATTTCATTGAAATAAAAAGTCTTACAACTTCTAAGGGGCATTCTCCAGACAATTTCCATAACAACATGGTCTTACTAAGATAAATAACTTAAGCTAGAAGATTTTATAAGAGATCTACTCTAAGACTTCAAAACAGAGTTCCTCCAAAAACTTCCCAAAATAAAGATTCTACCCAGATGATCAAGATGGTCTTGGGTGAAAAATGACATTCCTGTAATATCAAAAGTCTATAGGAGTATAAGCATATCTAGCTTAGTGATATATTCCTTACACAAAAGTACTCATAACAGGTATTCATCCAAGTTTATTAAACAAGCATATGAAATGCAACAACCATATGATTAAACAGTACATACGACTATCCTGTTTCGTATATGTGATGAATTTACCCCTCCATGGAATGATTTGAACTAGGCCCCAAATGACCTCCATAAAAGTTTAGTGCATCTTGGGGTTCCAACCAATCGTACGACTAGTCCCTGGGCTTTCCTTACCTAGAGCGATCGATCCAGCTCGGCTATAACTTGAGGCCGTAGTCCCTAAAGTCCTAAATCCTCAAGATGTAGCTAGGCAACTTACCTTTCCAGTCCCACGCTGAGGAGTAGTAGCAAAATTTAGAAATGATATTCTAAGTGATATGCATGAGCAATTTATTATATGGGGATTCTAATATGACATTAAATCATTTAAAGCGATTAAGCAATAATTGCACACATAGCAATACATACATAGAAACAATTATATCAATCACATATCGGATTCCGATATACTTATCATTCATTGATCGCACATAACAATTCACATACATAATTCCCATGATATCCCACATGCATATCAATTTTATTTTCCTAACATCTAGTGCTCTATTCTACAAGCACATGAGCGAATACATAAACATAAAGGAAACTCACTCGTCCATAGCGATCTTCTATGAGTCGAAGTAATTCTCGAGGAAGAGAAGATCTTTGCCCTCAACACTTAAACAAAAGAAATACCCGATGTGAGTATTTCATCCAAGATCTACTCAATTTCTCTAATTCTATTTGATTGAATTCGTCAAAAATCGTATGAATGGAAATCCCAATTTAAAATGGCCATAACGTGTTCATTTTTACTTGGAATTTCGCATATTATATACCGATTTCTACCTATTTGAAAAGGTCTATCTATTTCTAAGGTTATTTTTATCAAAAGAAGTCATTTGGGTCTTGGAACAGTAATGTATAGAATTGATACGAAAATTCAAGATTTCAAAACTAGAGTTTTCAAACTTTTCTTCATTCAAGGGCTCTTGTACAACAATATAGATACTTTGTATAGTTGAAAAATCCTTTGAATATATATATATACTATATTGACTCAAACTATATGCATGAATTTAGTGGCGTTATCTCAACAATGATTTTGCAAAACAATGTGTCTTAAAAGTGAGAAAAGCTAAGATTTGAAAATCTCCTTTTTAGTTTTGTTGGGAAAATTTTATAAGTAAGTATTTCCTTCTTTTAACTCCATTTCTTAATGTTAGAAATAATTAATTTTTCAAAAAGTAATTTTAATCTTTTAAGATTCCCATAACTTTATTTCTAGTAGTTGAAAAATGTAGTTTTTTAAAATATTTATTGGTTATGTGTTCTAAAGTCTTTCTAAAGTTAGATACACTTTTAAATATCAATGATCTTATAAGTTATATATTATTTTTATTTCCTAAGTAAAGCTCATCTTTAGAAAAGTTATTCTTTGATACTTTTGTAAAACTTATCTAAACCTTAGTATGTTGATGAAAGCTTTTCATATGAGTTTAAGAAAACTTTTGTTTAAACAAGGAATTAAGTTTAAAGAAACTTTCTTATTTCATTGGTTTGAAAAGAGAGTTTGTGATAACTTTATTTTATGTATTCATTGATAAAATCTCATATAGTATTATTACTAAAACTTGAGCTAAAGTTATCTAACTTTAGAAAATATTTGCTAAGATAAAACTTTAAGTCCTTATGGAAAAGTAATTTCCATGTGACAAAATTTATTTTTAAAGAGTTCCTATATTTAGTACTTAAGAAAACTCCTTTTCAATATGGTTGAGACAATATCAACATGCTCATGCATGAATGAGAATACGTAACTATGAGAAATATAATAAAAACAACATAATAAGATAAATGTAATAAGAGCATAAAAGTAAAGTAAAGTATTGGAAACCTTAGCTTCATCAAGGTATCCCAGGACTAAGAATAGACTAGTCCCACAAAGAAAGGAAAAGAAGAAAGAAAATTATTTGAGATATGGACAAGTTTAAGACTAGAAAGACTAGTCTTAATAATTTGCAGAAAATAAATAAATAAATAAATTGCAAAGCATAGAAATAAATAAAATAACAAGTGAGCTTATATGCTCTAAAGAAATATATATATACATAATATACATAATACTATATAGAAGTTAGATTACAACAAATAATAATAACAATAATAACAATAACATAATAACAACATAATAGAAGACATGAACAAAAACAAAACATGAACCTATTGTTGCTTCTTTAAGAAACACACTAAGTGCATGTTAAGTTAAATGAACATGATGAGCGAATAAGAGAAATTTTTACCTAAGATTTATGTGTTTGTTGAAGAGGAATTGTAAACCCCCAAATTTTTGGAATCAGTTTAGCTTAAAACCCTAAACCAGAAGTCAACCGGAACTCTAAAGGTCAACAAAACCTTAGTTAGACGTAATAGCTTAAGTTCGGTAATCCCGATTAAGCAACTCAGTAAGAGTAAGTAGGAGTTTAGAATATAGAATAGTGCGTAATTACCCAAGGAAGCGTAAAAAGATCTGATTAGTAAAACCGCAACTCGTTTTGAACCCGATCGGACACAGTTCTTGAAAAACGTATCTTGGAGCTCGAAATAGTAAAAATATTCCGAATATACCATTAGACTCGTAAAAATATATGGTTTTCAAAAATATCAGTTTTATAATTTTTCGGTAAGTAAAAATAACAGATATCACAATTATACGCGTATTTTCTTACTACCGGTACTTTATTAGTCATATCTACTCTACATTACACTATTCATTACTATTCTACACTATTTTTTTATCTCTACTTTTTCTTACACCTACTCTTACACACATCATAATCTATAACCTTTACTTTTGACCTTTCCGATAACTTTATTTCACATCTACCTTACATATTAATTTATTTAATCCACAAAATACAAAACAAAACACACTCTCTCCTCCTCTAGTCACTATGGTCGGTGCATGCCCCTCCCCCTCTCTCCTCAATTTGTTTCAATTTTCTTTTATTTAAATCACTAAAAAATCACTCCATATTTTCCTATAAATACCCGCCTCCTCTTTCACTTCTTTCACACAATTACTACCCACAAATTTCTTACAAAAACTCTCCTAAAATCTCCTCTCAAAACTCTCTCCAAATATCTTCCCAAAACTCTCTCAAATTAATCCAAAACAACTCCTACCTACAACAAAACTCATAACCACATAACACTACCAAAGTCTCATTTAGGTAACCATCTCTTATTATTTTCTTCTTCTCATGTCATGTAACTTTACATGACTATAGTGTGAGTTTCCAAAGACTAAATGTTATGGAAGCTACATTATGTTCATGTATTGTTCTTGTTCATGAAAATCTATTTATGTTTATGTTGATATTTTTGCTCATATTATTGTTATTATATCTAAGTATTACTATCTATATATATATATACATATCCTTTAGAGCATATAAGCTCACTTGCAATTTATTTATTTTTATGCAATGCAATTTATTTATTTATTCCTTGTTATTTTAAGACTAGTTCTAGTCTTAGACTTGTCCTCATCAAGTCAAAATAAATTTTTCTTTCTTTGTTTAATTTTATTTTGGGACTAGTCTACTTCTTAGTCCTGGGAGCCTTGAAGAAGCTAAGATTCCCAATACTTGACTTTATTATTTATGTTATTTTTGTTTCCTATTATTTCTCATAAATCATTTTCATTTAAATTGTTGTCCAAAATTTCAAGTTCCAAAAATAATTAACAAAAGGAGATTTTATCACTTAAAGATAAGTTTATATGAAGTATAAAATATATGATTTGACAAAGATAGATTCATTTCTTTTCAAGTTACAAAAAGAACCCACTACAAATTTTAAAAACTACCTTTGCTACGAAAAGCTTCCTAATCCTTTAATATTCTACTTTGTTTTTCGAAAGAAAATAATTATTGGTACAAAAATGATTTTTATGAAAAGCATAACATGAGGAAAGGATGAGAAATTTTCAAATAAAGATTTTTGCAAACAAATAGATAAAAAAATTGTATAGGAAAAATAAATAGGAAAAATAGTATTAATATAGAAAACTTAGAAAGAAGACAATTTATTTTCAAAAAGTTATTTGGGAAAAATAATAAAGCAAGCATAAAACATCTTTGGAAAAACAAAATATTTGTTTCAAGAGATTTACAAAATGATTTCTTGAAAACTATATTTTTCTAAAATTCCAAAACCGACATTATTTTACTCAAGAAACATGATTGGACAACAAAACACTTGAGCATGAATAAAAATGAGCTATGTAGCTATAAAAAGAGGATTTTTCAACTATATAGATAACTAAGTATTTATCAAATAAATTTTTGGATGATTGGACCAAAGTTGTTTTTGAGTTAGAAAATTCGTGGTGAATTTCATCACCACTGTTTTGGGGCCTAAATGGTTTAGTTTGATAAGAATAGTTTGAGAAATGAATAGATCTTTTCGAGTAGTAGAAATCGGTATATTATATGCACGATTCGAGTTAAATGACCAAGTTATGACCATTTTAAATTGGAACTCTTCCTTATACGAACTTTAACGTTCTCATGATATTGTTTTGTCAAAATTCAGAAAATCATCAAGAAATACTCATTGTGGGTATTTTCTTTGGCTAGGTGACTCCGAGGAAGGATACCTATATCTCGAAGATTATTTCGATTGAGTGGAGTGTGTGAACGACTCATCCGTATATAGAATAGTCGATATGGTATCGTGAGTTTATTTTCTTAAAATACTATACTTGTTGTGCTTATAAATTAGTTGCATTAGAATTAGGAAAAGACAAATGAATCTTTATGTAAAATAATTCTTTGAAAGAATCCTAAAAATATCGTGGATGGAATTGATTTAAATGTTTGTTTTAGTATAACACTTGATTTGTATGAAATTCTTTGATCGCCTTAAATTCGATAATAATAATGTTATGATATAATAAATAAATGGATTCATGCATACCACGAAGTGAGTCACATTGCATTGGGTTATTATCCTTGGGTGGGAAGGATAATAAGCTCATGTCGAAAGCAACACTTGGCGGAGTGTCCGAAAGCGATTGCTTAGTGGCGTTAAGGCAATGCTTGGCGGAAGATTCGAAAGCAAGGCTCAATTCAAGTAGACTTCATATGCTTGGCGATATTGCTCGTAAGCATAAATCTTTTTACTAAAACTACTTGTTTGAGGTTATGTATCACCAAACCCCGAATGGAGAGCGCAAATCCATTCAACATATAGTTCCAGGAAAACTATATGCCTTGTTTGCTCACGTGTATGTTACATTCCATTTGTTTGATTAAACAACTTGTTTGAAATTTTGTTACAAGAAGTTACTTATGGAAAAAGTTCTCACTAAGCCTGTCAGATTATACCCCATAGATATCTTTTGCAGTTCACTTATCTGTGGTTGAGGCCACGAGGACCTTGCAGTAAGGTAAATTCTTTTTAAAGGAAATTTTAGATGAAGTTTAGTATTAGAAATGATGTACAAATATTCTTGTAATAGATTAGTGAATAAGGGAAATGTCTCTAAGTTTGTAAAGATCATTGTTATAAGTAAATGAATATTATGAATCCTTTTTTTTCTTAATATGTTATTATATCTTCTTAAGCTTCATAATTCCATGTATGGTCCTCCAAATTTGTTAGAGCACGCCTTACACTTAATATCAACGCTTTTGGGAGTGGCTAAGGTTGTCATACTTAAGCTTTAATATTAAGTGTGGCGGACTGTTACGTTTAGGGTACCTTTTGGGTCGTGACAGGAATGGAATGGTTTGTAGTAATATGTGGGAATTGGCTTTATGGAGGGAAGAGAGATCTTGAGAGAGATTTTGAGAGAGGAATTTTATGGAGTGATTTTGGTAGAATTTTAGTAGGAATGAATTGTGTGAAAAAATGAAGGGGGAAGGGGGTATTTATAGAGTTTTGGAATGGAAATTAGATGTAATAAAATAAAATCAAAAGAAAAATAAATTGATTGAAGAAAGAGAGGGGAGGCGTTGGTTTTGCATGTAGAGGAGGGAGAAATTGATTTATTTTGATATTTTGTAATAAAAAAAAAGTAATATGTAAAGTATGATGTGATTAAAGTTGTATAGGGAAGGTAAATTATAAGGTATAGGTATGGTAGTGTGTAAGAATAGAGTGTAAGAGAAAGTAGAGATAGATGAATAGTAATAAATAGTAGAAAAGTACTATGAATAGTAGACTAGACAATTAAAATACCGATAGTAAAGAAAATACGCGTAAATAAGCTATATATGATATTTTTAGTTACCGAAAAATTCTAAAACTGATATTTTTGAAATCCTTATATTTTTAAGAGTCTATTGGTGTTGTCGGAATATTTTCACTATCCGGTGTACCAAGGCACGACTTTTAAAAACTGATCCCGTTTGGATTCGAAAGACACTAGAAAATTATGAATATGATATTTTTAAGCTTTCTTATGTTATTATGAACCATATTCCACAATTATCTTAATTTCTTTGTCTAGGGTTTAAGAACACGGGATTGCTGGATCTAGATTCACTAGACTAGATGTATGCCCCGGAAAATTTCAATAAATAATTTTAAGATGAACTTCGAAAATAAACCTTAAAAATCACTCCAAATTAAAATCGAATTTCAACTAGTCTTAAATCACGAACGAATTCGAAAAATTTCCGAATCTTGGGGAAAATAAGTATTCTAAAAAACAAAGTAAGAACTCAACATACTAGAATTCCAAGACCACTACGTACGACAAATTCCATACATGACTCCGATTTATAAAATCGGGTAATATAGATCCCAAAAACGAATTATTAAAAAGTAAATAACGATTAACTTTCGAAAATGAAACCCAATTCAAAAATTCCGAAAACGTTAAAAGATAATAAATACTTACAAAAATAAAATTTAAAATAAACTTCTCAAATTAAATATGTTGTATGAACATAAATATCAGTTTCCAAATTGGCAAAGGTCTAAACCGGAAAATCACCCGGAAACCCTAACCGGAATACAATAGTGTAAGTCCGGCAATCTAGTGCCCCTAACCTAGAGGCCGAGATGTAGTTTAAATATATAGAATAGCTCATAGTAATATAAGTTTGTTCAAGAATATCAGATTGGTAAATTTTTGACCTATTTCGAACCCGTTCGGATACAGACTTTGAAAAGCGTGTCTCGGGGCTTGAGAATAAAAAACATACCAATAGTACCGTTAGACTCGTAATTTTATAAGATTTCTAAATATATCAGTTATGAAATTTTTCGGGTTATAAAAGTTATAGTTATAACCTTTTTATCGTATTTTCATTATTACCGATAATTGATTAGTCTTTTGCACTATTCATTTTTATTTCATTACAAAATTTTTATTATTCTTATAAAGTCTTATATTTTTAGATAAATATTTTATATGTTATAAAAAATTTAGTTTTTCTAAAATTTAGTTCGTTTCGGGTCTTTACGGGATTAGATTCTATTTAAGACCCGATACTAAAAATAAAATAAATTAATTTAATAATTGAAAAATATTTTAAAAATTTTATATTTTCATAAAATAATTTTTTTAGAAATTTTTTGGGGTTATAAAAATATTATTTATAGCTCATATTCGCGTATTTTGATCATACCAGTAACATAATTGTTAAAATACTAAAATATTTCAAATAATTATTTAATTTTAATTATGAAAAATCTGCTACAAATATTTGGAATAATTTTTCTAATTTTATTTTTTTTGATTTATTTTATTAAGAAAGTACTCTTACAACCCATCTTTTCAAATACACCTTTCATACATCACTTCTTTTTCACTTCAATCTTTCTACACTTCATTATCAATTCTTGGCAGATTTTTTTTGACTCCTTTTGGCTGCCTTTTGTTTTGAAACCCCCTAAAAATTAATTACAATAACTCTCTTTCAATACTTCTTCAAAAAGCTACACATACCATTAATTACATTACAATTTCAAGTCAAAGCAAACCAAATTTCTCTCTCTCTCTCCCCCTCTCTCTTTCACGTGAATCCCTCAAATTTCTGCCTTTGCTTTATTTTTTTTCTCTTTCAATTAATTAATACACATTAAATGTACTCATTTTCTCTCTCTTTCATTTACACCTTCAAACCTTAACCATTCTTTACACTTTTCTCTCTCTTTTTCCTCTCTTTCTTTCTTCTTTCTCTCTTGTTCTTTCAAGAACAACAAGCTGCCCCCATTCCATTCTTGAGCTTCCATACTTCATTCCTAAAGATTTCTAAGCAAATCTTCTTCCCAAAGCTTCATAGGTGATATAGGTAAAGTGTAATGAAGGTTTCATGCATCAAATGACCTTCCATAAGCTTAAAAGCTTAGGATGATGATGCCAATAATGAAACACTCCTTTTCTCTACTTTTATTATCTTGTATTTCAATTATTTTCTTGTTTAAAGTTGATATATTTTGTAGATCTAAATTTTTGTAGCTTGATTTTGTTTATGCCATAGATCTTGTTATTTAAGTTGTTATATTTGTTATTTCTTATGATTTATGCATAGATCTATCATCCACATATTCATATTAGTGATTCATCCATTTAAAACTAGTTCAGAAGACTAGATCTAGTGCTTTGAGTTCATAAATACATTAGACCTTTGTTTATGTTCATGAACAACTTGCTATAGCATGATGATGGTAGGGAAATTGTAGGAAACTCAAGATCTATTTTATTTTCAAAAAAAAACTTTTGAAAATTCGGATGAAAATGGAACCATATTTAGAAAAGTGGTTTTTCAACTTCAAAATGTATATTTTTCATTTAAAATGAAGGGCTTAGGGTATAGACAACATAAATGAATGATTTTGATAAGTAAAGTTTAGATCTATGTTCATATTATGTGTAGATCTTAGATTTGAACTTGAACAAAAGTAGTGAAATTCGTATTTTGGCAAGACTCATATTTAAAAACCACTTTCCAAGTGTCAAAATATAATTTTTACTTAAGAAAATGAAGGCTTAATATATGAATATCATCAAGACTTCTTTTTACAAGAATCTAATGTGATTTTCAAAGTTATTTTCAAAACACAAATGTCATTTTCGGATTTTGGCCAAGGCATATTTTAAAAACATGTTTTCCAACTCAAAAATGAAGTTTTTGTTTAAGAAATGAAAGGCTCTTAGGATAGGATATGTAAGGAATGGATTTTCATAAGTTTAGATAGATTTTATCAAAAGGAATATCCAAAAATGAATTTTGTAAATTCGGATCCCAACCAAGACCAATTTTTAGAACCCATGTATCAACTCCAAAACTCATGTTTTATGTGAAAAATGAAGTATATAGGTAATAGATATCATTAAGCAATGATTTTTACAAGTTAAAATAAGTTTAGGCATGAGTAATGTGTAAACCAAGTAATGGAATTAAAATGGAAAATTTTGAGTTAGTGATCAAATTGTCAAATTCGTAATTTGAGATGATGCATATGTAATCACTAAGTATTTGAGCTCAAATTGCAAGTTTTATGTGTTAAATGAAGTCCTTAGACAATAGATGTAGTAAAGTCTTAAAATTTAATGCATTAAACAAGTTTTTCCAAATGAATCATTCAAAAAGTGGATTTTCTAAAATTCGGATTTTTGAGTAACCATTGGAAAACATATTTGCAAAGTGTAAAATGCAAATTTTTGTGTAAGAATGAAGTCTTAGTGGTTATGTATGATTGAGCCCTAATTTTCTAAATATCAAATGATTTTACTTAAAGAAATCACTCAAAAACATTACTTACAAAAATTCGGATTTTGGAATCAACCCCACTTGAAAACATGTTTACAAAGTGTAAAATGGAAATTTTTATGTAGAAATGAAGGTCATAAGTAATATATATAAGAAGATTTAATTTTGACAAAAATAATTATATGTTCTTAAGTAACAAATCTAAAACAAATGGAAATGATCAAAGTTAGAAAACTAGATTTTTCATAAGTAAGTTGTTATTATGGTCTTGCAAAATAAAAGGTTGCAAATTTCCTTTTAGCAAAATCATCAAGATCATGCATACATTAAGCTTATCTCATGTCATTCATGTTAGGAAATCACTCATATTGCATATATAGCTAGTTTATATAGTAGAGACATTACAAACATTTACAAAACTTTTTTGAATCGGAAACCGCTAATGATCAGATCTGATCCCTCTGTTCCGAGACCTAAATGTTTTCAAAACTTGAAAATAATATTGGAATTAGATAGATCTTTCGAAGTAGATAGAAATCGATATATAATTTGTGAGATTCCGAGTTAAAATGACCAAGTTATGGCCGTTTTAAGTTGGAATTTCCGCTTAGGACGAAAATTACGAATTTGATAATTCGTATGAGATCGTTTAGATTAGTTTGAGTTAAAATACTTATTAGAGTATTTCTTCTTGTTAGGTGATCCCGAATTCGACGATTCCCTACCACCGGATTACTATTACTAGAAGACTGTGAACCAATGGCCGAGTGAGTTTTCTCCTTGTTTTGTTACCTTGATTGTGCTTGTAGTTAGTTGCATTAGAATTATAGGAACAAGATAAAAATCGATATGAATGGGGATGGGATATATGATGAGGCTGTGATGAATGTATGCCAAAGGATACTAAAGCATATCGAAACCACGATTTGATTGGATAACTGCACTGTTCATATTATTTCTGTTTTGTGTATGATATTGGCTGGTCACTCTAAAGAATGTATAAATATTTGACCTAAGCAAAAATTAAATTGGTCATGCATCGCATCGGACATATTGCATTTGGTAGCGTGCTACTCTACGCAGGTCGATCGGTATGGTCCGAGGACTCGTTTGGATAATGAGACCCGGGATCAGAGCTCATTCATAGGAAACTAAGGCGCATGGGGATGCATTCCATGTGTGAGCCTAGCCGAGGCGAGTGCTATGAGCCGAGGGCTTGGGGACTAGCAGGGTCGTGTAGACTTCAATACCATCCCTAACCCAAGATACGGGGGCGTAAATCCGTTCTGTGTGTGGGTTCCGGATACCATGCACAATTGTTTGCTCATGTTTTGTTCATGCATAGCATATGGTTGATTATAACTTTCTTGTTATGGTACGGAATTAAGGAAATTCTCACTAAGCTAGTGTAGCTTATACCCAATAGTTTTTAAATGAACAGGTTATCTCAAGAATGCAAAGTGGGGACCAAATTGGTTGGAGCCGGGAATAACTTCGGAGTTCGGCAAAGAATAAGAATGTTTGAAGTTATCTGCTAGTTTTATGAATTGTCTTGTAATAGTTTATGTAGGGAAAGTCTGTGGATGAATGTAATTGAAGTTGAATGATTTGTATTATGAAGTATAGTGGTTTGCATCGGAAGTATAGTGGATTGTATTTCCTTTACATTGTTACTCAATTGTATCAACATAAAATGTATCATTCCGATGTGTCTCCTTTATGTGTTAGACGGCTTGTACATAGTATGGAAGCCTTCGCGTGACTGAGGTGGTCATTCTTGGGCTTTAATATTGTGTACGGCGGACTGCCACGTTTAGGGTACCGTTCGGGGCGTGGCACTAGACATACAACTAGGTTAACTTTAAGGTTCCGGTTTGACTTCCGGTTCTTAGGGTTTGCTTATATTATCGAAAAATCTAGGAGCTTACAATGGGGGTCATGACAAAGGAGAGAAATGGGAGAGGGTTTGTGAATTTTTTTGAAAAAATGAAATGAAGAAAGAGAGAGAAGGCATAAAAAATTATTTATAGTAAGTTGAATTAGGGTTAATGGTCTAAAAAAATTGAAGAAAAATTATACAAATGAGAGTGAAAAAGGGGGGAGGGGTGCGGCGGTTGTAAGGGGGAAGAGGAGAGAGAGAGAGGGTTTAATTTGTTTTGTTTTATTTAATTTGTATAATAAAAGTCTTGAAATATAATAATTTCTTAAGAGATAAATTATCTTGGAAAAGAAAATATAATTGAGTGTTTTGTAAGGATGTAAGAGTAGGGTGTGCCTTATGAGTGTAGTAGGTTGTATTTGTGAATAGTAATCAAGACAATTATTTTACTGGTAGTAAAGAAAATACTAGAAAAAGGGTTATATCTGTATTTTTCATAAACCGAAAAATTATAAAATTTATATTTTTGAAATCCTTATTAAATTTCGGTTCTAAAGAGTATTTCAAAATATTTTTTGAATTTCGAGTCCCAGGGCCTGCTTTTCTGTATTGGATCTCGGGAAGGTCCAAAATAGAAAATTTTTTGAAATAAGATCTTTTTATGGTTTGAAATATACTTTAGAGCAATCTTCAAGATTAAATTATTTCACAAAAGTTCCTTAGTTTAAAATCGAAGGAAAGTCGGATCTAGGGTTCTTAGGTTTCTCTCCCAAGCTTAAGCTAATCTGGTTTAGGGTTTTAGTTTCCGGCTCCCGAAGTCTACTTGGTTACTAGGAAAATCGGGGTTTACAGAGCCTTTCGAAAACCAGATGAGGCCAAGGATTGGTTGGCCTACGTAGAGCGGTCATTTGATGCTTTTGAAGTACCCCAGCACTTAAGAGTTAATTATGGAACTTACCTGCTAAGACGGAATGCAAGGGTATGGTGGGAATCCAAGAGGAGGGAGCTTATGCCACCTGTTACATAGGAGATGTTATGCTACGAGTTCCTTGAGAATTACTTCCCTAGAAGCCTCCAGGTACAGTACAGTGCGGATTTTCTGCATATCTCACAAAGGGGCCGTACGGTGGAGCAATGTTAAATCAAGTTCACTAGGCTACTCCAGTATGCCCCGGACTAGTACAAATACAGTAAGGAGTTAAAGAGGCAAGTTTTTTTGAATGTTTTGGATGAAGATATGAGAATGAGACTTGAGGAGTTCGACATTAGGACTTTTAGAGAATTGGTTGAGAGAGCCTGAATTGTTGAAAGGGCCAAGAAGAGAAAGACAAAGACTACAGAAAGAACACCCTCAACGTTTAGAAGAAAGTTTTATGGGGGTTCAAGTTCAAGGTATCTCCAGAAAATGTTCAAGCCACTCTATGGCATCAAAGGAAATATGAGAGGGAGAAATGGGGAAAGAACACTCCTAAAACCGTAAGTTGCTGGAAGTGCAAGGGAGAGCACTACCCTAAGAGGTGTCCGCAGCTAAGAGACAAGTGCTATTTCTGTGGTGATGCAAGTCACAAGATCTCGGAGTGCTCGAAGAAAGCTACCACTACTTGCTATGTCTGCAAGCAAGTGGACACTTTGCCAATGAGTGCTCACAAAGGACGTGTCCCACAAAGGACATTGAGAGGATCATCCTCGATAAGGCCCGAAAATGGGAATAGTGGAAACCTTGGCAAGCCGTTTTGGATCGGCTATGCATGCATAAGGATATACAATTGGAGGGACAATGGTTTATGAGGAAGTCGAGGACGACAATTGTGATTTTGCTGCCCTCGAAGAGGACGATGGCCAAGATTTTGGACTCGTGATAGGTTAATCTTCCGACCCTTGTTTCTATTTTAGTTGATTATAAACTGCTTGTTTCTATTTTTTAGTTGATTATAACTGCTTAGTATCCAAGGGCTAGAAAGGGAAAAACAAGTGTAGTAATGTAAGATGATTTAGGAAATATGCTAGAATGGTTTGGGATAGTAATTAGACATGTTGAATACATGACACATATTAGTAGATAAGACTGCTTACACCTTGTTTGACACTAGAGCCACACACTCGTTAGCACTACCGGTTTGGTGAGACAAGTTAGATTACCAATAGCCACCGTCACCTCCGGCTTTCGTGTTTAAGACTCCAACCAGAATGTGGTGATGGCCAGTGAAGTGTTGAAAAGACTGCCCAATAGTGATTGAAGGACATCACCAAGATGTGATTTGATTGTTTTGGAAATGAGTAAATATGAAGTGATTTTGGATATGAGTTGGTTGACCCTTTCTAAAGCTATGTGAATTGTAGAAGAAAGAAAGTGGAGTTTAAGGAGCTGGATGGGAAGGATGTTAAATTTAAGGGAGAAACAAATTTCAAGAGGAAACTAATTAAGTTCATTCAAACTACTGTAGATGGAAGTTGAGACCAAAAGGGAAGTTCCTTTAGTGTAATGAGAAGGAGGAAGAGTTTGCCCCGAGTGGAAGATATACCAGTTGTTAATGAGTTCCCAGATGTTTTCCCTGATGAACTACCAGAATACACCTGAAGCGAGAGATCGACTTTGGAGATCAATTGGCACCAACACAAAACCGATATCTAATGCACCTTACCGCATGGCTCCGGTTGAGCTAAAGGAGTTAAAGCAACAATTACAAGAGCTTTGATCAAGGATTTATAAGGCCAAGTGTGTCACCATTGGGTCACCAGTTCTGTTTGTTAAGAAGAAAGATGGATCGATGAGGTTATGTGTGGACTATCGAGAGTTAAACAAAGTCACAATCAAGATAGGTATCTGCTCCCTAGATTGACGATCTTTTGACCAACTACAAGGATAGATGTGTTTTCAAGGATTGATTTTCGATTGGATACCATTAGCTGAGAGTCAAGCTGGAAGATGTTACCTAAGACGGCTTTTTCGAACTCGATATAGACACTATGAGTTCTTGGTGATGTCTTTTGGTTAACAAATGCTCTTGCCATTTATGGACTTGATGAACTGAGTATATAAGCATTATTGGATAAGTGTGTTAAGTTTTTATTGGTGATATCCTTATCTACTCAAAAACGCGCAAGCAACCTGAGGAACACTTGTGCATGCATTGTAAACCTTAAGAGAACACAAGTTATATGATAAGTTTTCCAAGTGTGACCTTTGGTTAGATACGATTTCATTTTTGGGACATGTAGTATCAAGAGAGGGTATATCTGTGGACCCAGAGAAGATAAATGTTGTAATGGACTGGAAGCCACCAAAGATGGTAACAGTAGTAAGAAGCTTTTTGGGTCTAGCTGGTTATTATAGGAAGTTTGTTAAGGATTTTTCCAAGATAGCTAAGCCCTTGACCCAACTAACCCAAAAGAATGAAAGTTTATATGGACGGAAAAGAGAGACTCAAGTTTTCACGAACTTAAGCAAAGGCTTATTTTCGCTCCAATCTTGGTTCTATCAAATTCTAAGAAGTCCTACACAATTCATAGTGATGCATCAAGAAATGGTCTTAGATGTGTACTCATGCAAGATGGGAAGGTGATTGTCTACGCTTCGCGACAGTCAAGGCCACACAAATAAAATTACCCTACACATGATTTGGAATTAGCCGTAGTAGTGTTCGTCTTAAAGATATGGTGGCACTACCTCTATGGCAAAGGTGTGAGATCTATATCGATCACAAGATCCTTAAGTATTTGTTCACACAAAAAGAGTTGAACATGAGACAAAGGAGATGACTTGAGTTAATCAAGGATTATGATTTGGGGATTAATTATTGCTAGGGAAAAGTAAATGCGGTTGTTGATGCCTTAAGTCGTAAGAATCATGGAGAAGTTACAGCCTTTCTCACCGATCAAAAGGAATTAGTAAAGGAGTTTGAAAGGTTAAGCATTGAGTTCATGGGAGGAGATATCGAGGTGGAGATAGTAAATTTAGTGATGGAACCCACTTTAGTGGAAAGAATCAAGGAGGCTTAGCGTTACGATGAGATAATAGAAAGAATAAAGAAGGGAATTCAAGAAGGAAAATACATCGTGTAAGCCCCGGATAATTTCAGTAAATAATTCCAAAATAAACATCGAAAATAAACTCTAAAAATAACTCCAAATTAAAACCGAACTTCGACTAGTCCTAAATCACGAACGAATCTAGAAATTTCTTAATCTTGAGAAAATGAGAATCCTTAAAAATAAATAAGAACTCAACAGTCTGTAAATCCAAAATCACTACGTATGACAAATTCTATACGTAACTCTGACTTGTAAAATCGGGTAATATAGAACTCAAAAACAAATTATTAAAAATTAAATAACGATTAACCTTCAGAAATAAAACCCAATTCAATAATTTCGAAAATGTTAAGAGATATTAAATATTTAGAAAAATAAAATTTAAAATAAAATTTCTCAAACTAAATATGTTATATAAACATAAACCCTCAGTTTCCAAATTGGCAAAGATCTAAATCGGAAAATCACCCAGAAACCCTAAGTGGAATATAGTAGTTTTAGTCTGGTAATCGCGCGTTCTTAGTCCTAGAGGCCGAGGTGTAGTTTAAGTGTGTAGAGTAGCTCGTAGTAATATAAGGTCGCTTAAAAATATCATATTGGTAAATTTTTGACCTATTTTGAACCCGTTCGGATACAGGCTTTGAAAAGCATGTCCCGGGGCTCGAGATATCAAAAATATACCATTAATATCGTTAGAATCATATTTTCATAAGGATTTTAAAAATATCAGTTTGATAATTTTTTGATAAACTAGAAATATCTGATTTTGCGATTATATTCGTATTTCTTTACTACAGGTAATTAACTAGTCTTTTGCACTATTCACTATTATTCATTACACAATTTTATTATTCTCGTAAACCCTTATATTTTTAGATAAATATTTTATATATCATAGAAAATTATGTTTTTCTAAAAATTAGTTCGTTTCGGGTTTTTACAAGATCAGTTTTTGTTAAAGACTCGATACTAAAAATAAAATAAATTAATTTAATAATTATAAAATATTTGAAAAATATTTTTATTTTCATAAAATAATTTTTTAGAATTTTTCGAGTTATAAAAATATCAGTTATAGCTCATATTCGCGTATTTTGATCATACCGGTAATTTATTTGATAATTCACTAAAATAAATAAATAAATTATCTTATTTTAATTATGAAAAATCCACTACAAAAATTTGGAATACATTTTCTATTTTTTTCCTTCTTTTTATTTTATTTATTAAGAAAGTACTCTTACAACCCATACCTTTAAGTACACCTTTCACACATCACTTCTTCTTCACTTCAATCTTTCTACACTTCACTCATCACTTCATGGAAGATTTAAGACTTCTTTTTGCTGCCCTTTTGTCCTTTGAAACTCTCCAAAATTGATTAAAGTAAAACTATTTCGATCCTTCTTCAAGAAGCTACACATACCATTAATTACACATTACAATTTCAAGTTAAAAACCAACCAAACTCCTTCCCTCTCTTTCCCAAAAAATCACGCCAACTATAGGAAAGTGTTGGCTGTCCATTTCTTTTTTTTTT
Source organism: Combretum micranthum (assembly GCA_024138025.1). Classification (NCBI taxonomy): domain Eukaryota; kingdom Viridiplantae; phylum Streptophyta; class Magnoliopsida; order Myrtales; family Combretaceae; genus Combretum; species Combretum micranthum. The sequence continues at coordinate 18,947 of JAMXBD010000533.1, read as the reverse complement.
TTACTTTATTTAAAGTGTCTTTAAACTCCTTCTATCTTTCTCTCTCATCACACATCAAACCTTTACCATTCCTTACACTTTCCTCTCTATTTTTCCTCTCTTTCTCTCTTCATTTGTTCTTGTTCTTGCAAGAACACTTGTTGCTCCTATTCCTTATTGGAGCTCCCACACATATTTCTTTAAGATCCTTTGATAAAACTCTTGTCCAAAGCTTTCATAGTTGATGTAGGTAAAGTATAATGAGAGTTTCATACATCAAATGACCTTCCATAAGCTTAAAAGCTAAGGATGATGATGCCAAAATGAAACACTCCTCTTATCCATGATTATTCTCTTGTAATATTATTATTTTCTTGCTAGAAGTAGTTATATTTTGTAGATTTAACTTTTATGTAACTTTGCTTATGTTTATGTTTAGATCTATGAGTTTACAGTTTACTACCATGGATTTCTTTTATAATCATGCTCACAGAAAGTGTAGATCTTGGTTTTGAACTCAAACAAAAATGGTGAAATTCGTATCTAGGTAAGACCACATTTAAAAACCACTTTCCAAGTGTCGAAATGAAATTTTTACTTGAAATAATGAAGGCTTAATGAGTATATATCATCAAGACTTCATTTTATATAGTTCAAAGGTGATTTTCAAAGATTATTTTTCAAAACAAAATTCTATTTTCGGATGTAGATAAAGACATAACTTAAAATAGTTTTTCCAACTAAAAAATGAAGTTTTATTCAAGATATGGAAGGCTCTTAAGATAGATATGTAAGGGATGAATTTCATAATTTTAGATGGATTTTATCAAAAAATATGTCCAAAAACAAATTTTGTAAATTCGGATCTAAACCAAGACCAATTTTAAAAACCCATTTAACAACACTAAAATGAAGGATTTGGTTAAAAAAAAAAGGCTTATGGACCATGTAAACCCCGGTATTCTCAGTAGCTAGGAAACCCCGGGAATTGGAAGCGAAACCCTAATCCGATCAGGTTGAGTGTAATGAGTGAAGCCTAGGAACCCTAAATCCTGCTTTCCTTCGGTTTCATAGTAAAATAAATATTATAAAGTAAATGAATTTAAATTATTGTTCCAAAGTACATTTCAAACCTTTGAAAGTTTTAAATTCGGGAATTTTTTCAATTCCGGGCCTTCCCGAGCCCAATTACGGAAAAGCGTGCCCCGGGCCACGGATTCAGAAAATGTTCCGAATATTCATTAGAACCGTAATTTTATAAGGATTCCAAAAATATCAATTTCATAATTTTCCGAGCTATAAAAATTACAGTTATAGCTTTTCCCGTGTTTTCGTACAACCGTAAAGTAGATGTCTTGTCTACTATTCACAAGTACACCTACACTACACACTACCCATACCCTATTCTTACATCCTTACAAATACTCATTTCAATTTTCTTTTCCATGAAATTTTGTCTCTTAAATAATTATCATATTTATTACATTTAATTTACTAAATAACAAAAGTTAAAATTTCAAAACACACACACACACACACACAAGGGATGCCGGCGCCCCTCCCTCTCATTTTCCCCCTCAATTGAAGTATTTTTACTTCATTTTATTAACTAAACCCTAAATCACTTGATATATATACATATTATTCTCTCTCTCTCCTCATTTCTTCTTGTTTCAAATTGGAAAAAAGAGAAAAAAAACTCTCTTCTCTCCCTCCTTGTTCCGAGCACTCCTTTTCCCTCTCCCTCCCACTTCAACTTGTTTCCTTCTTCATTTCCATCTCAAGACTCCTTTGGTATGTTGATTTAGGTCTTGTTCTTCCTAGATCTTGTAATGGCAAGACTATATCTTGTGTGTTTTCTCATTTAACCCCATGATGCTCATGCTAGGGACATGAAAACACATGAACAAGAATATCAAGCCATCACAAGACATGGATCTAATGTTTAGATGTGATTTTGTTAAGATCTCATCATGTTCATGCATGTAAAGTAGTGATCTTGCACATATGTTGTTGTTCATGTCATGAGATCCATGATTTATGCATCATACTTAGTAGATCTAAAGTTTAGATACCCACATTGTCACATGTATGATCATAGGGTTATTTTTATTTTCATGCATTGAGGACCACAAAAATGTAGTCTTGAATATGTATAGAGATGTTAGATAGTGGATAATCATATGTAGAAGGCAAGAACATTGAAAAAGGAAGGACCTTGTCAAATATGGAAGATTGAAAATTCGGATGAAATGGAAACCCTACCTTGAAAACTACCAAAATCATTTTTAAACTCATATTTCATAAGAAAAATGGAGGGTATGTGTAATAGACATGTTGAAGGAATTATTTTCATGAGTTTAGATGAGTTTAGGCATAATAAAAATAAGAAAACAAGAAGTGAAGTTAGAAGGAAAAATATTGACTTGGATGTGTAGTCAAATTCGTAATTTTGGTAATGCCTATATAAACACTTAGTATTTAAGTCTAAATTGGATATTTTATAAGCTAAATGAGTCCTTAGATAACATACATATTGGAGCTTCAATTTTTAATGCATTAGACAAGTTTTTCCTTAAGAAAAATGCAAGAAAATGAAATTTAGAAAATTCGGATTTTTACAAAAAGCTAGTTCAAAGACATGTTTGCCAAATGAAAAATGGGAATTTTTATGCATGCATGGAGGCCATGATTAATATAGACCTTGAGAACTTATTTTTAATTAAATAATAAGGACTAGAAGACTAAAGGTCAAGGAAACCCTAAGGAGTATAATGTGGAAAATAGGTTATTAGAAATAACCTTTGAAAGGTTTTCTAACACTTAAGGGTTCATATGAGTTTATTATCACAAAAGTTATTATGACCATGCATATATTAAGTTCATCACATGGTATTCATGTTAGTAATTCATTCCCATATCATTCATGCATGGATCATCATCAAGGAACACTTCCTATCAAAAGCAAAACAAATTTTTGAGATTGGAACGATTGCGGAACAGATCTGATCCCACTGTTCCGTGGCCTTACTATTTTCAAAACTTGAAAATAATACTTGAAATAGATAGATCTTTCGAAGTAGATAGAGATCGATATAAAATTTGCGAAATTCCGAGTTAAAATGACCAAGTTATGGCCGTTTTAAGTCGGAACTTCCGCTAATAGCGAGAAATCCGAATCCACACAATTTAGATGTATAGCTTGATTTAGTTACATGATGAGAATCTCATTAGGATTATTCTTGCTTGGTAGGTGATCCCGAGCAGGACGACACTCTACCTCCCGACTACTACTATTAGAAAGTTTGGCGTCCAATGGCCGAGTGAGTTTACTTCCACTCTCAATTAATGATTGTGATTGTAATGTAGTGGCACTAGTGGTATAGGCAAAGATAAAGGAAATTGTATATGCATGATGGGGCATATCGGAATTATTTATGTTGTTTACTGTTGATATGTGAAATGGAGCTTAAGAAATATCGAAACCGAGTGTTAAGATATTGACTGCCTTACTAGTATCTTATGATGAATGTCTGCGAATACTTGTTGGTCACTTAAAAGAATTGAATTAATGAATATCCGACTCCGACTATAAATTGAATTCATTCATGTCACGATGGGGTTGGAGCATTCGCATTGTTGGTTAATCGTGATCCATAAAACGAATTTGTTGATTAATCGTGATCGATAAAACGAATTTGTTGGTTAATCGTGATCCATAAAACGAAGTTTTGTTAGTTGACCGTGAACTTAAACGGCGTCGTACCGCAGGATTCGTTAATCTGCTAACCCGGATGGAGGGCGTAAACCATCCACATATGATTTCCGACGGTCATATGTTTGTTGTTCACATTTGTTTGATGCATACATTTGCCTGAATAATTACTTGTTTGAATGAATTATGTTTAATTGCGTTATGGAAGTATTACTCACTAAGCTAGTTAGCTTACGCCCCCATAGTTTCCATCTTTTGCAGCACGATTTTATATGGCTTAGGCCGAGACAAGCCACAGCGCAGGTACCGGAGATAGGAGTTTCTCATAGAAGTTTAATCCATTCCTTTTTGTATAGACTTCCATTGGAAACTAAAGACTCTGGATGACTGTAATAGGCTGTTATTCTTTTGCGGGGGAATGCCCCTTAGATCTTGTAAACTTTAAATTATGCGTTTTGATTTATTATCTATGGCTAATGAATGCCTCGTTAAACTGTTTAACTCCATTTGTTGAAGTATTCTATTGTCGTAAAGGAACGCTTTACATCTACGTAAGACTCCCGAAGGCCCCGAGTAGGGAACTCGAGAGTCTTACTTAGTATGTGGCGGGCTGTTATGTTTAGGATACCCTACGGGGCGTGACAGACCATCCCACTTAAGATTGGAATTATGATTGCATGACTTATGGACCATCTTAACCCTAGATGCAGAGGGTGTAAATCCGTTCTGTGTATAGGTTCCGGTTACCCATACATAATTCTCTGCTCATGTGTTTGTTCATGCATACCATATGGATGATTTATAACTTACTTTTTATGGTATGAAATTATGGGAACTCTCACTAAGCTAATGTAGCTTATACCCCAATAGATGTTTGAATAAACAGGTTGACGGGAGAATGCTACCTAGGGACCGAGATGGTTGAAGTCGAATATGACTTTGGGATTCCGGTAGGAAGTAAGAATATTGAAGATATTAGCTAGGGTTTGTGAAATGTCCTGTAATAGTTTGTGTAGTGAAATCTGTAGATGAATTGTAATTGAAGTATAGTGAAGTGTATTTCCTTTACATTGTTACTCAAGTTGTATCAATATAAAATGTATCACTCCGATGTGTTTTCTCCAGGTGTTAGATGCCTTATACATAGTATGGAAGCCTTCGTGTGACTGAGGCGGTCATTCCTAGGCTTTAATATTATGTAAGGTGGACCGCCACGTTTAGGATACCCTTCAGGGCGTGACACATTGACTTCACGGTGGATGACAAAGATGTAATAAGGATGAAGGGATGACTCTATGTACCAAGTGACGAAGAGATATGGAAGGAGATCATGAGTGAAGCTCACAATTATGGGCATACGGTACACCCGAGAGGAATGAAAATGTATCAAGATCTCAAAGGACATTATTGGTAGAACGAAATGAAACAAGATGTAGCCGAATTCATGTTAAAGTGCCCGATTTTCTAGTAAATGAAAATAGAGCATCAAAGGCCGGGAGGATTATTGAAACCCCTACCAATATCGGAATGGAAGTGGGATCAGATTTCCATAGATTTGGGTGTGGGTTGCCAAAAACACCAACGAGGCATGATGCTATATGGGTTAAAGTAGATCGGTTAACCAAGTTTGCTTACTGTAAACCCTGGTTTTCTTAGTAACCGAGTAAATTTCGGAAACCGGAAACCGAAACCCTAAACAGGATTAGTATGAGCGACCTAGGAACCCTATATCTGGCTTTTCTTCGATTCAATTTAAAAGAATCTCTATAGAATAATTTAATGTGGATTATTGTTTTAAAGTATATTTCAAACCATAAAAAGTTTTGACTTCGAAAAATTTTCTATTCCGAGCTTTCCCGAGCTCAATTACTAAAAAGCGAGCCCTAGAACTAGAAACTCAGAAAAATATTCCGGAATACTCTTTAGAACCGAAATTTTATACGGATTTCAAAAATATACGTTTTATAATTTTTTGGGTTATAAAAATTACAATTATAGCCTTTTTTTCCGTATTTTCTTTACTATTGATAAAATAAATGTCTTGTCTACTATTTATTACTATTCACAAGTACAACCTACTACACACACAACCCATACCCTAGTCTTACAACCTTACAAACACTCAATTACATTTCCCTTTCCAAGAAAAGTTTATCTATTAAGAATTATTACAATTTAAGATATATCATTACATAAATTACAAAACAAATAAAATCAAACTCTCTCCCTCTCTTCTTCACTCTTGAATCGGCGCCCCCCTCCCCTGTTTGACTCCAATTTTTTTTATTTTATCTTCTTTTTATAATACAAACAAACCCTAATTTCACTTAATATAAATAGTCTTTTATTTTCTCTCTCTTTCATTTTATTTCATTTGTTTCAAAAGCTCACAAAACTCTCTCTTCTTCCTCCCTCTTGCCGTGACTTCCCACCTCATCACACACACTCACACAAGCTTCATTTCTTCTCCATTTCTCATCTATTTCAAGCTCTAGGTGATGATTCTTGAGCTTCCCTACCATTTTAATCTTGTAATGGCAAGATTATTCATGAGTTTTTTCACTCTAAGTCCCCATGAGCACTTGCCAGGGACAAGAAAATGCTACTACATGACTATCAAGCCATCATAAGAGTAGATCTTGTGTTTGATTAAGTTTTTGTTGAAATATTTTCATGTTTATGCATGTAAAAGTAGGGTAAAGTAGAGATCTAGCATGAAAACCCATGTTCATACTCTTAAACTCCATTTCATAAATTATAAGTAGTAGATCTAGCTTTTAGATGCTTATACCATGCTTGACATTTATGATCTTATGGATGATTTATGTTTTCATGCATTAATGCTCATGAAGGCTTTGTTTGTGTATATAGATGTTGTAGTTGGTGGATCCTTAGGCAAATAAAACAAGGAACATACAAAGGAAAAGTTTTTGTTTAAAATGTTCAAAAACAAATTTGTAAACCTCGGTATTCTTAGTAGTTAAGTAAACCCCGGGAGTTGAAAAGCGAAATCCTAATCCAGTCCAGTTTAAGTCTAGTGAGAGAAGCTTAGAAACCCTAAATCCGGCTTTCCTTCGGTTTCATAATAAAAGAAGTTTTATAAAGTAAATGACTATGAATTATTGTTTTAAAGTATATTTCAAACCTTAGAAAGTTTTAAATTATGGAATTTTTCAATTCCGGGCCTTCCCGAGCTCAGTTACGGAAAAACGTGCCCCGCGACCACAAACTCAGAAAAATATTCCGGAATATTCATTAGAACCGAAATTTTATAAAGATTTCAAAAATATAATTTTATAATTTTTCAGGCTATAAAAATTACAGTTATAGCCTTTTTCCCGTATTTTCGTTATAACCGGTAAAGTAGATGTTTGTTTACTATTCACAAGTACAACCTACACTACACACTACCCATACCTATTATTCTTACATCTTTACAACTACTCATTACAATTTTCTTTTCCAAGAAATTTTGTTTCCTAATTAATTATTACAATTATTACATTTATTACATAAATTATAAATTTTATCAAAATTTCAAAATTTCTCTCTTCCTCCCCTACACAAGGCCGGCGCACCCCCTCCCAATTTCCCTCTATTTTGTTTTATTTTTACTTCTTTTATTCAATTAAAACCCTAATCCACTTATTATATAAGCTCCTTTTCTCTCTCTCTTCTCATTTTTCACTCTTTCAAATTTTACAAAAGAAGAAAACTCTCCTCCTCCCTAGTTTTGCCGTGACCCACACCCACACCCACACACACATCACTCACAAGTTTGTTTCATCTTCTTTTCATCTCCAAATCTCCATTTAGGTGATGATTCTAAGCTTTATTCCTACACTATCTTGTAATGGCAAGACCATTCTTGTGTGTTTTCCACTTTTAATCCCAATGAGCATATGCTGGGACATGAAAACACTAATACAAGAATATCAAGCCATCACAAGAAGTAGATCTTGTGTTTAAAAGAGTTTTTGTTGGAATATCATCTTGTTCATGCATGTAAAGTAGAGATCTTGCATAGAAAGTTATGTTCATGCCATGAAACTCATGATTCATGCACTATATGTGGTAGATCTAGTGTTTAGACACTCATATTTTTATTTACATTTATGTTCATGTGGATAACTTGAGCTTTCATGCATTAATGATCATAAAAGCTTAGTCTTGCATGTATATAGATGTGTTAGATGGTAGATCTTCATGTATAGGAGGCAAGAAACTTGAAAAAGAAAAGATTTTGTTAGAAATGCCTAGTTGAAAATTCGGATGGAATTTGAAACCAATTTTAAAAATCCTTGAAACCACTTTAAAACTCATATTTTTCATGAAAAATGAAAGGTTTATGTAATAGGTATCTTTAAGGAATTATTTTTACAAGTTTAGATGAGTTTAGGCATGAGTAATATGTAAAACAAGTAGTGGAGTTAGAATGGAAAATCTTGAGATAGTGATTAGTTTGTTAAATTCGTAATTTGGAGCAATGCCTACATAAACACCTAGTATTCAAGCTTAAATTGCATGTTTTATGAGTTAAATGAAGTCCTTAGACAATAGATATAATAAAGCTTCAAATTTTAATACATTAAACAAGTTTTCTCATGAGAAATATGCAAGAAAAGAAAATTTCCAAAATTCGGATTTTTGTGAAAAGCTTGTTTGAAAACATATTTCCCAAATGAAAAATGTGGATTTTTATGCATATATGAAGGTCATGGATAGTATAGATGTTAATGACTCATTTTTATTTAGATAGTAAATGAATTCTAAGAATAAGATCTTAAAGCCCTAGGGAATGCAAAAATTGGGAAGATAGATTTTTAAGAAATGGCTATTGTGGAGTCTTATAATAATTAGGAGTTCTTAAGAGTTCATTATCAAAAATTGTCAAGATCATGCATATATTGGACTCAATACATGACATTCATACTAGGAATTCATTCATATTCCATCTATGCATGAGTTACCAACTAGAAACATTTTTACTAAATGCGAAACAATTTTTTGAAAAAAGGAAAAGTTACAGAACAGATCTGATCCCACTGTTCTATGACCTTAATTTTTCCAAAACTTGAAAATAATATTAGAATTAGATAGATCTTTCGAAGTAGATAGAAATCGATATAAAATTTACGAAATTCCGAGTTAAAATGACAAAGTTATGACTGTTTTAAGTTGGAACTTCCGCAAATAGCGAGAATTCCGATTTTGTCTAGCTTAGATGCATAGCTTGAATTAGTTAAGTGATGAGATTCTTATTAGGTTGTTCTTATTTGGTAGGTGATCCGAGAACGACGATACCCTACCACCCGACTACTACTATTAAGAGACCGGCATGCCATGGCCGAGTGAGTATTACTTCCGATCTTATATGCTTTCTTTTAATGTCTCAATTGTGATTTAAACTATTGATTGATTTCAGGATGAGGCAAAAGCAAGTAGCAAGGAAGCATTCATCTTCACAACACCCTACTCTTAGACGAGCTCTAGATCCTCTAAGACCTACCTAACCAATGTCAAGAACAGAACAAGAAAAATACAATATTTTCTTGGGAGGCCATTAGCTGGAAATATTTTATTCAATTGGAAGGGTTTGCCAAAATTCAACAAGTATATGGAGATTCGAGCTTTGATAAGTCATAATGGATGGGACAAATGGTTCAGTGTGAATGAAAATGTTTATCGACAAATCACACTTGAATTTCTTTCCACATTCAAGATTGCAAGTCAAGCCAAGCATTCGAGGATCAATAACAGTATCACTTTCAAAGTGAATTACCAAGAAATAATAGTTTATATTAAAGAAATTTGCAAGGCCATGGGGTTTTATACAGATGAATTTCTGGAAACCGATGAGTTTGTGTGTCTACTGGTTGATTGGCCACCAGAGGAGTTCGACTATTAGTATTGGGGAAAGCTAAGTCTAGCCACTGCCTATAAAGTAAAAGGGGCTAAGGCTTCTACCCTCAGAGACGTCAATCATAGAGTGATTCACTGGATAATCACTCACTCAATTAATGGGAAGGGGAAGAGCACTGGAGTTGTTGGGACTTATGAATTACTATATCTACATAGCATTATTAAGTGACATCCTTTGAATTTAGGGGATGTTGGCTTTATTTTTTCATCGACAAGCCAAGACCAACAAGGCTAAGGGCATTATCTGTTGTGGAGCCTATATCACTCTCTTGGTGAAGGGTCTCCAAATCTTTCCTACTGAGGAGCAAAGGGATGTAGTGGCTTTTTCACACATTATTGAAAATTATACTCTACAAAATGGTTTAAGAAGCTAGTGTCACGCCCCAAAGGGTATCCTAAACATAACAATCCGTTACATGCTAAACGAGACTTAAGAATTACTACCATAGTCATTCAAAAGTCCTGTATTAGTATGCAAGGCGTTTCTTTATGACAATAGAATACATAAACAATTGGAGATAGATAGTTCAAGCTGATAAGATAAGCATAAAAATATAAACCATAGATATCTCAGGATCAGTCACAAAGCATTAAGGATTATTCCCCTGCTATACATAAGTCTAAGTATTATCCTTTTTGGTAACAATTGATCCTTCTAGGTTTACTACTAAAAACTATACAAACCAATCGTAAACTTCTAAGGAGATAACTCCTAGTCTCTCATTACCTGATTTAGCCAGGTCCAAGGATGCAGTCATAAGTACGGGAACTGCATTAGAAAGAAACTATGGGGGTGTAAGCTATGCTAGCTTTGTCACGCCTCAAAGGGTACCTAAACGTAACAGTCCGCTACATACTAAACAAAACTTAAGAATCACTACCGCAATTATTCAGAAGTCTTATGTTAGTATGCAAGGCGTTCCCTTACGATAATAGAATTCATAAACAATTGGAGACAGATAGTTCAATATGATAGGATAAGCATAAAAACATAAACCATAAATATCTCAGGATCAATTACAAAGCATTAAGGGGCATTTCCCCTGCTACACATAAGTTTAGGTATTATCCTTTTGGTACCAATTGATCTTTCTAGGTTCACTACTAAAAACTATACAAACCCATTGTGAACTTCTAAGGAGATAACTCCTAGTCTCTCATTACCTGATTTGGCTAGGTCCGTGGATGTAGCCATACGTACGGGAACTGCATTAGAAAGAAACTGTGGGGGTGTAAGCTATGCTAGCTTAGTGAGTTCCACTTCCCAAAATTAAATGCTCAAAAAGTAATATATATATCTTAGGTAAGTTATATTAACAACCATATGAAATGCACAAGCACGTGAGCATACAATACATAAGACCATCCGGAAATCTTATGTTGAATGGATTTATGCCCTCTATTCGGGGTTAGGTATTTTAGGCCTATACGACCATAGATTTCAATTATTCTTATTTATATTGTGGTTGATACAAGTACCTACTACACTACACACATTTTCAATTTTATATTGTGGTTGATACAGTGCCCACCCACACACATTTTCAATTTCGGCCCTACGCCAACATTCGAGTTCACAGGCCCCTCGTTGCCCAGCTGTTATGTCATCTTCCCACAAGGTATAATAACCTATGCAATGTGACTCACATATGGTATGCATGACCAATTTGATTATAAGATCATGGCATATTAATTTAACAATTTATGGGTGATCATAGATATTGCAGACAATTCAATTCTATACTAAATCATACAAATATTTACAACGAGCTCATTTCGATATTCTTATCATCAGTTCACCCAAGAAAAACTCATATACACACAATCAATTTATTATCTTTCCCTAATTCTAATGCCACTAATAGTACAAGCACATTCACAAGCATGAAATTTAAAGATAGTGAACTCACTCAGCTATTGTCTTCGGTCTCCAATGGTAGTGATCCAGATGAAATTCTCCGATTCCAAAATCACCTAAACGAAGTAATAACCCTATGAGTATTTCATACCATAACTAATTCCAAACTTTTCAAATAAAATTCTTTGAATTCATAATTTCCTTAGTAATTGGAAATTCCAAGTTAAAACGGCCATAACTTGGTCATTTTAACTCGAAATTTCACAAATAAGCTATCGATTTCTATCTACTTCGAAAGATCTATCTATTTATGATGTTATTACTAAATTTTGAAAACGTTTAGGTCTCAGAATATTCATATCAGATCTGATCAGTAACTAAAATTTAAATTCCAAAATTGTTTTGTGAAATTTGCATTATTTCTAACAAGTAGATTATATATCTGTGCAATATCTACAAGTTATGATCATGAATGTCATGATATGAGATATCTACATGTAATTCCTTAATGATTTTTTATTAAAAAGAATTTTGCAAAAACTTTCACTTTGCATAATGCCATGAACACTTGTTTGAGAAAACTAGCTTTATTCCTTTAAAAATCATGCATATTCTTACTATAATAAGGCCTTGATGACCTATATACCTATTACCTTCATTATCTTAATAAATTCTTCATTTAAAGGTTGGAAAATAGATGTTTTAAAGTGGATTTTTCCGAATGACTAATTTTGCATAAATTTTGGAAAGGAAAATATTATTTGATCTTAGTTGGACAACTTTCCTTTGTTTTAAGTTTCTACTTTGATAAAACACGTTCACTCTTATAAAAAATCAAGTCTTCATTGTATCTTTTCCCTAAGACTTTTATTTTTCCATTAAAATACTCATTTTGACATTTAGAAATAGGTGTTTAAATAGGGATCATTTTTAGATACGAATTTTGAAAATTGTTTTTGAGATTGTTTCTTGTGAAAAACTCATTTAATATTTCTAAAACTAAGTCCTAATCAAACCTACTCCTTAAGGCTTCCATTTCTTTAATAAAACTCTTGTTTTAGGATTGAAAAATAAATGCTTTCTTGGCATTTCATCCTAGTTACGAATTTCTACATTTTTGTTAGTGTTGAAACATAGATCTAACTTAACTTTTGTAATCACTTTCTTGTTTTGAAAATTTCTTTAGTAAAACCATGATCAACTCGATATCTATTACTTAAGCTCTTCATTTTACATGTAAAACTTTCATTTTGAAGTTGGAAAATATATTTTCTAAATGGGTTTTTCTCAAGATCCGAATTTAAAATTTACTTTTTGAAAGAAACAAAGTGGATCTTGAGCTTTGATCAACACTTTCCTTAGGAATATCATGTAACAAGTCTTTCATACATGAAAACAAGTAACTATGTCATTTTAACTACTCTAAACAATAGATCTACTATACTACTCATGTTATGAGTATAATGCAACAATGACAATACGTAGATGTGAGTAAAAAAATGAAAATATATGCACAAGATTTCTATATAAACAACATATAACATATATAGCAAAATAATAGCAAGATAACTTAGATTTCAAGATCCATAACATTGTGATGGTAATAATCTCATGTTAAGTGTTTCCACATCCCTAGCTTAAAGCTCATGGGGATTTTAGTGGAACCACACATGTATGATCTTGCTATTACATGTTTTAGTGGGGTAGGATTAAGATCAATTACCTATTTAGATGTGTGGAGAAGGAAACTTAAAGTAAAAAAAAAAAAATTGTGTGTGTGTGTGTGTGTATGTGGGGTAAGGGGCTCACAGCAAGAGGAGTGGAAAGGGAGAGAAAAAGAAAACTTCCAAAGGTTGGTTTCGTAAGAAATGAGGAAAAGTAAAGGTAAAAAGAGTTTATATAGAAAAACAATTTAGGTTTGTATGAATAATTTAATTGAAGAAAAATCAAACAAAGAGAGTGATTGGGGGGGGGGGGGGGAGGGGGGGGTGTTGTTTGCGCCGGTTCTAGGAGGAGGGAGAGAGAGAGTGTTTTGATTTTGTTTTGTGTAATAAAATTCAAACTTAATAAGTAGTTTTAGTACAAAATATATTGGAAAAGTAAATTTGTAAGGAAATGATGTAAAATTGTAAGAATAGGTTAAAAGGATGTAAGAATAGGGTATGGGTGTACTTGATGAATAGTGTAAAAGAAAACAAAAAGTTGATTAGACACTTAAATTATCTGTAGTAATGAAAATACAATAAAAAGGTTATAACTGTAACTTTTATAACCGAAAAATCATAAAATAAATATTTAGAAATATTATTAAATTACGAATCTAATGGTACTAATATCATATATTTAATATCCCGAGCCCTGAGACATGCTTTTCGAGATTTGTATCCGATCGGGCTCAAAATAGGTCGAAAATTCACTAATCGGATATTGTTTAGCATTCTAATAATAATGCGAGACAATCTACACTTCCCGCTCATATTTCGACGTCATGGTTTGAGAACTCGGGATTGCCGGATCTAACCTACTAGGATTTTATGAGATTTTATTGACTTAGGGTTTCTGGTTGACTTTTCGATTTAGAGTCTTGCTTCGGAGTTAACTCGTTTTTATTCTTTCGGAGTTTCCTTCTTGATATTGCCGGACATAGGATTTCTAGGTTAGATTGGTCCAGAGATATTCTTTTAGGATTTCAGTTTCTGATTTTAAGTCTTTCCCGAAATCGAACTTAAGTTTACTAAGAAAACGAAGGTTTACAAGCTTAGTGAGTTCCACTTCCAAAATTAAATGCACAATAAGTAATATATATATCAGGCAAGTTATATTAACAACCATATGAAATGCATAAGCATGTGAGAATACAATATGTAAGACTGTTCGGAAATCTTATGTTGAATGGATTTGCACCCTCCATTCAGGGTTAGGTGTTTTAGGCCCATACGACCAAAGATTTCAATTTTTCTCATTTATATTGTGGTTGATACAGGTGCCCACCATACACATTTTTTGTCACGCCCCGAAGGGTACCCTAAACGTGGCAGTCCACTGTACACAATATTAAAGCCTAAGAATGACGCCTCAGTCACGCGAAGGCTTTCATACTATATACAAGGCATCTAACACATGGAGGAGACTCATCGAGTGATACATTTTATGTTGATATAACGTAAGTAACAATGTAAAGGAAATTCAATTCACTATACTTCATATACAATCACTATACTTCATATACTAATCACTATACTTCAAAATACAAATCATTAAACCTCAATTACATTCATCCAAAGACTTCCCTACATAAACTATTACAAGGCAAATCATAAAACCTAGCTGATAACTTCAAACATTCTTTCTTTACTGAAATCCGAAGTCATTTCGTCCAACCATCTCGGTCCCACTTTGCATTCTTGAGATAACCTGTTCATTTAAACATCTATTAGGGTATAAGCTACACTAGCTTAGTGAGAGTTCTCTTAATTCTGTACCATAACAAGCAAGTTATAATCATCCATATGCTATGCATGAACAAACACATGAGCAAACAATTATTATGGGTATCCGAACCTACACACAGAATGGATTTACGCATTCCGTATCTAGGGTTAGGGATGGTATTGAAGTCTACACGACCGCTGCTAGTCCCCAAGCCCTCGCTTATAGCACTCGACTTGGCTAGGCTCACATGGAATGCTTCCCCGATGCGCTTAGTTCCCTATGAATGAGCTCTGATACCGAGTCTCATTATCCAACGAGTCCTCGGACCATACCAATCGACCTGCGTAGGAGTAGCACGCTAACAAATGCAATATGTCCGATGCGATGCATGACTAATTTAATTGTTGCTTAGGTCAAAATATTCATACATTCTTTAGAGTGACCAACCAATATCATACACATAATAGAAATAATATGAACAGTGCGGTTATCCAATCGAATCATGGTTTCGATATGCTTTATACTCTTTGGCATATATTAATCACAGTCTCATCATGTATCCCAATACCATGCATATCGATTTTTATCTTGTTCCTATAATTCTAATGCAACTAGTACAAGCACAAACAGAGTAACAAAATAAGGAGAAAACTCACTCACTCGGCCATTGGATCACCGTGTAAGCCTGGAAAATTTCAGTAAATAATTTCAAGATGAACTTCGAAAATAAACCCTAAAAATCACTCAAATTAAAACGAATTTCAACTAGTCCTAAATCACAAATGAATTCGAAACTTCTTAATCTTGAGAAAATGAAAATCCTTAAAAATAAAATAAGAACTCAACATACTTCAATTCCAAAACCACTATGTACGAAGAATTCCATAATTAACTCCGACTTATAAAATCGGGTAATATAAAACCCAAAAACAAATTATTAAAAAGTAAATAATGATTAACTTAAAAATGAAACCCAATTCAAAAATTTCGAAAACGTTAAAAGATATTAAATACTTACAAAACGAAATGTAAAATAAATTTCTCAAGTAAATACATTGTATAAACATAAAATATCAGTTTCCAAATTGGCAAAACCTAAACCGGAAAATCACCTGGAAACCCTAAGTGCAATACAATAGTTTAAGTTCGGCAATCTAGCACCCTAACCTAGAGGCTGAGATTAGTTTAAATATGTAGAATAGCTCATAGTAATATAAGTTTGTTTAAAAATATCAGATTGGTAAATTTTTGACCTATTTCGACCCGTTCGGATACAACTTCGAAAAGCGTGTCCGGGGCTCGAGATATAAAAAATATACCATTAGTACTGTTAGACTCGTAAATTCATATTTCCAAATATATCAGTTATATAATTTTTCGGGTTATAAAAGTTACAGTTATAACCTTTTTATCGTATTTTCATTACTACCGGTAATTGATTAGTCTTTTGCACTATTCACTTTTATTTCATTACACAATTTTATTATTCTTATAAAACCTTATATTATTAGATAAATATTTTATATATTATAGAAAATTTTGTTTTCTAAAATATAGTTAGTTCGGGCTTTTACGAGATCAGATTCTGTTTAAGACCCGATACTAAAAATATAATAAATTAATTTAATGACTGGAAAATATTTTAAAATATTTTATTTTCATAAAATAATTTTTTGAATTTTTCGGGTTATAAAAAATCATTTATAGCCCCTATTCGACATGTTTGATATCATACCGTAACATATTTGTTAAAATACTAAAATAATTCAAATAATTATTTAATTTTAATTATGAAAAATTGCTACAAATATTTGGAATAAATTTTCTAATTTTATTTTATTTTAATTTATTTTATTAAGAATGTATTTTACACCATACCTTCAAGTACACCTTATACATATCACTTCTTTTTCACTTCAATCTTTCTACATCTATCCCACACTTCATGGCAGATTTTTCCCCTTCTTTATGGCTGCCATTGTCCTTTATTTACTCCATTTTGACTAAATTAATTAAATTTCCACTCCTTCTTAAAGAAGTTACATTACACATTAATTATACAATTAATTTTGAGTCAAAATTCAACAAAAACCCTCTCTCTCCTCTCCCATTATTCACTGCAGCATGGTCCTTCTTTGGGCTGTCTGTTTTATTTTTTTCTCTCTTTCATTCATTTAATACGCTCATTTCTCTCTCTCCTTCATTTACTCATTTTTCCTTTTTCATTCTTTAGCTTTTCTATCTCTTTTTCCTCTCTTTTCTTCTTCTTCTTGCCCTTGTTCATACAAGAAACAAGCTGCCCCATTCTTCATGAGCCTCCATGCATATTCTTGAATATTTCTAAGCAAATCTTCATCTCAAAGCTTCCATAGGTGATATAGGTAAAGTGTAATAAGGTTTTATGCATCAAAGGACCTTCCATAAGCTTAAAAGCTTAGGATGATGATGCCAAAAATGAAACACTCCTCTTCTCCATTATTATTATCTTGTATCATAATTATTTTCTTGTTTAAAGTTGTTATATTTTAGATCTAACTTTTTGTAGCTTGATTTTTATTTATGCCATAGATCTTCTATATGAGTTATTATTTTTGTTATTTCTTATGATTTATGCATATATTCCTCATTCACATGTGTCATGTACTATAACTAGTTTAGAAGACTAGATTTAGAGTTTTGAGTTCATAAAATGCATTAGACTTTGTTTTATGTTCATGGATGATTGTAGTAGCATGATGATAGTAGGATGTTTTAGAAAACTCAAGATCTATTTTATTTTCACAAAAGTCATTTTTGAAAATTCGGATAAAAATGGAACCATATTTAGAAAAGTTATTTTTCAACTTCAAAATGTGTATTTTTCATTTAAAATGAAGGGCTTAGGGTATAGATAACATAAATGAAAGATTTTGATGAGTAAAGTTTAGATCTATGAGTTTGTAGCTTACTACCATGCATTTGTTTTATGTTTATGTTCATATTAAGTGTAGATCTTAGTTTTAATCTCAAATAAAATTGTGAAATTCGTATTTCGGCAAGACCCCTATTTAAAAACTGCTTTCCAAGTGTGAAAATGTAATTTTTACTTAAGAAAATAAAGGCTTAATGTATGTATATTATCAAGACTTCTTTTTACAAGAATCAAAGGTGATTTTCAAAAGTTATTCTCAAAATAAAAACTTATTTTCGGATTTTGGCCAAGGCATATTTTAAAAATGTTTTCCAACTCAAAAATGAAGTTTTTATTTAAGAAATGAAAGGCTCTTAGGATAGATATATAAGGAATGAATTTTCATAAGTTTAGATAGATTTATCAAAAGATATGTCCAAGAATAAATTTTGTAAATTTGGATCGCAACCAAGACCAATTTTGAAAACCTATTTTTTCAACTTCAAAACAAGACTTTTAGTAAAGAAATGGAAGCCTTAAGGGATAGGTTTGATTAGGAAATGATTTTTGAAAGACTAAATGAGTTTTACAAAGAAAACAAGCTCAAATGAATTTCTCAAAATTCGGATTTGAAAACTACAATTTAAACACCTATTTCCAAATACCAAAATGATAATTTTTATAGGAAAATGGAAGTCCTAGGGTATATATATAAAAGACCAAGTTTTGATAAGGATAGAAGGAGTTTATCAAAATATAACCTTAGAACAACAAATGATTCCCAAGGATAGGATAAACAATGTTTTCATTCTTCAAAATTTTGTAAAATTCGTACTTAGGTAAACCACCTATTTAAACACTTACTTTCTAACCCCAAAAATGAAGGTTTTTTTGAAATAATGAAGGATGGTTATATAAATCATCAGGTTGAGTTTTGATTAAACAAAGTATGATTTTACAAGGAGAAAAACTATTTTTCTTAAGTCTAGTATAATCCAAAGTTTTTCAAAGTAAAAGTTTTCAAAAAGAATTCTTGGTATTATATGTAACATATAGGTAGATCATCTCATAACCATCATGACATAGCTTGTAGGAAATACATATATGTATGATGCATTGTAGAAATAAAGTATGAAATTGAGTATATCCAA